>JAJOZX010002774.1:435000-457500 GCA_023014485.1 Bathynomus jamesi
GGAATGAGAAAAGAGACAGATTTTGTAATGTCCCAGCTGCGGTGGGACAGGGGGGGCCATGAAAACGAGGATGGAAAATACCCTCGGAATACGAGGCCCAAAGCTTTTCAATGCCCTACCAAAAGACGTGATGAACCTCCAGCACACCGACCAGAATAACTTCAAGAACAAGCGGGATAGATTCCTGTGCAAAGTCCCTGACTAGCCATGCGTGACTGACTACGAGGGGGCAGGAGGAGATCAGACGGCAATTCCCCTCTCCACCAAATCCTGCAAATGAGGCGGGATGCTGCAGAGGGTTCAACCGCAGGTCGATCCAGGACCGTCGTTTAAACTCGCATAAATTAAAATAAAGCAAGTATGTATATATATAATTATATATATATATATATATATATATATATATATATATATATATATAATTACAGTAATATTGTGTGAAACGTGTGATTTCATGAAATCCCTGAAATTTTCAGTAATTTCACATTTATATTATGATACAAAATAGACCAAAAATTAGGTTAGGTTAGGTCAATTCATTATCCACTTTTTGTTAATTTTGTATCATGGTACAAACTACGCAAAATTACTGAAAATTTCAGGGATTTCATGAAGTCACTAGTTTCACTGTAACACACACACACACAACACACATATATATATATATACCTTTCAAATGTTCCGTGCGATGATTCCTCATTTCACGAAGGTCAAGCTTGTTGCCCCTACTCTTGGGGTGGCCTGGTGAAGTAGGGTTGTTTTCTTGCGCTCTCCACCTCACATAGCCACATACGCCCGGCTCATCTGGAATTGGCGTCTAGTCTTTTGAAAACCACCGCTACACCACTCGTGTTCCTTTGTTCAACCAGCTGCCCAAAGAACTATTTTGATCCTCTCGCAACAAAACTATTTTTCTCAGGGTTGAGGATGTTCCCTGTCTAGCCTTTAATTTGGGAACACGGCACATTCTTCCTTTCCTACTTTCCACTGTTGTTTGAGTGGTTACAGGGTTTAAAGTAAGCTTTGGGACTAATTACTTCAATGTTTGCTAAGTGTAAATAATGGTGTACCTCTCTCTTCTTTTTTCCAGTGAATATAAGTTTAATTCACGTAACCTTTCCCAGTAATTTAGTTCTTTGCATCCATTGATCTTGGCTGTGAAGCTTCTCTGAATCCCTTCTACCTGACTAATGTCTTCTTTTTTATATGGGGATGTTAAGACCGAGCAGTATTCCAGTTTGGGTATAATCAGTGTTTTCAATAGCGGAATCATTATATTCCTATCCCTTGTTTCAAAAGTTCTCAGTATCTGTCCAGTTATTCTTTTTGCCATCTTATTTTGTATTTCAAATTTCGCGTCATCAGTCATTACAACACCAAAATCTTTTGCTTTAGAATTTCTCTGAATTTCCTGTCCATTTGGGGTATAGTATTCCATGGATTTTAGGTTCTCCTTTCTTCCGTACCTTAATAGTTGAACATTTTCTGTTAAATTTCATATTATTGCCTTCAGACTAATTGTAGATTCTTTTCATGTCTGATTGTAGAGATTCTATATCCTTTTTGGGTTTCTTATTTTTCCACTAATTTTTGTCATCGCAAAGGATGTCACTGCGCTGTCATTGGTAACTTCTTCATCTATGTCAGTTAGCATGATTATGAAGAGTAGTGGAGCTAATACTGTTCCTTGTGGGACTGAGCTAAGGACCTCCGGCTCTGATGAAGATATTCTTTGAACTGTAACGACTTGCTGCAGCTCACTAAGGAAATTATATACCCATTTTCCCGCTTTTCCCGTTATTCCCATATATTTCAGTTTATGCGCAATGATTCCGTGGTCACACTCGTTGGTTATCATTTAATTTTTTCCGAGTTTCCAAAATGTCAGATTTTTTCTCTAGCTATTCATTCATATATTTTGGTAAGCTGAGAAGTAAGCGACACTGGCCTATAGTTTCTGGCCTCGGATCTATCTCCTTTATATACTGGAATTACGTTCGCTCTCTTCAGGATGCTCAGTATTTCTCCCGCGTCCAGTGATCGTCTCCATATCCAATATAGGGGCTCAGCGATTGCATTCTTGCAGTTTTTGATCAGTGTGGCATTCCATTTGTCCGGTCCTGCCGCGGAGTGTGTTTTTTTAGTTTCCTTATAGTTCGTGTAATATGATCTGTCGTAAAGTGGAAGTCCGTTATACTTTCCCCTCGTAGTTCTTCTTCAAAGAAACGCGTTTTCTATCGCATATTAGTGTATCAGTTTTGCGGATACTGAAAGATGATCATACTGACCTTTAATATTTCAGATACTCTTATATAATATATATATATATATATATATATATATATATTATATATATATATATATATGTGTGTGTGTGTGTGTGTGTGTGTGTGTGTGTGTGTGTGTGTGATTTATTTGCATTTTTAACATTTTAGCACTGAAGAAGATGAAAAACTAAGGTTCCGAAACGTTTGCTAATAAAACTACATATACCAGTGCTTTGTTTCCCTGTCCTTTACCAAATCCCCAAGAGCAAATCCTTCGATCAAAAAAAAGAAGTATATATATATATATATAATATATTATATAGATATAATATTATATATAATATTATATATATAATATATATATATATATATATATAATGAATAAAACCACGAAGGAAAGGAAACACAAAATAGTGCTCAAGCGTTTTCGTCTAATGACATCCTCTGGAACACTGAAGTACATAAAAGGTTGCAGCCTATATATAGGTTACAGAAAGAAAAAAATAATAAATAAATAACATACATACATACATACATACATAATATAATATATATATATATATATATATATATATAATTATATATATATATATAATATATATATATATATGCAATAAACGGAGAAGTAAAAATAAAAATTAAAAATTAATTATTAAAGGATTATTATCAGAGAGGCATACAGATTTGTAAGGAAAAATATCGATTTTTAGCACAAGATCAAATGAATTATAAAAATACAAATTTATACTGGAATCTGCCCGGGTTTTAACACTCAGCCTTTTATGGTCAAGTTTCGATATATATAAAAATAAAATGAAAATTAAAAGTTAATAAAGTAGCATACAAGTTTACCAAAGATTTAGCGTTCTACCCTTCTTATCTAAATCTGTTTTGAAGGAATTCAAAACAACAGGATCGAGTTGAAAAAGACCTTTGCTTATGTTGAAGTTATTTGAAAGTTGGATAATGGCAGACTCAAGAATATTTCTATTAACAATGTTGCTAGAGTGGAATAACACTGAAGCATTATTCCAATCAATACAGTGGGATAACTCTGACAAATGGACAAAAAGGGCACTGGACAACTGTCCTGTTCTAACGGAATATTGTTGCTGTTTTATACGTGTGTGCAAATCCTTTCCCGTCTGACCTATGTAAAAGGAATCACATTGTTTACACCCAATTTTATAGATAATGCCTGAATTATTGGTAGGGCTATTTTTTACTATGATATTTTTCACAATATTGTTATATGAAAATACTACATTAATATCCAAAAGTTTAAGTACATTAGCAATGCCTAAAAAGCCCGGGAAAAATGGAAGTACTAAAATATTTTTTGGCAAAGTACGAGTGTTATTATTGACACGATAGAAAGTTCGTTTTGCCTTGTTGAGACAAGATTCCATAAACGCAGATGGATAACACAGATCACTTCCAATACCGTTGATTTTTTCCAATTCGGCATCGATGTATTCCGGACTGGCGATCCTAAGGGCGCGGAGAAACATTGATGAAAAAATGGCCTTCTTAGTGGGGGTGTCATGTCCCGAGTAAAAGTGTACGTAGGACAAATTGTTTGTTGTTTTCCGATAGATACTAAACTTAAAACCTGGGCTTTCTCTATGTACGCGCACATCCAAAAATGGGATTGAATTGTCTTGTTCCACTTCTAAAGTAAACTTAATGGAGGGGACTTGATCATTTAACTGAAGGAGGAAGTTATCCAGGTCACGATTCATGGGCCAGATACACAAAATATCGTCGACGTACCGCAACCAAGGGATGCCAACCCCCAGGATTCTCGGAAGGCCATTTTTTCATCAATGTTTCTCCGCGCCCTTAGGATCGCCAGTCCGGAATACATCGATGCCGAATTGGAAAAAATCAACGGTATTGGAAGCAATGTTCCCTCTAATTTTTTTTAGTCCGTGTGCGCAAGAAATTTTCGTTGTGCATACATTTAGATTCATGGTGAAAAATTGTGCAAACTTTTCTGAGCGCTATTATCTTGAAAATTAAATATATATAAATATTAAATACTTAATAAATATTATTTCCATAAGGTCATAGCTTGATCATTACTGTACTATTAAATGGATATTAAAAAACTGTTCACAATATTATATGTTCCTAAAAAAGAAAACATTTTATCCATTCTAAAAATACGAATAAAATAAAAAATAGTAAAATAAAATTCAACAAAATAAAGAAATAAAATAAAAATAACATTAATTGAAAATGACTATTTTAGTTATCATTTCTCAAAACAATTTTTAGCATTTAGCAATTTAAAATAGACTATCAAGATTAATACATGATTTTATCCATTCACAAAATAGGAATAAAATAAAAAATAATAAAATTCAATAAAATAAAGGGACGTTTTCCAGTTTATGTACCGTTTTCTACAGTACATTACATACAGCATAGTAAACATTTTTAGCTAGTGTTTCCTTGCTTCTGTTAGGCACAGCATAGAGTAAAAAAAAAGGTTAGGTTAGGTTACGTTAGGTTAGGTTATCAAGAACTTACCTCTCTTAAAAAGTTGTTATAATCGACTGCGGTTGTATGACCATCAAAATAAATTATATGAAAAACGGTACACAAACTGGAAAAGGTCCAAATAAAGTATAATCAAAATAACATTAAATGAAAGTGCCTTTCATTTAAGTATGATTATGATTTCTCCCTACGATCTTTAGCATATGCCCATTCCAAATAAACTCTATGAAGATTAATACATCCGTCATCATTCAGGTAACTTTTAATTCGCATGAGCATGTCCAAATGATTTTCTTTCAAGCCGTTTCTTAATTTGTTCTTTATAGAATTCATTAAACTGAAATTTTTTAAATTACTTTTAAATTACTTTTAAATTACTCATGATACGCTTGAGCCTGTGCGCATTTTATTTTGCTCTGTGCGCGGGTTTCACAACGCGTGTGCGCGCGCACACGCGCACACCTTAGAGGGAACATTGATTGGAAGTGATCTGTGTTATCCATCTGCGTTCATGGAATCTTGTCTCAACAAGGCAAAACGAACTTTCTATCGTGTCAATAATAACACTCGTACTTTGTCAAAAAATATTTTAGTACTTCCATTTTTCCCGGGCTTTTTAGGCATTGCTAATGTACTTAAACTTTTGGATATTAATGTAGTATTTTCATATAACAATATTGTGAAAAATATCATAGTAAAAAATAGCCCTACCAATAATTCAGGCATTATCTATAAAATTGGGTGTAAACAATGTGATTCCTTTTACATAGGTCAGACGGGAAAGGATTTGCACACACGTATAAAACAGCATCAATATTCCGTTAGAACAGGACAGTTGTCCAGTGCCCTTTTTGTCCATTTGTCAGAGTTATCCCGCTGTATTGATTGGAATAATGCTTCAGTGTTATTCCACTCTAGCAACATTGTTAATAGAAATATTCTTGAGTCTGCCATTATCCAACTTTCAAATAACTTCAACATAAGCAAAGGTCTTTTTCAACTCGATCCTGTTGTTTTGAATTCCTTCAAAACAGATTTAGATAAGAAGGGTAGAACGCTAAATCTTTGGTAAACTTGTATGCTACTTATTAACTTTTAATTTTCATTTTATTTATATATATACGAAACTTGACCATAAAAGGCTGAGTGTTAAAACCCGGGCAGATTTCCAGTATAAATTTGTATTTTTATAATTCATTTGATCTTGTGCTAAAAATCGATATTTTTCCTTACAAATCTGTATGCCTCTCTGATAATAATCCTTTAATAATTATTTTTTAATTTTTATTTTTACTTCTCCGTTTATTGCATATATATATATATATATATATATATATATATATATATATATATATATGGATATATATATATATAATATATATATATATATATATATATATATGTATGTATGTATGTATGTATGTTATTTTTTATTTATTTTTTTCTTTCTGTAACCTATATATAGGCTGTAACCTTTTTATGTACTTCAGTGTTCCTGAGGATGTCATTAGACGAAAGCGCTTGAGCACCATTTTGTGTTTCCTTTCCTTCGTGGTTTTATTCATCATATATATATATATATATATATATATATATACATACTGTGTATATATAGTTCATTAAAGAAAATAGGTACGAAGTAGTGAGAACCAATTTAAATAGGCTACAATTCTAGTATAAATGTAAGCATTGTTAAATACCAAAGCTGGGCACAAACCGTTAATCCGTTAATCGTTAATTAACGAAGTTAACTTTTTCGTTAACGATTTAACTTTTAAGTTAACTTTGAAAATCATTATCGGACTAATTAACTTCCGTTACATTTAACTTCCGTTAACTCAAGTCCGTTAACCCAAAAAATTCATAAATAAACGTTTAAAAGTTTCTATTATTTTCAGTGCCAGCTGGCTGCTGCCTTCCATCCCAGGTTTCGCCTCATCTGGTTGGACAAGTATGACAACACCAAGGTCGCCAGGGTGAGGAAAAGCATGGAGGGTACAGTCGAGGAGGCCATGAAGCAGCAGTCCAACGAAGTGGGCAGCAACAGTGGAGGCAGCAACAACGAGGAGGAGGAGGAGGATGACTTCTTCAGTGCTGTCATCCAGACAAAAGAGAGCAGCAGAAGCCACAGGTCACTCAAGGGCAAGGCCCAGAACTTGGTCAAGACCTGGCTGGAGACCAACTCCAAGGACTTGCTGACAGATGCTGCCTTCTTAGGTGAGCAAGTGTTGGTGGACTTGTTCATCAAGTTCAACACAGCCATCCCCTCCAGTGCTGCAGTGGAGCGTTTGTTCTCTATGGGCAAGGACATCCTGAGGGCCAAGAGATCATCCCTGTCTGATGAAAACTTTGATATGCTAATTTTCATGAAGGGCAACATGCATCTCATGGACAAAATGGAGAACGAGAAGAAGAGGGAAAATTAAATTATATATATATTGTGTTTTTCATTTTTTTTATAATAAAACTTAACGTTAACGGTTTATCGGTAACTTCCGTTACATGTTTAACGAATTAACGGATTAACGGTTAACGAAGTTAACTTTTTGGTTAACGGATTAGCGGTTAACGAAGTTAACTTTTTGGTTAACGGTGCCCACCACTGTTAAATACAATAGGCCTACCTCTACCGTAGTAGAAGAGCATAAACGATATGAGTGAATCTTGAGACAAGAGCGGCGGATGGTTCTTAAATGAAAAGATGGAGTAGCTAAACAATATTGAAGAAGTTAAGATAAACCTTTCTCCCTCTCTACAGTCTCTCCACTCGTATTTACAACAATTTATTTACAGCATCAATTATAGATAGATAAATAGAATAATCTTTATTAATAATAATAAAATAAATACATTTTTCAATTTACAATGACATGAATAATTGTGAAGCTCGACTATTTATTTTATTTAATTTGGCCCTTAAGCTTTAGGCTTTACTGGGCTCTTATTAAAAATAAGCAGCTAGTTGTTATTAATTAATAATAAATAAATAAATAAGTAAATAAGTATTATTATACAATTGATGTTAACAAACCATTTCCATAATCTTGTAATTTAGGTTCAAACTATTTATAAAATTAATTTATATATATATATATATATATATATATATATATGTACAGGGTGGGCGGAAAGTAGCTCCCTATTTTGGATTGGTAAAAAAATACGTATATTATCCATTTATTTCAGAAGAAATAATATGAAAAGGTAGGCATACATGGTAGGTTTTCTCTAAAATTCAATGTGGGCTCCAACTCTTTCCACCAGCTTCTGGAGCCGCTCAGGAATGGCGTCCACTGACTTTAGCAGGAACTCCGGCGGGATGGAGGACATGACTTCCCGAATTCGGTCCTCCAGTTCTTCCAATGTCCTCGGTTTGGTGCGGTAGACTTCTTCCTTTACCCACCCCCAAAGAAAGAAGTCGCACGGTGTCAAGTCGGGGCTCCTGGCTGGCCATTGATGTGGACCACGACGACCCATCCAACGCCCAGGGAAGTGGGCATCCAGCCACTCACGACAACAATGGCCAGCCAGGAGCCCCGACTTGACACCGTGCGACTTCTTTCTTTGGGGGTGGGTAAAGGAAGAAGTCTACCGCACCAAACCGAGGACATTGGAAGAACTGGAGGACCGAATTCGGGAAGTCATGTCCTCCATCCCGCCGGAGTTCCTGCTAAAGTCAGTGGACGCCATTCCTGGGCGGCTCCAGAAGCTGGTGGAAAGAGTTGGAGCCCACATTGAATTTTAGAGAAAACCTACCATGTATGCCTACCTTTTCATATTATTTCTTCTGAAATAAATGGATAATATACGTATTTTTTTACCAATCCAAAATAGGGAGCTACTTTCCGCCCACCCTGTATATATATATATATATATATATATATATATATATATATATATATATATGGTGGCGTAGTGATTAGCATCGCTGATTACGAATCTACCGGCTCTGGCGGGTTCGATTCCCGGGGATGGCAGGCGGCGCTCAGCTAACCCCACTGTTCATTATTCCATACAAAAAAAATTGGTTGGTAGATGAATGGACACCCTGGATAGCCTAGTGGTTAAGACGCTGGACTGCTGATCGGGAGGTCGTAAGATCGGGCGAGGACTTTGTAATTTCTCACAACCCGTGATGGATCGTGGTTCGGGTTCAAAGTTAAGCTATAGGCCTAAGGTGGGGCAACAAGCTTGACCTTCGTCAGAATGAGCAATTCGGAAGGAAGCAAAATCAAAATTACCAAGTTATATATACAGGGTGATTCAAAAGTCAGGTTACATAGGGAAATACTGTATTATGTAATGATACAGGGGAATAGTCACATCACATGTTCGATATGGCCACCGTTAACGGCAATGGACTTGTGCAGCCAGCTAGGAATATCACATCAATGCGCTCCTCCTTCGATAACATCTCATAACTCATCTACCTGCAAAGAAACAGAAAAGCCCTATGTAACCTGCCTTTTGAATCACCCTGTATATATATATATATATATACAGTGGTTAGCTGCCAAAATTTTAACAACCGGTTCGCTAAGCTGCCAAAATTTTAACCACCGGGTTCTGTATAAAAAATTCCGAATTCGGCAATAAAAAATTGACAACCCTTCCCACCCCACCCTTTCGCAATTTTAATTAAATTAATTATCTCGCTATTTGCCTTTTTCAAGTGTCTGCATTTTATGATTCAGCTAGGTATTAATAACTGCATGACAATTAATTAGTATAGTTAATTAGAGAAATAGACGTTTCTAATGAAATCAGAAAAGAAGAATTATTTAATAAAAACCGATGAATCATATTATCTACAATATTCTACATAGTTAAAATTAAATTGTTCAGTCAACTTTAGCAATAATGAATTATTAGGCAAAACATAAATATCAGTACATCTATGCTTTTAAATTATTATTTTTTTTAATTTAAACATTTTTACGTACCTTATTATTACTTATTACGTTAATAATTTCCAAATGGCTTCTTGGTTTTCTCCGTAAACTGTCGTTTTGGATACACGAACTCTGGTATCTAAAGCGGATCGATGACTTCTCATCCATGATTTGACATATGTTAACGGGTTCCAGAAGCTTAATGGTTTCCCCAACAAATTGATGATCATAAAGCATGATATGTGTTTAGTTGTTAAACTTGCTCTTCTATCACTACAAATAATATTCATCACCGAAAAACCTCTTTCTGCTTCTGAGAGCTCTCGTCAGCGTCCAGCAAAAAAGTTAACAACCGGTTCTTATTTTCAAAAAGATTTTAACAACCGGTTCGCGCGAACCGGTGCGAACCGGGTCCAGCTCACCACTGTATATATATATATATGTGTGTGTGTGTGTGTATATAGTATTTTCCTAATTATAGGGCGACTTCGTATACAAGGCGACCCCTAATTTGAGAAGGGAGAGGAAAGAAAAATTTTGGGAGGAAGATAGAAACCTTTTTAATTATTTTAAAATCAAAATGGCCGATACATTTCTACATTTCAATTCCAATTCAAATACAAACAAATACAAAACAATACAATCTTTTTCACTTAAGGAAATTTTGAGAATTTCAAGGTGTATCAATCAGGGTTTTCATTCAGTGTTGGTACCACCACCACCACCACCATCACCACCATCACCACCACCACCATCATCGTCACTCTGTTCTTCATTCGAGTCACTTCCCACGCGGTGCTGCGTTGCGCGCTCCCACAAAATATCATCCTCTGAGCCGTCCATACAATTGGAAATACTGTAGAGCATTTCTTGAAGCCATGGACGATATTCTCGATACAAATCAGATCCCGAGCGTGTAGCACCCAATCACGCGGGTGACTGACTCGCCCATAGTTTTCTAATCTTATTCGTAGGAGTAAGAGTGTGGTTGCCAGATAGAAGCCAATCTGCGTACTTCTTCCTTAAGTTGTCTTTGAATGGTTTAACACCAACAACATTCATAACTCGTAACTGTGAGGTGAGGCGAGGTCATACCTTCATGGATGTTAATCAAATTTGTATTCATTTTTGCAATTTCTTTTCGGATGTTTGCAGTCACATGTCCTTTAAATGCGTCGAGCACGAGCATTCCTCTTTTTCTGGACACTATTCCTTGTCTTCTCCCCAAAATAACTTTAAGCCAGTCCTTATACTCTTCGGTCTTGGTGTATATATATACACACACACACACACACACACTGTATATTGCAGATTATCTGTTTGTCGGTGTGCCTTTAAAATGAATGTAAATAAGGTCAATTCTGCGCATTATGTAATATGATTTGTGAAATAACTCCACTTTGCCAATAAAGCATAAAATTTTGTAGTGTGATAAATGGTGGTTCTAAACTGTGTATGTTTAGGAAGGCATAAACTATCCCATTTATAGGGATGTAACCTCGTAGATGTTCCTCGCGTCGGTCTCTCTTCGTACGAAAGTCGAGCTGATGATGGCCCAACTCTAGCCATGGCTTGGTGGAAAAGAGACTCGCGATCTTCATCACGCATAGCCACTAGCCAGGTACACCCGGCTCATCCGGGGCCGAACAAAACCAAGCGTCTAGTCTTCTTTTGAAGACTTTAACTTTGACACCAGTGATGTTTCTGATATATTTGGGTAGCTGGTTAAATAATCTTGGTCCTCCGACAACCGAGCTATTTTCCTTCAGAGTTGAAGATGTTCCCTGTCTGGCCTTTAGTTTGGGAACATTACACATTCAACCTTTCCTATTTTCAGTGTTGTTTGGATGGTTACTGGGTTCAGTTTGAGGTTAGGTACCACTTTTTCTAAATTATGGTGTATCTCTCTCTCTCTCTCTCTCTCTCTCCATCGAATTCGAATATAGATTTAATGTACGAAGTCTTTCTCAGTAGTTGAGATCTTTGCTCGATCCATCTTGGCTGGCAAATTTCTTGCAATTTTCTCCACTTTATTAATTTCTTTTTTATATGGAGCCGACAACAATATATATATATATATATATATATAATATATCTGTGTAACTAGGAATTTCATGAAATTCCTAAAATGTTCAGGGTTTTCATGAAATCCCTAGTTACACAGATTTCCTGTAACATATATACATATGGCATAAGAGATCAAACTTTAAACTATAGACTAGGCCTCTAGGCCTATGCATTGTTAATCATTTGAAGTATAAACGTAGTCGCAAAGCAATAAATAATCCATTAAATTCAGTAACTAACTTTTATGAGCACTGTGCACGAGTTTCGCAATTTGGAAGGCGACAATTTTTCCAGAAAAGGAAGCGTCACGTGACGCAAGATTTTATAGATTTAGCAAGCTGGTCTCGGCCTAGGACTAATAGGCCCAACTTGGTACTGACACAACCCTTGTAATAGTTTGGTCTGTGGCCAAGGAAGGCTACAAGACCTTTGTAATAGTTTGGGCTATGGCCAAGGGAGGCCACAAACCCCTTCATGAATAGGTTGGGCTATGGCCGAGGTAGGCCATCAGCCTTTTGATGAATTTGTTGGGCTATGGCCAAGGGTAGGCCATCAGCCGTTTGATGATTTGTTGGGCTATGGCCAAGGGTAGGCCATCAGCCGTTTGATGAATTGTTGGGCTATGGCCAAGGGTAGGCCATCAGCCCTTTGATGATTTGTTGGGCTATGGCCAAGGTAGGCCAAGGCCCTTTGAAATAGTAGTTTGGGCTATGGCCAAAGTAGCCATAAAACCCTTTAGAGTAGAGTAGTTTGTTTGTGCGTGTCACTGTCTAACAATATAATTTTTGGCACAAAATTATGTGCACAGAATCAGAGTGCAGCAATAAAAGCTTTTACTCTCCGATCCTTGGTTATGTTTAGACAGGTTGTTGTGTTTGAGACACATGGAAAGAGTAGAGTGTGTGTGTGTGTGTGTGTGTGTGTGTGTGTGTTGCATTCCTCCGAATCCAGTTGGTCTTCAAAACTTGGATTCACCACTCCAATGAAGTTAATACCCGTAGTTATGAATGAGTAAATATTGTGTATGATAGTATCCTACAGGTAGGTCTGGAAGGTTTGGGGGTTTTGAAGGAATCCAATCTGTTTGCAAGGAATGTATGTGTCTGTTGATGAAATCTGTTGTGATTCTCCCTTTAAAAGAAGAATTGGATGTTTGGAGTCGTATGTACAGTATATATTTATATACTGTACCGTACGTATGTGTGTAAATGTGTATTTTCTTATAGAGTTTTATTTTTGGGTTTTGGATTAGGTTAATCAATTTGGCTGAGTAAAGATCCTCAAATGTTGCATTTGAGACCCTTATATCAAGCCTTGTCTGTTTTATGCCTATATGTCAAATAGGATTTGGAATAGGTTGGGCCTATATGTCAAATAGGACTTGGAATAGGTTGGGCCTATATGTCAAATAGGACTTGGTATGCCTATATGTCAAATAGGACTTTGAATAGGTTGGGCCTATATGTCAAATAGGACTTGGTATGCCTATATGTCAAATAGGACTTGGAATAGGTTGGGCCTATATGTCAAATAGGACTTGGTATGCCTATATGTCAAATAGGAATTGGAATAGGTTGGGCCTATATGTCAAATAGGACTTGGAATAGGTTGGGCCTATATGTCAAATAGGACTTGGAATAGGTTGGGCCTATATGTCAAATAGGACTTGGTATGCCTATATGTCAAATAGGATTTGGAATAGGTTGGGCCTATATGTCAAATAGGACTTGAAATAGGTTGGGCCTATATGTCAAATAGGACTTGGTATGCCTATATGTCAAATAGGATTTGGAATAGGTTGGGCCTATATGTCAAATAGGACTTGGTATGCCTATATGTCAAATAGGACTTGGAATAGGTTGGGCCTATATGTCAAATAGGACTTGGTATGCCTATATGTCAAATAGGACTTGGAATAGGTTGGGCCTATGGACTTGGTATGCCTATATGTCAAATAGGATTTGGAATAGGTTGGGCCTATATGTCAAATAGAACTTGGTATGCCTATGTCAAATAGGACTTGGAATAGGTTGGAATAGGTTGGGCCTATGTCAAATAGGACTTGGAATAGGTTGGGCCTATATGTCAAATAGGACTTGGAATAGGTTGGGCCTATGTCAAATAGGACTTGGTATGCCTATATGTCAAATAGGATTTGGAATAGGTTGGGCCTATATGTCAAATAGGACTTGGTATGCCTATATGTCAAATAGGACTTCGAATAGGTTGGGCCTATGGACTTGGTATGCCTATATGTCAAATAGGATTTGGAATAGGTTGGGCCTATATGTCAAATAGAACTTGGTATGCCTATGTCAAATAGGACTTGGAATAGGTTGGAATAGGTTGGGCCTATGTCAAATAGGACTTGGAATAGGTTGGGCCTATATGTCAAATAGGACTTGGAATAGGTTGGGCCTATGTCAAATAGGACTTGGTATGCCTATATGTCAAATAGGATTTGGAATAGGTTGGGCCTATATGTCAAATAGGACTTGGTATCCTATATGTCAAATAGGACTTGGAATAGGTTGGGCCTATATGTCAAATAGGACTTGGAATAGGTTGGGCCTATATGTCAAATAGGACTTGGTATGCCTATATGTCAAATAGGATACCAGGTCCTATTTGACATATAGGCCCAACCTATATACATGTGTGTGTGTGAAAGTGGAGAAATGGTTTAATTTCCTTTGACAGTAAGGTAATGACGTCATCATTCGTTTGTTTATATCTCAGTTTATCTGTCCACAATCACAGAACCACTCTTAAGTTAATCCTTCTCAGCCCCAAAGATAATCATTTGACCAAAATAAATTTTGTAGACGATCATAAGAAGCAGAAAAGCGCTTCAAGCGTATATGGAAAGTGTTCTTGAAGCTGATTGGTTAAAATATACTTGAAATATAGCCATAATCGTCAATATACGGTGGTTCATTGTAAAAAACCAAGTGCAGTGGTGTGAATTAGATAATAATTCTATTGAGTGTGAAGTGAAAATTAAGGTAAATGAGTTTCTTTTAACTGTCGTGTGATAAAATTGAAGATATTTTGGGTGTGAGCTAAATTTTTACTTTTGAGTGGAGGTCAACATGTCTGATAATAATTCAGAGGTCAAAAAAATGCCCGGCCACTCTATTCATAGTCTGGAGATAGAAGGAAAACCGTTTGATGCCACGAATGGTGACCAGATCGAGTCGTTTTCAACGTGGAAGTCGCAAATTGAGGACGTCAGGAGCGAGATGAAGTCCCGATTCACTGTCGTGCCTGTCACAATAAACAATGACAAAGATCGGATACAAATCCGCGCTCTTGACAGTTCGAGGAACCTTCAGGAGAAGCGCAGAGAACCTGACGAAGGGTCTAGTTTGCTGTTCCTCGACGATGCCGCAAAAGCGAAAGAGTCCGACTCTGAGAGAACGACGTCACTGAGTCCTGCAAACTCACCTCCTGGGGCTGCTGCTGCTGAACATTATCATATATTAAACGGAGTGCCACCTTCTTTAGTGCCAGTTGTCTTACCCAGAGGTACCTGTATCCCGCCTAAAGCCATACCTCAAAAGAGCTCCTCCCCAAACCTTTTCTCTCATTTGGGGGTCATCCCTCACGGTGCTACAATCCTCCCTCTTCACGAAACGATGGGAAACCACCATCACCTCGTCCTCAACAAACTCCTGAAGGAGTCGAAGAGGAACATCGAGTACGGAACCTCAGACGGGAAAACCCTCAAAGTGTTCTCGTCGAAGACTTCGTCGCAGCTACTGGAGTCAGGGTAAAGCCAATTAAGTCCTTCAGCATACAAATACTCGTACATTTGGCAATTATAAATTCTAAACTCGCAGAAAAATAAGTGATTAAACCTCGAACTTATCAAAATTTCTCGCTAGTTTCACCAAAGCCTACTCAGCCCCAGTAACTCAGTGGGTAACGCCGTTTTCCCGTAAGCGAAGTAAAAACACTGAGGTCCGGGGTTCGAATCCCGATAATGCTGGTAATAATACCATAGAAGTTAGAGCAATAGGCTGCATTAGTTGGCCCGAGATCCGTACTAGTTTCTAGCCCTGCTCCCTCATTATCATTATAACCAAAGCTTACTTATACCTAGTCAGACCACGCTTGTACAAAATTCAATTCTCTTTTGTGAAATGTCGGAAAAAGGCAACAGAAATAATATTGATAATTTACCAATTAGTTTTAGAACATTAATATTATTTTCAAATTGGCTTCCTTCAAAAATTCTTGCGAACAACATTGACTTTAGGAAGAATGGTTAGGGCCGTTAGGCTTTTGGTGGCGCCCTCTTTTGGTTGGTTGGTACTTTCTTTTATCTTGTAACTTACCAATAACACAGCTTTGCCTTCACACACACACACACACACACATATATATATATATAATTTAGTGATGGATCGAGTGGTCGGTTTTTCACAACCGCGGTTGCGGTTGTGTTTGCGGTTGTCGAATTTTTTCCAACCGCGGTTGCGGTTGCGGTTATCATATACTAGGAAAAATGCGTAATTATTAACTGGATTTAGCCACTATAGTGCGATTTAGCCACACTTGGTACATAATATATACTAAATAGTATTTATTTAGTAAATACCTTATGTTGAACACAAGTTTTGCAATACACCGCTACCGCTATTTGTGTGTTGCAAAACTTGTGTTCAACATAAGGTATTTACTAAATAAATACTATTTAAATGAAGTATATTCTAAACTTATATAGCTATTATGAAAGAATAGGTCAAATTAATTAAAACCATATTTTGCACTAAGTGTGTTACCAGGATGAGGGACGAGGACCCATCGCACTGTTCATCCCACCTACCACTTTCCCCAGCCTCCACCCATTGGAAAGTTATGGATTATTATTCATTTGAAAAACTGATGTCAAACTTAATGACAGGCAGTGTGAATTTCAAGAATAATATTTTTGCTGCATTTTCACCTTTCAAGGCAACGCCTCTCATCGTACAACGTTCCCGCTCCACTGAAGAGCTGCTCGCTTGGAATGCTACTTGAAGGGCAAGCAAGATATGTTCTTGCAATACAGCCAAGTTCTTTGTATTTTAGTTCGTTATCTTTCCACCACTGAAGAGGATCATCGTCGGGAGCAATTCTTTTTTCTTTGTGATAGTTGTCTAGAAGAACTCGCATCTTCTTGTTGATCCTTGGTGAACTTTCTTCTTCTTCACTGCTTGAACTCAAAAATGCGTTCATCGAGTCCAGTAGTGACGACTTTGAAGAACTTGGCTCAGGAGAATCAGTCATTCGGGCTCTTTTTGGCTGCTTTTTGACTGGTTCAGGGTTTGTCACATCAATATTTTCACACAGTCTTGCTAGTTCTTCCTGAACCTGCTTCAAAACATTTGGACTAGAGAAGAATTTTCCCTTGTACCTAGGATCGAGATAGGTCGCGACAGAATATAGAAAATTTACTTCTAAAGTGTCAAATCTTCTGTTAAGTTCAGTACTCATTGTGAGAAGCATACTCTTTACTCCTTCAGTACTCTCGCTCAAGTCATTCAGATATCTTTTTAGTGAAGTTACTAAGGGAATTACTTCTGATATGGAGGAGGAACGAGAGCTCAAACTTCTGGTGATCTCATCGAATGGTTTCAGAATCTTGACGCATTGGTCGATCAAAGAAAAATCAGCCTTAGTTAGATCTCTCACTTTGGAATTAATAGCAAAGTACAGGCAAAGGGGCTCTTTAACTTCTGATATTCGCTCCAACATGTGAAGAGTGCTGTTCCACCTTGTTGGAGTGTCATTCATAACTGCAAGCTGCGATTTGTCAAGACGACTTTGAATTTTTTTCAGCTCATCCTGGGCCTGCGTTGAATGGTTAAAGTGGCCAGCTATGGAGCGTACCTTGGCAATAACATCAGAGACAGATTTCTGAGTAGATAATCCTGACTTGATCACTAGTTGGAGTTTGTGGGCAGTGCAGTTCAAGTTGTTGACACCACTGAGAAATAGAGCTTTTTTAATATTCGCTCCTGAGTCTCTCATCACTATATGCACAGCTGCGTCCAAGTGCCACATTTTGATCATTTCATCAAATTTTTGGGACAAATATTCACCAGTATGTCGTTCATTAAGAGGTTCAGCACACAACACTAAATTAACTCTTTCAAATTTGCTGTTTATGCCGTGGCCCGTTAGTGACATCAAAGATACACCAGCAGAAGTATCTGACCAAGCATCAGTAGTAAATGACAGTTTGCTATCTTTCATGTCTTTCAGTATGTCATTCACTTTATCCACAGCCAAAGGGTACATTTTGTTATAGACAAGGTTTTCGTAAAAATGTCTCTGTTTTATTTTATACTGTGGACTAGTTTCACGTAACAGCCTCATGAAACCTATATCCTCAACATGACTGAAAGGCAAATCGTCCATTACAATCATTTCGGCGATGTTTTGATCCAGAGATCTTGATTTGTGGTTATTTATATCCCAAACTTTAGTTTTTGGAAAGAACTGATCTATTGTCTCATTTCGTTGCTTTGTTTCTTTTTTCATTTGTTCAAGTGCGGTTTCCTTTGATTTCTTTTTCGATAATTCGTTTTGTTCATTAGTTAATTGTTCATATTCTTCTTTGTGCATTGACTTCATATGATTTTTAAGATTAGTTGTACTACGTCCCTTGCGAGAATATAGTTTATTACAAAGATCACATTTTGCAGTATCAGTGGATTCCTTACTAAAATATTTCCACCACACACTGGTCTCCATTTCTGTTAATATAATGTTTCAAATCTTAATTTAAAATCAGTGAACACGAAAAATAAAAAATAAGTACTTATCAGTTATCACTGTCAGTAATTACAATACAGTAACAGTTAAGAGCAATAATGCAATCACAGTTGTATCGTTATTCAATAAACTAAACATTACACAATATGAAAAACCGTTGTAGATATGAAGAGCTCATAACATTACACCGATAACAATCAAAGCAGAACGAGGACTGATGTTGTCAACTAGCAGCGAGTTGAGACTGCGCAGGTCCGTTTTAACACAGACCACTTCTTTACCCCCTTTTGGGGGGAGTCATGTTCGAGAAACCACCCCTTTGGCCAACCAAGGCCATTGACCAAGTTACACGAACCCGAGAGGTCCGTCGAGCAGGAATAAGCTTTATTGACTATTGTACTAAAGGCGATTTTAGTTTGAAGAAAATTAAATAAAAATAAATGTTACTTCATGGAGCTCACAGAGTAATAACTTAGAGCGCAGTTTAAACCAATTTTACTACGGCAGCCGTATGACGTCACGTCTAAGCACGCATAAGGAGACCCATCATTTTCTTTTTAAAAAAAGAAATATTTCTAATTAACCTAAAATTAAAATTAACTAAGCTTTTACAACCGCAACCGCACTTATGGAACGGCGGTTGCGGTTACGGTTGCGGTTGTGAATTTTTGTGCGGTTGTAGTGCGGTTGCGGTTGCGGTTATTCGATCCATCACTAATATATATATATATATATATATATATATATATATATATATATATATATATAATCACTAATGTTTTCATAGTTTACGAGGGTACAAGCAACTCTCAGCAGCATTGCCAAGGAAATAAGTGGTCAGACTACTGACGAGGCTTTCGTACGTGGTTCATTTCAACTGAAAGCAAAATTGCTTTGTGTTAGTCGAGTTAAAAGAACATCAATATCCGTATTCAATCTGTAAAAGAGCTCAGCACACTTTTGAAGGTGTGTGAAAGGTATGGGAAGTGTAGTAATGTCTAATTAAGAATTAAAATGTTTTCTTTATAAGAATTTAATAATGTTTGTTTAATAAGAAATGTAATTACGTTAAATAATGGTGTTTATAAAATACTAGTTGGCAACACCACGAAATGGTCTTGGGACGAGAGAGAAAGAATGCCCAAATTCAGTCATCGGACAGCGTCCAAATAAGGTGTTTGTGTATTTATAAATTTAACATTATTTCGGGTCTCTCTCTCTCTCTCTCTCTCTCTCTCTCTCTCTCTCAGTAGGATCGCCAAATTCGCTGATGACACAAAGCTTGGGGCCAATGTTGGGACGCCCGAGGCGATAGAGCAACTGCGTGCGGACCTACGTAGGATAGGAGAGTGGTCCGAAAAATGGCAAATGAAGTGCAAGGTGATGCACATTGGCTACGCCAATCCCAAGTCGGACTACTCAGTGTTGGGGAGTAATATCGAGGCCACTGATTTGGAAAAGGACTTGGATGTGCTAATTAGCAGCGACCTTACGTTTACCAAACAGTGCGTAGAGGTGGAAAAGAAAGCCCGGAAGTTGTTGGGTTATATCAGGAGGCAATTTCGATTTCGGAACGAGGAGATTGTGCTCTCGCTGTACAATTCTCTGGTTCGGCCGCACCTGGAGTATGCTGTGCAGTTCTGGTCGCTCACCCTCAGGAAAGATATTGAGAGGCTGGAACGAGTGCAGGCGAGGGCCACAAAGTTAATCCCTTCCGTTAGGCATATGGGCTACAATCGACGCTTACGCGCCCTGAACTTCTTTTCGCTGGAAACTCGGAGGCTGCGCGGTCAACTGATCGAGGTTTTCAAGCTCTTACGCCGGTTCAACGATGTCGATTTTAGAAGCGTTTAGTTTAAATGATAACCCAACTCGCAAGAATGGTTGGAAATTGGCTTTGAAACGGTTTAGGACTAGTGTGTGTGGGAATTACTTTACGTATAAGATCTGTGACACGTGGAACAGGTTACCTTCAGAAGTTGTGAACAGTTCCTCTGTGGATCAGTTCAGGAAAAGGTTAGACCAAATCTTGCACACTATTTGAGGGTGTAGAAAATTTTGCGTGGCACCCGTTTCCATTGGTACCCCCTCGGTGTGGGCCGCAAGGCCTTTTGAGGTACCTCTTTTCCTTGTAACTCCTTGTAACTCTCTCTCTCTCTCTGGCTAAAATGTTAACGTTAATTTACCCCCATCTCATTACCCCGTTTATCTAAATGTGGTTTCGCTATAAATAAACAGTGAGTTAAAGGTTAATAAAGTTAATTTATCCCCATCCTTTTGCATTGTTCTCGTTAGAAAGTGAAATGGCTCAACCGTCGTCGGTCCGCGTCCGTATAAAGACACGGAGAAAACGAGTGATAATAGAAAGAAAAGAAAATAATGAATTATAAAAAGGGAGCGAATGGGAATCACCACAGAAGGATAACGACATAAAATATAATCCTGCTAAAAGTCATACTATGATTATGAGGACCAAGGCCTACGAGTATATAAAATTTCCTGAATTTCAATTGAATGGTAGGGTGCTGTCAGAAGTAACCCAGACTAAGTATCTTGGCCACATACTAACGGGTAGTCTTTCAGATGACTGTGATATTCTAAGGCAATGTAGACAATTATACGCTCAGGGAAATATTTTAGTTAGAAAATTTGGTACTTACGTATTAGCGGGACTACCAAACTGTTTATTATGTATTTTTGCTCTCGTCATTTTCGTTTAAACTAACGAAAATATCACAGCTTAACCTAACCAATCATCAAGGGCATACAGTTGACCTTAACTTGCCCGAAATGTGACAGTGAGTGCCTAATACGAAAAGATCAGAAGATACTTAGGTGAAATAACATTATTAACCTGTTAGGTCAACTGAATGCCCGGTTAGGTCAACTGAATGCCGTTGATGATTGGTTAGGTTAAGTTGTGATATTTTCGTTAGTTTAAACGAAAATGACGTTTGGTAGTCCCGATAATACGTAAGTACCGAAAATTTCATATGTGTACATTAGATGTTAAGTTGATTTTGTTCAAAACTTTCTGTACTCCAATGTATACAGCTCATTTGTAGTGGAATTACAGGATGTATAATTTGAGGAAATTATATGCTGCGTATAATAATATTTTTAGGCGTTTATTAAGAATTCCAAGATTTGTAAATGGTGCTCCTTCTAGTGTCAGTATGCTGTTTGTAGTCAATAAGGTGCCTAACTGTGCCAGTGTCATTCGCAATTTTGTATTTAGATTTATCACTAGGCTTGGTGAGTCAGTCAATAAGATAATAGAAGCCATGGTTAGTGGACTGGTCTCCGATATATTTTATAAATCAGGAAACATTGGCGTAGGCAAGTGTATGTTCATTTACACAGTGATTCACTGGCCTACTTAGTCAGTGCTCCAGACACCTATCTCTTAATCTTCTATGGACCTCTTGTATAATGTTTGTACCTGTTTTTGAGTCTGAAATAGTGTTTGTTTGTTATTGCAATTTTCGTTAGTTTGTATTGTAGACACCCTCAATTATTACACTGCCCAACAAAAACATTTTTTTGCTGCTGATTTAATTCTAAGACCTGTTTCTGAATAATATTGATGTGCTGATTTCAAAAATCACCTTAGATTTTGTCCATCACATCAGGTTTTCGTGCAATGCAATATGCCTATTTTGGGTGATCCATGAAGGGCGCTTATCAAAATTGATGATTTTTGAGATCTGTTAACAGCTGTTTTGCTGTTAAAATTTTATCTGTGGAATACGTAAATCTGTGCATTAAATCTAAAGGTCATGTACAACATATTAAAATCTTGGGTATCTGTGACTTCCCCAGGTGTGAGCGTGACGTCATGATCTGAGAGAGATTTTGCTTATTTAAACACTTTTAATCACTTTATGTGTCAATATTACCATTGTATATTAAAGTTCACTCCCTCCACAATTGTTTACTTTTCCATGCTGATTCTGAGTATGTAAAAACTTATTTTTTGAAAAGAAAAAAAATTGGGCATAACC
>JAJOZX010002774.1:460000-582500 GCA_023014485.1 Bathynomus jamesi
TGTTAATTTTAACCTTGTTTGGTACAGGTATATAAGTGATATTTCATGCCTTTGGCCTAACAATTTGGATGTTGACTTATTTCTTGGTAGGCTCAACAATTTAGTCCCATCGATTAAGTTCACGGTTGAAAAAGAAAATGATGGAAGCTTATCTTTTCTGGATCTAAAAATTCGGAGATGCTTGAATCAGTTCAAATTTGAAGTTTTTCTTAAGCCTACTAATAATAACTCTTATGTCCATTTCTATTCTGACCATCATCCTTCGATTAAATCTATTTTCTCTGCAATGTTTCTTAGAGCATTGAGAGTTGTCAGTCCTGATTTTTTAGATTCCGAGTTATGCAATATCATGAATATTGGTATTAAATTATGTTAGCCTATTTCATTTCTAGATAAGTGCCTTAGGAAAGCCAAGAATACGTATTATAATAGTGGAACTGTAAAGAATTTGAGCGTAAAAATATCCTTAGCCTACCTTACCATGTAAATTTTCAATATCTTCCAACTTTACTTAAAGCAATTGATATTAATGTAGTCTTTAAGTATAATACTGTTAAATCACGCCTAATAAAGAATAGCGCGTATAATGTGGTTGGTTGTGTGTATTCGATCTGATGTACACAATGTGACTCAGTATATATAGGTCAAACGGGTAAAACGTTAGATATTAGGGTAAAACAGCATAAATATGCGTGTAGAACAGCAAATAATTCTAATGCATTGTTTAATCATATATATAGATGTAATCATAGTATCAAGTGGGACAGTTCTAAAGCGCTCGTTAAAAACAGATATAATTGAAAGGAATATTCTAGAATGTGCATTTATCCATTTTAAAAATAATTTCAATAACATTGCGGGAATGTATAAAATTGACAATATCTTGTTAAAATACCTTTTGCCTCTAATTAACTCTTGTTAATCATGTGTTAATCTTTTTATTTTTCTGTCCCGTTGTATATATTTTTGTCATCTCGCCTTATCTCTTCATTCCCTGACGAGGTGTACTTCTCAATACACGAAAGGCCTTGGAATCATTTTTCTTTTTCCTTGTGGATTTGCATCATTCATTCATTTCACGTGTTTAATTGTGAAATTCATCCCATATATATGTATATACACACACATGAGGTATGTACCAAAGTTCGCGGGTTAAAATGGCTCCTGAAAACACATGCAGTACAGTAGGTCAAAGATCCCATGTTAAAAATTTTAGACATGAATTTTTTTCCAAAAATTATCTTTTGAATAAAGATCAAGTATGGCTCAATGCTTGTTGTACTTCTGATGTTTTCCTTATTTAATTATTTTATTTTAAAAAATGCTTATTTTTTATGTCTGATTATATACAAAATTATGTAAATAATATAATATAAAATATTTGTTCAATTAAATTTTAAATTATATATTATTTAAAACTAATATTTTGCGAATATTAATAATCACAAAATACAATATATTTAATACAACGAGATAATTAAAGCTATTTTATACTAAAAAAATACAGGGTGTCCATATTGAAAGGTAACAACTTTGAACCATCGTAATTCTGTCATATACGTGTGAATGTTGAAACTTGCTGAGATAACCACGTCGTATAACTAAGTTTCTGTCTCTCGTGTTTCAGATTGAATGATGGCTTTCCCCAAGGTGACTTCATTTCAACCGTCCATAACGCACTTCGCCTTTTCTTACGGGTTCGCCATCATTCAATCTGAAACGCAACAGACAGAAACTTAGTTATAGGATGTGGCAGCTGTGCAAGTTTCAACACTCTCACATTCATACATATATATAATTATAATGCTTCAAAGTGGACACACTGTATTTCAAATTTTAAAAATTTGTTAGCCAGGGTTCCCTGAACAGACACTGCCATTCCTCTTTGCATCGCAGTCGACATATTTTGAATGAGAAAAGCCCGAACCACAGTTTAATTTTTTAGCATCGCTCGCTTACAAGCTATTTCGTTTGATGAGACTCAGGCCATCTTTACCGATCCTGGTTGTCTCTATCCGATTGTCTCTGTGAAAATTGGCGGTAATCATTTTCCTTTTTTCTTTCTGCTTCCCTTCAAACACAACCGACCTCAATCGATGCGAGGAAAAGATTAGAAGATACCCACGTAACCCACGCTATGTGTCCACGTCCATTGTGGACACATATATACACACACACGTGTGTGTATATACACATACACACACACGTGTATATACACACATATATACACACACGTGTATATACACACAATACACACACACAGATATATATATACACACACACGTATATATACACACACACGTATATATACACACATATATCCAAACACATATATATTATATAACTTTTATCTTGTCGTAACCTAATGGTCATCGCTCGCGACTCTAAGTCAGCAGTTCCGTGTTCACTTTCTAGTGGAGTATGTTTTATTTATATATATATATATATATATATATATATATATATATATATATATATAACCCACATATTTAAAATAAGTAACCACAAAAATTATGTACTTTTACTTTTAACATATAGTTGGTTAAAAGAGTCCTGTCGCGAAACTGTCTTTTTTACTGATATTTAACGGCATAGAAAACACGAAGGTTCACGAACAGGACTTTTGTAACTTAGTGCATAGAGTATATCCCCATAAGAGATATGATAAATGAGCAAAGACACAATGAATATGCTGTGTAGCCTTCCCGTGTGTTCCATAACTGGTTGGACACCTTCGATGAGATTAGATTTTAGATGACTGTATGCGGAAGAAGTGTCGTTTTCAGCGATTGGCTCTGAAGATCATTCCAGACGCGCTCAATCTGGGCTTCTGAAAGTTTAAGAAAGAATTTTTAATCCATTTTGTCTCCTCCACCGATAGTGAATTTGTGATGCGTTGTGACAAGTTGCTGCTGCTGCTGCTGCTGCTGCTGCCTCGTCTTCTCGCGGCACACTCGTTGAACTGAAATTTTACGTAATGGAAGAGTGGAAGAACATGGTTGAAAAGGTTAGGTCACTATTTCCTAGAATTCAAAGGTCCCTGCACGAGTACAAAGTCCACTTTTCCGTCACAGATTAGGTTGCTTCTTATGTACTCAATTTAATACGACAAACATCTGTTTAAACAGCTCTCTATAAACGATTCAGTATAAATACATATTTCGATCACTCTTCAAACATCAGCCAATGATTTCTTCCATTCAATTGTATTGAATTTAATAACCTTTATTAATAATAAAATAAATACATT
The DNA here is from genome assembly GCA_023014485.1 of Bathynomus jamesi. Lineage (NCBI taxonomy): Eukaryota > Metazoa > Arthropoda > Malacostraca > Isopoda > Cirolanidae > Bathynomus > Bathynomus jamesi. The sequence goes on from JAJOZX010002774.1 coordinate 463,251, forward strand.
TTTTCAATTTACAATGACATGAATAATTGTGAAGCTCGACTATTTATTTTATTTAATTTGACCCTTAAGCTTTAGGCTTTACTGGGCTCTTATTAAAAATAAACGGCTAGTTGTTATTAATTAATAATAAATAAGTTTTATTAATAAGTTTTATTAATAGTTAAAGCGTGTATTAATCTTAAATTATCACTACTGACACGACAAATACGAGGTCACCATTGAAGGCACTATACCAATACCATACAAAGAAACCAATATTATACACGAGAGATAAGAACTGAACAATCCCAAGAAATGTGTTTTTAATACTAGATTACACACGAGAAATTAATAATTAGTAAACAATAGTAATGGACATTAATCTTAGATTTTTGTTAGTATGCCATTATTAATCGGGATTTCAACTTGGTTTTAAACAAATTTACATTCACAATATTTTTTTATATCGGCATTTAAGTCATTCCATAGTTTCAATCCAATGAAAATGGGTAGTTTTTGAGATGAGCTTTGATCTATTTCTGGTCTGATACGAGTGGATTTCTTAATGAGTTACAACATATCTATTTACCCATTGTAAGTTAATGATTTTGTTTTTACACTCGTAAATAAAAATAAAATGTGCCAGTTTGATTACATCATTGAGCTTTAGTAGGTTTAGCTCTTTAAATAATGCATTAGAGTGATCAAGGAAATCAGCATCAGATAATAACCTTATTGCTAACCTTATTATTCGGAGAAAAATCAAGCAAACGGAACCACACCAATCCAGTGTAAGACTTCTTAACAAAGACCAGTGCCGGAGTTAGGTACAAGCTAAGTAAGCTACAGCTTAGGGCCTCACACAATGAGGGGTCTCTTTGAGATTTCTTTTTTCAAACCTAACTTATGCCCGGTGGCCAACTGGCTGGGGCTAACCAGGGGCTTCCTCCGAGATAAATGGTATTTTAAATCTAGTGTATCGAGACACTGGCACCGAATATGAGGTACGAATGGTCAGTACAAAAACTGACCCGTTTTAAAGCTTTGCTGAAACTAACTTGTACGATCGCGGTACACAAAATAGACCAGTACGCATACCTCGAAACTGCTGAAGTCCTGAGTTATGTTGTGAATTTGCTGAAACTCAGGGCCCTCTCAGACCCTCTGACACGTAATTAAATTTTGTTGAGACGGAGGTTAGACTAGTAAGAAAAAGAAATTAACAAAGTCCGCCACTGCTTAAGATCTAGATTTTCTTACCATTTTTGAAAAATGTCTTAGTTCTGGCTTTAGCTCTGGCTTATTGAAATCAATAATTTATTAATTTTTCATTATTGTCCCAAAACATTTCCGAGAGACAACCTCAACATACTTAATTCAACGTCACGTTTGGAAGAGATCCTTTACCTATATATTGGGGGCGTGGCTACTGATACTAACCGTAGATCTGGCATATCAAACAGTAGCTAATTACTGTTATGTTTGGACTTTGATTGCCGAGCAAATCTAGTTGGTCGGTTACATCAGATCTCTCCCCATTCTTATTTGCCCGCCATAGAGTCCGTATCATTCCTTATTTGCCCGTTATTCTTTAATTACATATTTGAGTGTGCCTAAGATTAGCCATATTACGGTTCAGTCCGAAGGCCTTCCGCTTCTGATATTATTAGAGCAACTTGCTTAACTTTATATTGTGTCTATTTATTTTATATTTGTTATTTTATACATATTTATTTCTTATATCTTATATTATTGCAAACCCCTACATAGAGACGGGGGTAGGATTAATCATATTGCCTTCCTAATTTAATGTCAAGCATAAGCTAAATTTGTGCCTCTAACGTAAGTGGCGAAGTTACATTGTTTTATTTTCCATTTCTATTTATTATTTTATTTTATATAGGCCCATAGGGCCTATTTATACTATATTCCCTATTGCCATTTTTAATTTTAACTTTTATTAATTTCAAAGAAGTTATTTGTTTCTCTTATTATTTTGGAGAGGCCTATCAAAGTGAAAAGAACTTTTGAAGGTAGATTTCAGAAAATAAAAAAGCAGCAGCAGCAGCTTCAAAAGCAGATAAAACAATTATCGAAAGTTGACAGTTATTTCGCCTTTATAAAGGAGGGATCTCAGACTCGAGAGAGTCAGACAGATCTACAACAACCACGAGCATCCACCTCTTGTACTAGAATAGGTAATACAGACGCGAATGTGACTACTTCATCTGATCGTTTTACGGAGACTGAAGTCGAGGCTGAAGACAATAAATACACAAAGTTCAATGATCTTGGTCTCTGGGGAGTCTTAACCGAGGATGCATTCTGGTTACAGAAAGGCCCTTCAGAGTGTCAACAGGAACAACGTATTATTGCAGTTGTGTGCGCATTAGCAGAACGTGGATTAGCATTTAGGGGAGGCAATGAAAAGGTTGGATCGCCCCATAACGGGAACTTTCTTGGTTTGATAGAACCCATTGCTAAGTTTGATGCATTTCTTTCTAACCATATTAAGCATTATGGAAGCAGTGGATCTTTCCTTACCTTATCTTACCTTATGTTGTTTCGTGCGTTGGTCTCTCTTCACACGGAGGTCAAGCTGGTGGCCCCGCCTGGAAAGCCTTCGTATTTGTCTAAAACAATATGCGATGAACTCATCCAGCTTATGGCTAAAATGGTAAGAGAATCTATTTTGGAAGACTTGAGAAAAGCGGGATACTTCAGTTTGTTTGTTGACTCTACACCAGATCTTTCACATGTTGATCAACTAACTGTTATTGTCAGATATGTGTCACTCGATGATGGTTTTCCTTTGAACGCTTTCTATCTTTCTTGAATTAGAAAAGCACAGTGGTGAAAGTATGGCCAACATGGTGCTGGATTATCTAGTCAATGATTGCAAAGTTGACTTTGGTAAGTGCGGAGGACAGTCATATAATAATGCAGCAAACATGTCAGGGAGGTATAATGGTATGCAACAGAAACTTCTAGAGAAAAATAAGTATGCAATATATACATATTCCTTGTACTAGACATTCACTTAACTTGTTGGTCGTGCTGCAGTTGATTGCTGCCTAAATGCAGTAAATTTGTTGGTGTGCAACGGTTATACGTATTCTTGCCTCTGCAAAACGTTGGGCAGCACTTAAATCATATTTGGGTCTTGATTCCACAGTACTAAAACGCCTCTCTGACACTAGGTGTGAAGCACATGCAAAGTCCATCTCAGCCATAGCTGAAGGGTATGATCCAATTATTGATGCCCTCACTCGTGTCCATAGTAACGACAGTGAAAAGGGTGAACAAGGAGAGAGGCTAGCATTCTGTTAGAGAAAATGGAGGAATTAGAGGTTGTGTTCGTGCTAATTTTCTGGAACCGTTTATGAGATCAGTTCCAAAAACTAGCAAGGCCCTGTACATGTACAAAGCTTGAAGCGTCACTTACTCACTTCTTGAAAGACACCCGCGAAGTTTGGTGAAATTGAATTAAAAGCAAAAGAGATCCTGCTTTCGGTAGACTACGAGTGCGCGAATTAAAGGAAAAGATTGAGAAGAAATGAACGATGGTGATGCGCCTAATGCCGATGAAACCCTTTCTTCAAGAGACAAGTTTCGAATTAAACCTTTTATTGCTATGAGGGATGATCTCGAAACAAATTTAAATAAAAGAACAAACATATACGAAAATGTTGCGAGCAACTTTTCCTTTTTGGTTGATGAAGATGCTTCGGAAGAGCAGCTGAGTGAAGGTGTAAAGCTTCTGGTTAAATACTATCATGAAAATGTTGATGTTACTCTTGTTGAAGAATTAAAACATTTTGATGCTTTCATCAAACAAAATTACTCGGCTAAAAGACATTTATGCCACCAGGATCTGTATCAAATCATCGTTCAAGATAATATTCAGTTGGCTTTCCCTAATGTAGAAGCAATACTGCGCCTCTTTTTGAGTCTAATGGTAACGAATTGCTCGGGTGAAAGGTCATTTTCGCGACTGGAAAGAATAAAAAATGAACTACGGACGACAGTGCTACGAGAAAAGCTGTCTGCACTTGGCATTTTGTGCAGAGAGAGTGACAAATTTTGTAGTTTATCCTTTGACGACATTATCAATGATTTTGCCATCGAAAAATCACGAAATAAAACGTTTTAAATACAAATGGGATCCGTTTCCATTTTATACCTGCTGATCTGTACAATTGCTCTACTGTCGCTGTCGACTAAAAGTTTTAATACCAAATTTGAAATCGTACTAAGGTATCTTTATTTGAGGGTATCTCGATCATAATGCAATTGGCTTATTGCAACATAAGTTTTTAGTTAGATCATTAGTTTTTAATTTTTTGCATCTTTTGCCTGCCTTTTATTAATATATGCATGAATTAAAATATTTTTAATTGATAACACCATGAGGCCTCATAATCTAAGCATAGCTTAGGGCCTCACCATTTCTAAATCCGGCACTGACAAAGACCCTTTTAAATAAACTCCAAAAGAGGTCTGTGTTGAGTATGAGTCCCCTAAAAAGTTGTCCATTAACATTTATGGATGACATTTATGGATGACATTTATGGATGACATTATGGATGATACTGAACTACAGTCAAAAACTACTCTACATCTGACAACTACAGCTATGTAGCGCATATCAAATTCATGATTGACTGAATATCACTCTTTTTCCGCAGGTCATCTTTGACCCTCGCCCTTGCTCTCGAGGGGAGAGCCGTCATCCTTACTAAGGCAACGATGAGCGAGGAAAGGGAAGAAGTCGGCCCAACTGGGGTTAAAGCTGGAGTTCGTTTGTCCTGCATTGGCGCCTGCGTCGGGTTCGGCAGTTTCTGGAGGTTACCGTACCTATGCCTCGTCTTTGGTAGAGGTCTGTAAAGATTTTGTAAATAAGTTTATTTGTTGGAATTTGCTTAATTGTTTTAATTTCACCCCGTACTAACAGCCAAGGTCAAATGACAGAGGGGACCAGCAAATTAACCCGAAATCCAGCCACGGGTCGCTACATCATCTGAAAGCAAAGATCAGTTATCAACTTCCATCCAAATCCAACGTCACTTACTTTCGGAAACGATGTAACGACAAGGACACGATGTATCACATGTAGGAAGTTTTAGGTTCACTTGGATCAGTTCACTTGTCCTAAAACTATTTTTACTTGGGATCGGTTTATTTGTCCTAAAACTAATTTTACTTGGGATCGGTTCATTTGTCCTAAAACTATTTTTACTTGGGATCTGTTCACTTGTCCTAAAATGATTTTTACTTGGGATCTGTTCACTTGTCCTAAAATTATTTTGGATCGGTTTATTTGTCCTAAAATTTTTTTGGGATCGGTTTATTTGTCCTAAAACTATTTTACTTGGGATCGGTTCATTTGTCCTAAAATTATTTCAGTGAAATGTAGTTAAAGAGTAACGTAAAGTAATTTTTCACTAATTTTAGGACTACGTCGCAGGCCGATGTCGTAACACTGCTTCCCGACGATCAGCGAAGTTAAGCAACATTGGATCTGGGTAGTTGTTTGATAGGGGACCGTCCTTTGCGTCTATATTACGTAACGACCCGTGGTTCGGATCCCACGTAAAGCAGTAGGTCCCATCCATCATCTGATGTCGCGAAGGAACTGAACCGACAACATAAAACAAACAAACAACATTAAATTTTAAATTTTTATCGTATTCAGTATTTGTGATAGTGCGTGCAGCTGTTTGGTTATCGTTGGTTTTCCTTTTCGAGTCTTTCAGCTAGGAAGGGTCATTGAAAATGATACTAGACCCTCAAGGGGACTCAATAAGTCCCCAAAAATTTATGTCATGGTCGAGTCAAAGAAGTCGCGAATAGCAATCTCATCATAGTTCCCCTTAACAGGGACTTTTTTAACATATACAGGGTGGGCGGAAAGTAGCTCCCTATTTTGGATTGCTAAAAAAATATGTATATTATCCATTTATTTCAGAAGAAATAATATGAGAAGGTAGGCATACATGGTAGGTTTTCTCTAAAATTCAATGTGGGCTCCAACTCTTTCCACCAGCTTCTGGAGCCGCCCAGGAATGGCGTCCACTGACTTTAGCAGGAACTCCGGCGGGATGGAGGACATGACTTCCCGAATTCGGTCCTCCAGTTCTTCCAATGTCCTCGGTTTGGTGCGGTAGACTTCTTCCTTTACCCACCCCCAAAGAAAGAAGTCGCACGGTTACCGCTGAAAAACGGCAGAATCGGTTCAGTGTAACGGTGTGGTGTGGTATGACCTCAGATCAGGTTGTGGGCCCGTTCCTTCTGCGCAACACCATGAATGCTGAGCGGTACCTTGCTATGTTGCGAAACGAGGTCTGGCCGGTTGTCAGCACATGGGAGAACATCGACGATCTGATATTTATGCAAGATGGCGCCCCTCCGCACTTCGCTCTTGTTGTCCGTGAGTGGCTGGATGCCCACTTCCCTGGGCGTTGGATGGGTCGTCGTGGTCCACATCAATGGCCAGCCAGGAGCCCCGACTTGACACCGTGCGACTTCTTTCTTTGGGGGTGGGTAAAGGAAGAAGTCTACCACACCAAACCGAGGACATTGGAAGAACTGGAGGACCGAATTCGGGAAGTCATGTCCTCCATCCCGCCGGAGTTCCTGCTAAAGTCAGTGGACGCCATTCCTGGGCGGCTCCAGAAGCTGGTGGAAAGAGTTGGAGCCCACATTGAATTTTAGAGAAAACCTACCATGTATGCCTACCTTTTCATATTATTTCTTCTGAAATAAATGGATAATATACGTATTTTTTTACCAATCCAAAATAGGGAGCTACTTTCCGCCCACCCTGTATACTAGTGGGCCAAATGACCCAATTGTCCTTGTATTTGGCCCCCTAGTCACATTCTATTGGCCCACTAGTCAATTTTAAGCTTGGGAGTAAAAATATTGATTCTATTAAGGTCTCCCATGCACTTGAGAAGAAAATGGAAGCGATCAGCTGAGTGACTGACTGTGGCGTTTAGAGGGATTGTTTATGTGCGTTTAGACTAGAAGTTTAGAGGAACTGGCGGTAACGTTTTCGCTTTTTTCGATGTTTAGTGTTGGTTTTCACTTTAATGTTACTGCTTATATAGATAGTGAATACCTGTGGATACCGAAGATAAGGTAGTGATTAGTATTTTATTTAGTGATTAGTATTTTATTAGTATATTAGTATTAGTACTTGATGTCTGCCCTTTTTAGATATATGTGCCCTTTTGTTTTTAAAGTGGCCAACTAGTAAAAATTCCTTAAAGTCCCTGCCCCTTAACCATCTTTACAAAATACTTTTTCTAGTTCAATCACTGGTTGATGAAAGGATGAGTAACATGGAATGGCGGACGTAAAGATTTTGTTAGTGGTTCGGAATCTGACCTTCGGAATGTGACCTTGGGTGCAGTAACACAAAGACAATGTCACAGAGAGGAACTACATTTTAAAGGTTAAATCTATATCAAACTTCTTAAGTGAGTCCTTCAACTCGAAATCCTATGATTTAGAGTCCGGTGCCTTAAGCTACCTTGGCGGACCACAGACTTTTGAATAGACGAAGCTAATTACATACTTCTTAAACCAACCAACTAAACGCCATTTTAACTTTTTATTTTTTATTTTCCTCAAATTCTTTGATGTTTTACATCATTTGTTGGAGTTAAACTAATTTTTATATTTGTTAAAATTTTTTCCAAACGAGCGATAAACTTTTCATACCTATCTTACGTTTGATACAAAAGATAAGGAATATAACAGAAATATTTCTCTGTACGAATACTTATGATCGCCACTACAGTACCTTGTTTAACCTTGTTGCTGTTTCGTGCGTTGGTCTCTCTTCACACGGAGGTCAAGCTGGTGGCCCCGCCTCTAGGTCTGGCTTGGTGGAGGAGCGAGTTGCCTTCTTGCGCTCTCCACCGTACATAGCCAGGTACACCCGGCTCATCTGGTACCGTCCTGAGCCAGGCATTTACTCTTCTCTTGAAGACTTTAACTTTGACCCCTGTAACGTTTCTGAGGTCCTTAGGAAGCTGGTTAAAAAGTCTTGGCCCCCTAACAACCAAGCTATTTTCCTTCAGTGTTCAGGAGGTCCCTTGTCGGGCCTTTAATCTGGGAACACTACACATTCTGCCTTTCCTATTTTCCAGTGTTTGGATGGTAATTGGGTTTAGTTTGAGATTTGGTACCAGTTTTCAGATCATTTTCCATATGTAGATTATGGTGTACCTCTTTCTTCTTCTTTCCAGGGAGTACAGATTTAGTTTACGTAGTCTTTCCCAGTAGTTGAGTTCTTTGCAGTTCTTTGAGTATATATATATATATATATATATATACTGTATAATGTATATAACGAAATAGTATCGGACTTCTGTAAAAGTAACAAACATTTTGAAACATTACCATGTTACTATTCCATAAGTAATATATATATATATATATATATATATATATATACACACATGTACATGACTCCAGATTTGAAAAAATTTACTGGAGTACAGCTCTGAATTTACTTTTTTTTCCCTTACACCACTAGATAGGTTAATGATAGTAAACTCTTGAATTGACGACATACCAATTACAAATTGTTTTAGCTAAACATAATAATACAATAATGTACAGTTTATAACTCACCTTAAGTTTATTTATTCATTGCAGCAGCAACAGTGGACGATGTTAGACCTTGCATGTAGGCATTTGTTGTGAATTTACCGCCATGTATGCTTGGCCACTGATCAATGGCTTTCTGTGTGATCATTACAGCAGATCTAGTGCCTGGAGCTGGACCCTCCTTCACAATTCTGCACAGCTTAGTCAAATGAGATGGCTTAATGGATCCTTTGTGTTCAACAATGTAACCAAGAATGGAGAATGTCCCTTCAGCTGGTGCTTCACTCCAGGCAGTTGATCCATCTTTATCAAAATGCTTTAATCTCTCTGTGATTCCTTTCCACAGCTGTTCTATATATTCTGTCAGCCAATTTATCACTGAGTCTTTGTAAAACTACTTTCAGATCTGGTTCTGGATGGTCTAGCAACTTCAGCAACCTGGTAGTAATCAGAACGTTTCTTGATGTATTTGTAAACTTCATTTAGGATGTAATCCTCAGCTGTTAGTTCCTTTTGCTGCCCTGTGGTATCGTGCTTAAATTCAGAAACTACATCATTTGCATTTCCTCCATTAGCTAATTTGGAAATTGTTTCCATCACTCTTAACATAACAGTTTTCCCTCCTTCTTTATAAAATATATTTTCTACAAATTCTGCACTAACTGTGGTTTTTTTGAGCTACTTGCAACATAATCTTTGTTACATAGGAAATCAATACATAGAACTTGGCACTAATTTCTTTCTCTTGTGGATGATCAAAAAACACACAATTTTCCACAAATCTGTCGAATTGATCAAATTCGTAATTAACCATGCGAGTATCAGATTTGAGTTTTGGTCCTTAAAACAATGATATTGTCAAGAACCATATTGGTATAGTCAAGGCCTGATCTCAGATTTGAAGAGTGATTCTGAATAAAGTCTAAAAGCTCACTTAGTTTACAAATTTTCTTCAATGCATCAACGTGGGCTCTGTTCACAAGATGCATTAAGTCCCATCGAAATTTGAAATTTTCTCCAAACAACTTTTTCATTTCATTTTTAAATGGCTCGTTGTCCTTACAAAAAGCCCCATCTCCAACCATTCCAGATACCTTGGATTTAATTGCTTTTTCAGATAGTTTCAAGTGATTAGGAGACTTCAACACATCAAAAATTTCATTGGCCAAATAAACTCCTGATTTGCTGCGTACTAAATTTATCCCAGCAAGTTTTACAGTCTTATCTTCTTCACTCATAACTAATACAACTAGCATGCTTAATCCCAAAATTGTTCCAATGATGTCAGCTGTTATTGTTACTGAAGTTTGTTCTAAGAACCACTTTGCAATTTGTTCTTTAAGTTGATTATCTAATAGCTCACAAATTGTATCGCACGCATGTGTGCTATGATTCAAATTTCCAACCTCACAACCTGACCTATGTAATACAGCTAGAAGTACTGGATATAGAGCCCATGCAGTGTTTGTTTTCATTATGTAGTATAAGATGTTGCCACATAAGTCTTCTATGCGTTTAGTAGTGTTCCGAGAAGATGTTTTCATCACTTCATAAACAGCAGCTCTTTGATGATGCTGAAGTTTAATTAAATGTCTCTTCAGGTGGGTTTTCAGATTTCTAAACCATCTCTCTTGATTTTCTCCTTGTTTGCATACATAGGTTAAATCTTTAACATTGAAGTAACCTTTTATGTTAGAATGTTTGTCTGAAGCACATGCTTTGGGGTCTGTGCAAGCTATGCAATATAATGTAAACATTTTATCATCAGAAGCATCATCAATATCTTCTTGATTATCATCATCTTCATCCTCAACAGCTATATCTACATCAGGCATATTAGTGTCACTATTTGCAATGTTTTCCATTATATCACTTGGTACTGAAAATGAATCATCAGCATGCCCTAGATCCTTCTTTTCCACCAATTTGAATGTAGATTTGATCAAATCATTGTTCAGGATTTCTTGTATTGATTTACACTTGCTTAAATGGGCTATGGAAATGTCAAATTTGTTGCTTTTTGCTTTATTAGATTTGGATGCAACACTTGAACTTGAAGGCATATTTTGACTCTTCTCTTTATTAACTACAACAGCTTGGTGAGTTTCTTTTGTTAGGCGCAAAATTGCATTCAATGTCTTCTGGATTTGGGAATTTTCAAATTCCTCTAAAGCAGTTTTGTTAGTCTGATGTGCAGATTCCTCACTTACCTTTTGTTTCTTAGGTGGAGGAGAAGCACTTTCTTCAGTCTGTGAAACATCTAGTGAAAAAGTTTCATTTTCTAGATTAGCAGTTGATGAAGTTGGTTCATTTTTCTGAGGTCTAGCACTAGCACATTTTGTGAACAAACTAAATGACTGCTTTGCCGTATCTCTTTGCTGCACTTCATCCTGGTATTTCTTTACTGCAATATCTAAGCTGTGGGCCCAAACTCTGGGACCTCTTGTATTGTAACAAATATTTTTTTTGGAATTAAAATGTTCCTCCCAGTTTTGCTTCTTTGAATATTTGTTCTTGCATTGACCACAAAAGTAACCCCTTTTAACACCCTCACTTTTCTCTCCAACTTCATCAATATTAGGATCCATTATTGATTATTGACTACCTGAAAAAATACAAAATAAGTAAAAGTTAGTAAATATAGTATGGTAAAAGTGAGTAAAAGTAAGTAAATATAGTACAATGAAAGTAAGTAAAAGTAAGTGCTTTAAACTTAGTAAAAGTAAGGAAGAGTAAGTAAAAGTAGGTAAGTTAAAGTAAGTAAAAGTAAGTTTAAACTTAACTAAACTTTTCAATTCTAGAGTCATGGTGGATTACTTAAAACCGCACAAGTAATTATCTGGCCAATTTATCAAACCTGGCCGAGATCAATGGAACATAGTCCAATCCTGATAATTTTATATTAAAAAAATATACATTTTAATAAAATTTTAATTATCAAAACATTGAAGCTTAACAAAAAATAAAAATAATTGTTAAATATGGAATTACCAACTAAACTTAAAATAACTAAATTTGTAATTTAAAAAAATTGGTTTGTACAAGAACGTATACTCAAAAAAATTGCAGGGTGGCGCAAAATTCGCGTACCATAGGACTTTTCATTTTTAACTATAATGTATTTTTTTTTTCTTTTTAGGTAGGTAATGGCTGCGAAATTAACAACAGACGAGAGGTTGAGCTTAGTTTTAATGTTATTGGAATACCAAGTACTACAAATCGATCAGTCGCTACAGATTTTAATAGAAAACAGCTGGAGAGACCTCCAATTGGTCAGGAGGCAACCGTTGGAAGAGTAATTAATCTATTTAAAGAAACGGGAAGTGTTCATGACCACCCGCGTAGCGGTAGGCCAAGAACTACAACTGACGAAGCAACAACAACAACAATGGTATTAGGTCATCTCTTACAAAGTCCAAAAAAATTTGACGAGAAAACTTCGTTAGGAGACAAGAGTCTACAGGAGATCCATTCAATGAATTCTAAAGAAACATCATTTCCATCCCTACACAGTCCAACTCGTTCAGGACCGCACAAGGTGATGATACAGCCCCCCGTTAAAGTTTAGCGAAGGGTTCCCAAAGAGTTGTTTGGACGGCGAAGTCCAGTCGAATGGCCACCAAGGTCACCAGACCTCACGCCTCGTCACTCCTTTCTGTGGGGGCATCTCGAGTCGGTCGTCTGTCTATATGATCGTCCCAGAAATAGAACAATTGAAGGAGAAAATCAGATCCGAGTGTGCCAAGATCAGCGTAAGTGTGTTAAGAAAAATTTAAACGTCATGTTTACATCGATTCGAAAAGTGTATTAAGGTTGATGAGGGTCACCAATTCGAACATTTACTTTAATTTGTCCTATGATGCGCGACTTTGTGCCACCCTATATATATATATATATATATATATATATATATATATGCTGAACAACCATCAACCAACAACAAGAATGGCATTTTCAAAAACAAAGCAAAATTGCACGTGACGTAATCCCAGAAATTTTAAAGTTTCAGGACTTAATTGAGAGAGTTACAAGGAGTTGCAAGGAAATGAAACCTCAAAAGGCCTTGCGGCCCATACCGAGGAGGTACCAATGGCAACGGGTGCCACGGAAAATTTTCTACACCCTCAAATAGTGTACAAGATTTGGTCTAACCTTCTCTTGAAACGATCCACAGAGGAACTGTTCACAATTCTGAAGGTAACCTGTTCCACGCGTCACAGATCTTATAGGTAAAATAATTCACCACACACTAGTCCTAAACCGTTTCAAACCAACTTCCAACCATTGTTGCGAGTTGGGTTATCATTTAAACTAAACATGCTTCTAAAATCGACATCGTTGAAGCCGCGTAAGAGCTTGAAAACCTCGATGAGTTCACCGCGCAGCCTCCGAGTTTCCAGCGAAAACAAGTCATGGCGCGTAAGCGTCGATTGTAGCCCATATGCCTAACGGAAGGGATTAACTTTGTGGCCCTCGCCTGGACTCGCTCCAGCCTCTCAATATCTTTCCTGAGGGTGGGCGACCAGAACTGTACAGCATACTCCAGGTGCGGCCGAACTAGGAATTGTACAGAGAGAGCACAATCTCCTTCCGAAATGAAATTGCCTCCTATATAACCCAACAGCTTCGGGCTTTCTTTTCCACCTCTACGCACTGTTTGTAAACTTAAGGTCGCTCTAATTAGCTCACCCAAGTCCTTTTCCAAATCAGTCGCCTCGATATTACTCCCCAACATCGAGTAGTCCGACTTGGGATTGGCGTAGCCAATGTGCATCACCTTGCATTTACCCAAGTTAAACGGCATTTGCCATTTTTCGGACCACTCTCCCATCCTACCTAGGTCCGCACGCAGTTCTCGATCGCCTCGGGCGTCCCAACATTGGCCCCAAGCTTGGTGTCATCAGCGAATTTGGCGATCGACTGACGATGCCACGTCATATCATTTATGTAAATGATAAACAACAGTGGCCCAAAACGGAACCCTGAGGAACCCCACTAGTGACCGAGGCCCAACCTGAACTAACCCCTTTAATTACAACCCTTTGCCGCCTATTCTTCAGCCAGTTTTCAGTCCACCTACCTACTTCCCACCGATACCCAGCGCGCGGACTTTCGCCATTAGCCGGCGTGAGGTACCTTATCAAAGGCTTCTGAAAGTCGAGATAAAGTATATCAATCGCCCTACTCTTATCATACTCACTCACATGCGTGGAAAAACTCGAGCAAGTTGGTGAGACACGACCTGCCGTCTAAACTCATGTTGGAAGACCCAAGCAGCTTGTAGGAATCCAAATGGTCAACGATCCTCCGCTATTATCCCTTTAATAATTTACTACAACTGAAGTGAGAATAATGGGACGATAGTTCCTGGACTTTCGTGATCCCTTTCTTAAAGATAGGGGTCACGTTGGCTTCCTCCAGTCACCAGGACATGGCCCGTCTCCAACGATTTGTTGAAGACTGTAGCCAGGTGAGGAGCCACCTGGTCGCGCACCTCCCGCAACACTCTGGGGAGGAACTGGTCTGGCCCAGGAGCCTTAAATGCGCTCAGTTTGTCTATTCTATCGGCAACGACTGTCGCGGTACATCAACACTATTCAGGCCAGCACCTTCGTGCCTGACGCCTGGCCGGGCATGACGTGGGTGTCCTCCCTGGTGAACACTCCCGCAAAGTACTCATTAAGCACATTAGCGATGTCCGCGTCGGAGGTCCGCAGAAAGCCGCTGGGGTCCTTTAACTGGACTATCATGCTTCTAATGGGCTTTCTACTATTAACATAACTGAAGAACTCCTTAGGGTTCCCCTTGCAGAGGCTTGCCACCCGTAGTTCTTCGTTACGTTTCGCTAGCCTAATCTTCGCCTTCACTTCCCACACAGGCGGACATACACCTCAGTGTTCTCATGGGAACGATTGGCATTCGCCCTCCTATACGCTACTTTCCTATTTCGGATAGCCGAAGCGATGTCACGACTGAACCACTTAGACTGCGTTGAAGCAGGGGTGACCGGTTTTGAGGGTATGGACAGACTGCAGCACCAAAACTCGTCCCAGAATGCACTCCACTCCTCAACATCGCCGCCGACCTCCAACCCATGTCACCTACGCTATCCCGGAGGCTAACAAAGTCCGCCCGCTGTAGATCGAGCTTACTGCCTCGAGTTACTACGCTTCACCCGAGGGACGCAGACACGGAACCTAATTAGACCGTGATCACTCACCGCCCAACGATTCCTCAACGGTGAGGCCAGTGACGAGGTTGTCTTCGGTCGTGAATACTAAGTCTAGAACTCTTTCGTCTCGTGTAGGCTCATTGACCCACTGAGTGAGGAAGTTCTCATCAGCAAAGTCAACTAGCCTCCTCCCTTTAGCATCAGCAGTCCTGTCTTCCTTTTATTTATGCCGCGACAGTTGAGGTCTCCTAAAACTACATACACCCTATCCCCTAGCAGGCTATGGAGTTCGGTGTACAGGACTGTATCCTCCTCGAGGAGATGCGGAGGTCTGTACCAAGATTAACCTATAGTTCGTCCCTCCCACGTTCAGATCGACGCCAAGCAGCTCCCGTTCTGACGGAACTGGCAGTCAACCGGACTCAACGTGTCCCTCACGTATATTAGTACCCCTCCCCCTCCCCACGGTGCGGTCTTTGCGAAACATTCTATACCCGAATTTCGAACTCCGCAACGTAGTCTACGATCAATATGAATCCAGGACTCGGTGATAGGAACGATATCCTGGTATTCTGATACTAAGAGCCTCGTAGCTCGCAAAACTTATTCCTAATTGACCTAGTATTAAAAAGCATTGCACGGAGGGAGCCTTCCCTATTCTGACGCCCCCTAGCATGACCCGTTTCCCGAACAGCCAGGGCTGTCGGGAGTTGAAGAGCCCCTCACCAACGAGGGGGGCAACTTCCGCAGGAGCCTGGGTACCCCCTTCAACGGGGAAGGAGGGTCACCCACCTGTACCTGGACGCACCCTTCAGTTGAAGGTACTTCCGCCAGCGGCTGAAGATCATCTCTCCCCGGGCTCGACCTCACCATTCTGTATGGTGCCGGTCGAGCAGCGCGCCTAGCACACCTTTACCCTTGTCATTGAGGTGGACACCATCCTCTGGTAAAGGTCCCACCTACCCGAAAATGCGTCGAAGGGGTCAATAAACTTCACGCCCAGCGGGACGCACAAGTCTTGCACCCTCTCGTTGATGCCAATGACCTTACTGAGCGCGTGGTCACTGGCATTCATCCGCGGTAAAATACCCATCAACATTCCCCTGTCTGTCTTCAGTTTTAGATCATCCGCAAGAGACATGATCTCGGTGATGATCCCTTCTGTAAAACCTACCCTACCGCCTTTGAGAACAGGTCGTTGCCACCAGCGTGGACAACGATGCAGTCCTCCGACTAGCCACGCGCAGCTTCTCTAGCTCCTTCCTTAAGTGCGCCGTTTCCCCCCCAGGTAAGCACCTTACCTTCCTCCTGTCCCGGTTTGCAGAAGCAAAGTACTTCTGGCCCCTGATCTGCGAGTCCCCAATCAAAACGGTGTCTTCCTCCTTCGAGCACAGGAGACTAAAGCGGTTGGAGGTCCTGACAGGGGCAACCGGGGTCTCAGGCTTCGGCTTCGCAGCCTTCTTGCCCGAGACCTTTCGATACCCGTCGCCACCCATAGACTCAGCCGCACTTCCACCACCCGACCCACCCCTGATCTTCTCTAAGCAGGCTTCTTTGAAGTTCGTCACCCACTGGTTTACTCCACACCTCGCACATTCAGCCTTCAGTTTCTGCGGTCCAGTCATTGTAACATTTTTTTTTCCGAACTCTGAATACACTGAATAAGATAAAGCGTTCTAGCAATGAAAACGATCAAAAACGTTCTGACCAGTATATAAAAAAGGAGGGGGAGGGGTGAATTCTTCCCGCGAGTAGACGCATCCGCCTATTTGCAAGTGACGTTCATCCCATCCAGAAGACTACACCTCTCGCTGCTGCCGCACCCACCAAGGGTCTCCCCAGGGCCGGACAGTCCCAAACGTGTCGCAGCTACCAACTGACAAACACTCGCGACGCAGGCGTCACGGATTTCCCGCCAGGAACGACAGCGAGATGCAGCCCCTTACTAAGTCTTACTAGTCACTCACAAGCGGCCAGACTCTTAGAATCCAGTGTTCAAGGGATATCCCACCAGACCCAGAGGCTACGCCCGAGATTTTACGCTGGCCTGGCAGCCAGCTGGGCAGTAAAGCTCTCATCTAAGAGCAGTACAGCCAAGCACCATCAATTAGTCACCAAAGAACGGTCGCAGGGGGCTGGTCAGGCCATTACGCGTTAGGAATGGACTTAACGGGGCACTAGCCACACTCCATTCACCGCGCCCCTACGACTGGGACCCCTCCATTCCAGTCTCTCACGACCTACGAGCGTTAAATGGTGTTATTTTAAGAGGCTCCGAAGCCTCTCTTCCCACGCATGAGGTAGCAGTAGGGTCCTAATAGTAAAAGAAGAGAAAACGACTTAATACTAAAAGAATTCTTTTTTTTTTGCAGTCAGAGGAGAGCATCCTTAACATAAGCTAAAAGGACAGAGTAGGGATGGGATGGGGTCCTAGTAACCCACGGGACAGGATCGTACAACAGACTTCACCCGCCCTCCCGAAAGAGAGAGAGACCCTAAAGGAACTGACAGCCAATTTCTCTAGAATCCCACGACTCGGGACCGGAGGGCTGTCACACCCCAAGTATAAAGTTTACAACACCCAGAAGAAATGTGCATAACCTTTATACCCCCTGCGGAGAGTGAGAGAGAGAGAACTTTTGGCAACCTCCCCCCCCATAAATAATTTTAAAATTTAAACACACAGAAAAATATATTATGTTTGCAAGTAGATTTTTAAACAGTACAGTACTGTCATAAGCAAATTGGAAATAAGAAAAATGCAGGATATTAAAAATTCAGTGAACAGGTAATACTGCATTTTATTTTATACAAAAAACACAGGAAATCCAGTCTCAACGCTCAGCCTATTCTTAAAAGGTAAATAGAGAGGATTCACAGTCTTTGCTTTCGAGCTTAATTTCTGCAAATTGATCAATGACCTCGTCAAAATTCACCTTCTTTGCATATTCATGTTCAATTGAAAGTAAAGCCAGATTTGTCAATCTTGTCTGACTCATGGTCGAGCGAAAGAAATTTTTTATCAATTTCAATTTGGAAAAACTTCTTTCACATGAAGCAATAGACACGCAGACAGTCAAAAAGAATCTCAAACACAGTGACAAGCTTGGCAAAGATTCACAAAAATCCCATTTCTTTGCCTCTTCAACGCTGATTTTGGCAGCTTCCAAATGCCTCCGAAGTCGTCCAATTTCCACTCTGATAGCTTCATCACAGAATTCATCGAAAATCTGAGTCAAATTTGGAATATACTTCCGAAGTTCTTCTTCTGTTGCAACAACCAAAGTGTTTGGCTGAATAACAGCGAAGATTGACAGAATTTGATCCATTGTCTTAGAACGAATCTCCAATTCTTGATGAAAGCGATCAAGACATTCAAACATAGCCCTTTTTACTTCCTCTGGCAATGTGAGACCAGCATCCTTTGCCATCTCTCCTTGCATCCTTTTTCGGAGCTTTACTCTCCCTCTTCTCACCATAGAAATGTCCATTTCCTCACACTTTGTAGTTGCATAACGAATGGCCCTCTCCACAATTTCACTGCGCTGATCTTCAAGAAACAGTTTTAGAGTTTGGAGCTTCACAGTGCACTTTTCAAGGCTGATTCCAACTGTTTGCAAATACTTTTCTGTGAGATTAATTTCTTCCAGGACTTCACACCAGAAAGAAAGGTAACTCAAAAAAGAGAAATCACATACAGCAGACAGCAAAATCTGAGCTGATCCTCTTGTGTCCACATTTTCTTTTGGATCGCATAGTACTTCAAGGGTTGAGGTCAGCTTTTCAAAATTTGCCTTCACTGGTTTCACAGCGTCATTATGAGCACTCCATCTTGTCTGGGAAAGTCTTTTGACTGTCATGCCTTCATTCTCCATCAGCACTTCCCATCGATGAGTTGAGACTGAAAGCAAGGAATAGACTCTCTTCAAGGTTCCAAAAAAAGTCACACATGTAGAAACGCTTCCAAATGAGTGCACTCCGCAATGCAATGGTTCAGAGAATGATTTGCACAAGGCACAAACAAAGCCTTGGGATTAATCTCTCTGATCTTTGACTGAACACCACCACGAATCCCAGCCATAGTTGCAGCGTTGTCATATCGTTGACCACGGCACAGGTTTATGTCCAGTCCATCTCTCTCCAGATGTCTCAGGATATCCCCATGTGAGCTCAGCAGCAGTCTTTCCGGCAATAGGGAAGAAGCCCAAGAATGATTCCTTTACTTCAACTTTGTTACATTCAATATGGACGTATCTGATCACTTCACACATCTGATCAGTGCGGGACACATCAGGAGTGCTGTCAAAAAGAATCGCAAAATACTTTGCTTTCTTGATATCAGCCACTATTTTCTCTTTGACGTAATTCCCCAAAAGGCAAATGAACTTATTCTGAATCTTTGGAGATAAATACGAAGCCACTCTCCTCCCAGATGGAATAGAATGCTTAATCCTTAAAAAATGTTCTTTCAAAACTGGATCATAATTTGACAGCAACTCTACCAATTCCGTGAAGTTTCCTTTGTTTGCTGATGACATATCCTCTTTGTGACCACGAAAAGGAAGATTCTGGTGAGCCAGAAATAAGGTTACGTCCAAGAGGCGATGTAAAATATCCCTCCATTTCTTTCTCTCCTTGTCCATTGTTGCTTGATGAACTTGATCAATGGATTTTTGAAGCTTCAGCCCTGCTCCTAAGGTCTTCCATTTCTCCAGGCATGAGAGATGCTGCTCAGAAGCCTCATGGTCAGACACCTTTGGGTTTAGCTTCCACCATGCTTGAACCCCAGTGACAAAGCTGGATGTTCCAATTCCTTTGTCATCAAGAGCAAACAGTCTGCAGCAAAAACAAAACAAACTTTCTTTTGATGGAGAGTAAACCATCCATGTTCTCAAAACTTTCTCGCCATTTGGCAGAGCCTTATAGAACCATGCAGTGGTCAGCTGTCGACTCTTCCCTTTGGATTTCTCTCCTTGTCTTTGAACTGCACTGAAAGGTCCATCCCTATTTTGGAAGGGTTCACTTCCCCTCTTAATAAGATCAACTCTCAAGTCATTTGGAACCGGGATTGGCCAAGCAGCGACATCAGAATAAATTGAAAATCTATCCGTCTCCTCTTCTTCATCAGAGTCTTCCTCCTGTTGGTGTGGACTTCTGCTGGCGTCTCCTTTCTCTTCATCAGTTTCACTGCTTTTAGAAGATGAATTGCCATCCTCCAATCTTTGCTCTCTCTCATTTGAATCCTCTCGTGAAGATGCTTCTTGTATTTGCTGTTCAGATTCACCAGGCTGCATATCTTCAGGACTTTCTCCTGTTGCACTTGATGTTGAAGGCGTCACATACCTCAAAATTGAACCGGACATTGCCTGAGCTACCTCTTCTCTTGCCTTCTTAATTTTTCTTTGTTGGAATCCATTGGGTCGATTTCGCTTCATAGTGGATGTTTTCTGCAAAATTTTAAAATCAAAAGGTATAAATCATGAACATGCATAACAAGCATGAACTATTATGATTTGAAATACATTAACTGAACAAATTGTCTGTGATTATTTTTTGGGGGGAGGGGGGGTTAAGTGCAAACACGACTCCTAGAAAAGTAGAAAACTATGGGCACTACTCAAATAACTAGCCCACTGCCAAAATGAAAATTAACAGTATATCCAGTAAATAAAGAAGTAAAAAAAATTTATTACAACAGAAAAGCTTCAAACAAGTGGTTCTCAAACTTTTTCCAACCAGATACCCATTGAGTTATCAGATTGTCAACCCAGACAAGCAGAGACAATTAATTATCATTATTATTAGCATTATTAATTATTATTAATTATCATTTATAAACACTTAAACGTCACTATGATACCACATTGTCAAAAATTACTGGACACTGGTATAAGTACCATGATATTGTTATAAACACCAGCACTTTATGCTTTATCATAATTATTTAATGAAACATACCTCATGTATGTAGAGTAGGGTGGCCCACTTTTCAATTTTTTTTAAAAAGTATAGGTGATCGTGGTTTTTCCTATTATTTGGCACTATACTAGCACATTGGTACCATTTTTACAAATATTGATCAATATTTAGGGGTCTCGCATCGACCTTGAAATTACTAGTTTTTTTTTTAAATGCGTACTTTTTAACTTTTTACTGAATCAAGATAAATCATTAAGTAGGGATGTTTTCTGAATCCTCTTAATGAGAGAAGTCGTTTGGTGTGCCTGCCAATGTCGTACGACTAACGGTTTAAAGGTTGTGCCTGTATACAGGTAATACCAATGTGCTAGTATAGTGCCAAATAATGGGAAAAACCACGATCACCTATACTTTTCAAAAAAATGAGTCACCATACCCGGGCGGAATGTATAATGTATATAGGTAATTAGAAAATGCGCTATGCCTGTGCCAGGTACCTAACCTATTTCTTTTTTTGCAGATCATAACATTTTGAAATTCTGTCTGAGTTCCTCATCCTTTGTCATGGACAAATCGATGGCAACCATAACTGGAAGAACTCTTGAAGCTACAAATAGAGAGTCATCAAAATGAAAGGCGAAAATAACATCGCTACCTTCTCTAAGATCGGCCTCGGAAATTTTTTTAGTTGGCCAACCGTCGTCCTCCATCAGTGGTAGCAAATTGCCAACAACACGGCAGGTTTTGCAATACTTCTTCAGTGTTATCCAGTACACTGCTAACAGGAAAGACGCATTCAAAGAAACCGTAAACAACGTCTTAAAGTTTTGGAACATGGCCCGCATTAAAACAATCACAAAGCTCAACTGCGAACGGAAGCTAGAGGCATTGTGGCAGGGCCGGATTAAGACCTTTAGAGGCCCTAAGCACTTAAAAGATTTTGGTGCCCCATATATATGTAATTCAAAATATAAACAAAAATAAACCATAAAATAAAATTTTATTTTTTGAAATGAAACAAAACTTACAGTAAGATGGAAAATAATGTTTATTTTTGTATACTTCCACTTCATTTATATTTGAAAAGTTTTCTCCTACTTTTTTTAATTGCAAAGTCTTTGATCAGATCCTCAAAACTAATCTTACGTAACACATCTGCTTCTATACTTAGTAGAGATAAGGCATCCAGCCTGCCTTGTTGCATAGTTGTTCTGTTGGTATTTTTAATATACTTCAACTGAGAAAATGAACGCTCAGCTGAGCAATTTGTGACCATTAATGTTAAAAATATACGAAAGGCAATTTCTACATTTGGGAAGGCACACTCAATATTGTCTTCTACAATTATTTTATAAAGTTCAGCATGACTGAATCTTGTTTTTACATTTTTTTTTGCACTGAACTTATGGCACACATATGAGTGAAACTGCTGAAGCTTGATACAACAGCAATATAGAGAGTTTATAGTTTCTTTTATTTTAATATTAATTTATATTACAATTCTATAAACCTAAATCTTTCTGTAAAACAATACCAAATGATTATGTAAAATACATATTTAATATTATATGCACAAATCACACGTTCAGAATAACTTCCTATAGCACACGAAAATATTTAATCTATATGTATTTTTAATATGGCGCTCAAAGATTTGATATAAACAAAATAATAACGCAAAGCGTAAAGTGTGTGATTACAACGAAATATATTTATTCTCTCAAAAGGGTTGTTGTTCACTACAAATTCAAACAATGAAAAAAAATAAATACTATATATGAATATATATAATTCAGTTTTCAACAGCTTATAGGCTATAAGCCGCGATTATAATAGTATAATAAATCCATGGTAAATCCGATAATGGAAAATTTCTGTGGTGCCCCCCTTCCCTTGATGCCCTAAGCACGGGCTTATTTTGCTTAATGGTTAATCCGGCCCTGCATTGTGGAAAGAGTGGCACTTACTCCAAAAGAGCAGAAAACGAGAAACTGACGCCGGAGGAAAACGGCAGAAGTTTTCGGACAGTGTGGACAAGCTGTGGGATATCGGAGCATCTGACGCTGTCGAAGATATAAAGAAGAATCGACTGCTGTCCGACAAGGATAAGAAAGAAGACATTGACTTCTACCTCGATCAACGTGGTCCTCGGTGGCAACGATGAGCGGGAACGATAAAGTTTTCGCTGTAAAAAGAAAGCTACAGGAAAGAAGAAAACGTCCTCGCCAGGAGCTGCAAACCTCAAAGTGTGCATACGAAACCGGAGATGAGACCATGGAGAATGATGATACTGGCATGTCAGGAGAGTCGGAGACAGAACTAGCGTTCCCCCTGCCGAAAGAGCCAAGTGTGTCTGTCAATCTTCCTCGCCGCATCCTTAATGCACCTGCTGTCATGGAAGTGGCTGATCGTTTCCGCATGTCCAATAATCAGGTGCGTATTGTGTATAGTATTCATCGATAGCGTCAGTTTTAAAGTGTCCCGTAACCCACATGTATTCTTGACAGTTTCCTTTCCACTTTCCATTCTCTACATAGGTAGTAAGCATTGTGGCTGCTATCACACGTTCGGCGGATCCACCAGCAGACCCTGTAGCAGCTGATACGACGTTGAATGACCTGGTACTATACCAGCGTTTTCTGAGGTATAGGGCAGTGGACCGCGAGGTGGCAGAAGCGTCACTGGCAGTGATGAGGCGGCACTTCTGGTATCTGAGGCCTCAGACCGTCATCTTCGCTCTATGCAGCAACAAGGTGGATGGCACTGTGAAGCAACAGATGGCAGAGAAGCTGTCCCACCTCCCGGTACCCAAAGACTTCACATACGAGAACGTCTCAGTCGACGAGATGACGCTACTCCCCGACCTGATCGACGAGTCCTCCTGGTTCTTATTTGCAGGTGAAGATGTATGGGTCTTCGTGGCTCACCCTGCCAACTGATAAGTGGGACGAGAACGAGGACTTTTGTCGTCTGAAGGATGTGATCTCTAATCTCCAGGTCACCAATGACGTCGCTGAAAGAGGAGTCCAACTGATACAAGACTATGCGAACACGGTCACAAAGGACGAGGCACAGCTGCAGGGTCTTCTGCAAGTGGTGGAAAAGAACCGGAAAGAGCTCGGCGACTTCAAGAAGTCATCACTCGCCACGATGACATAGCACAGAGGGACAACGTTGCAGCCAGTGACGTGTGATAGTGGTCAATACAATGCAAAAGTGATTGTTTAAGTTATTGTTTCTTTCTTCCTTATTTGTCTGCTATTTGCTGATTTTTTTGAAAAGTATAGGTGATCGTGGTTTTTCCCATTATTTGGCACTATACTAGCACATTGGTATTACCTGTATACAGGCACAACTTTTAAACCGTTAGTCGTATGACATTGGAAGGCACACCAAACGACTTCTCTCATCAAGAGGATTCAGAAAACATCCCTACTTCATGATTTATCTTGATTCAGTAAAAAGTTAAAAAGTATGCATTTAAAAAAAAAAACTAGTAATTTCAAGGTCGATGCGAGACCCCTAAATATTGATCAATTTTTGTAAAAATGGTACCAATGTGCTAGTATAGTGCCAAATAATGGGAAAAACTACGATAACCTATACTTTTAAAAAAAAATTGAAAAGTGGGCCACCCTAAATTGTACATGGGAACCTTCCTGTCTTCTAGTTTTGCAAATAAAATATTGTGGTTCACTCTATCATATGCCTTACTTATATCAAGGAAACAGCTATAAATGGTTGAATTACTGTCAATGTATTTAGATATTGTTTCTTTAATTACATAGATACACAGGTCAGTTGAGTGGGACCTTTTAAAGCCAAACTGATTAGGAGATGTCCATAGGAAATCATTTAATCGGATTAAGAAGAGTTTTTCTAGTAGTTTCGAGAAGCAGGAAGACATCCAGAGTCATAGTTACATTCAATTATTATCCATAAAATCACAAAAATATGCTTTATGAGCTAATGATACACCTTTAAACACTTTGTTACATAGAGCCACCACTGAAATGCAAAAATTCGGAATTTTTCAGAATTTGACTTTTGTAACCTTGTATGGGACCTTCAAACCCAAAACTGAGAGTGGCATCCACCCACATCTTGTTTGGCATCCTCAATACTACTTATCTAAGGTGGGTGCCTGCTATTAACAAAAAACGCCGTTAAGTTTTTTTTCTAGACGACTTTTCAATTTTTGGCAGGCCCACTATATACAGTTATATGAATTTCACAAAAAAAATTATGAGTTTAAAAATTTATAAGAAAAAAAAAGACAATTTACTTTTATTGACCTATTTATTTTAAATTCCCCTCCCCACATTACTGTCAGCATAAAAGAAATTATAAGTATAAAAAATATCATGTTTATTGTAAAATTAAAGTTTTCAATGCAAAGTAATTAAAAGTGAGGAATTTTACAGTTATTGAGGAGTAATTTTAATAGTTACTCAAACAAATAAATGTTCGATGACTCGGATGTGATTACTTTTCTTTGGATAAAAGTTCGATATTTGGAGCAATTGATGTTACCCGCAAACGGATATCATCTATATTTAGCCTACTTCTATATTTGTTTTTTGTTACCGTATATATACACTAGAGAGAAGGTTCTCTCGCAAGATATGTTGTTGTAAAAGGAGTAAGATACTTCAAGGCTCTTGTAGAAACTTCAGTATATTCTTTTAAAATCTGAATCCAGAAACTCATAAGTTCTACATGTTTGTATAATATACATTGTGAAAGGTAACACATATTTACGCTGCATTTAATAACATTACTGTGATCGTAACTTCCGTGAACTGAGAGAACTAAACCTAAAAACATAGAAAAACTCACCAAATCAGTCAGACCAGTGCTTGTGGTTATCAGCTGTGTTTTGTTTACAAAATGGGCTCCTGTTTCTTAGTGTGGCTGCAAGAGGGCAACACTTATTCTGGATCTCTCATCGTTTGAATTAAAATTCTCTCTCTCGCCCACTCTCTCTTTGCCTACGACTTTCAAAACACAACCACTGAATTCGCAGAATATATATCGTAAATTCATCCATGCCAGTTGATATTATTTTATCTTACCTCTCTCTCCTTCTCAGTCTTTCATGACATGCCCCACGGAACCCTATCAAGTTCTCGCGGAACCTTAGGGTTCCGCGGAACACAGTTTGAAAACCCCTGGTATAGAGAACTCCTATACTACACACAAGGCCGTTTCCTGGCATAAGCAGACTAAGAGGCCGCTTAGGGCCCCGCTGCTACTAGGGGGCCCCTAGACAGGCTCCCAGGTCATAGCTCAGTGGGCAAGAATAGGAATATAGCTGAAGTTGGTATTATTATTTATTATTATCATCATCATTATTATCATGATTATTATTATTTAGCAGATTAGTTGTTGTTAATTAGATGTGACTTCGTGCATCTTGGAAAATGAAACATTATCCATCAAGAGCTGGAAAACGGAAAAAGAAGAAAATAGAGGAGGAGAAGCTTTCCAGTAGCACAGGTGAGATGTGCCACTTGTATATTCTTATGATTACAGTTCAGGCAACTAGGTTAGGTAGACCATCAAGCTGGCAAGTACTCAGGAATCGTGTAGAGTAAGCTAGTCTCTGTAATATTTATAATATTTCGAAATGTGAAATTTAATGGATCACATCACCTCAAATTCTGTTCACACAGATCAATTATTTATCAAACAAGATAAGAGTATTTTAGCAAATATTAACAGAATATGGAATGTTATGTTCTCCTCAGGAGCACTACTGAAATATTTGGAAAAGCCATCCTCAGCAAAGCCTGATGAGCATCATGAGCCAACAGCAGGACCATCCTCTATGCAACCTCAAACACCAGTAGAAGTAGAACCTCATGAACCAACAAGTGGCCCATCTTCTGTTCAGCTTCAAACACCACACACAGGCATTTCTACTGCGCAACAAGAACCAAGATCTGCTCCACCGCTTGATCCGTATGACTGGCCAGTTGTCCTGTCGGATGCCTTGAAGACAGATCTGGTGTCTCGAGGACAATTTCAAATCAGTCCAGATTTCACATTCCCTAAAAGAGAGGACGGTAGAAGCGTTCATCACCATTACATGTACAGAACATTAATTAATGGGGAAAAATAAAGCAAAGCTGGCTGATGTACTCTAGAAGGAATGATGTTTTCAAGGAAGTTGTACAAACTAATTACGGATGGACTTTCAGACTGGATAAACGTTGGTTCGCTTCTGAAAGGCCATGAAAATAGTTCAGAACATGCAGATAACATGGCAACATGGAAGGATCTGGAACTGCGGCTAAAAACTGGGAGGACCATTGACCAAACTGAAATGTTATTAATGGAGGTAGAGCGAAGACGCTGGCGAGATGTTCTCACACGTCTTGTAAGTATAATCCAATCACTGGCAGAGAGAAACCTTGCTTTCAGGGGGTCTTCCTCTACATTGTACAATCGAGACAATGGCAGCTTCTTGAAGGAGGTTGAGCTGCTTGCCAAATTTGATCCAGTGATGAAACAACACATCAGCAGAGTCGAAAGTGGCCAATATAGTCATTCAAGTTACCTAGGAAACATCATTCAAAATGAGCTCATTGGGTCCATTAGTGAGAAGATCTTGGATGCCATTGTTGCAGAAATAAAACAAGCTAAATATTACTCACTCATTTTAGACTGCACTCCAGACATAAGCCACCAAGAACAGATGTCGATTATTATCAGAACTGTTAAAATGGGTGAAGTACCAGAAATAAAAGAATACTTCTTGGGCTTTCTTGAGGCTTCAGAAAGTACAGGCCTGGGTTTATCAGTTCTGATTCTGAAGAGACTAGATGAACTGAATATTCATTTTGATGACTGCAGAGGACAGTCATATGACAACGGAGCGAACATGAAAGGCAAGAACAAAGGTGTTCAGGCAAGGATATTAGAGAAGAACTGTCGTACACTCTATGTTCCATGTGGGGCTCACACTCTGAATCTTGTAGTGGCTGATGCAGCTAAAGCTTCCACAGATGCCATCAGCTTCTTTGGCAACGTACAAAAATTGTACAACCTTTTTGCAGCAGCTACGCAGAGATGGACAATCCTAAAGAAGCACATGAACATAACACTCAAGTCTTGGAGTGAAACCAGGTGGGAGAGCCGGCTTAAGAGCATTGAGGGCTGTGCGATACCAGAGCCACAACATCAGAGAGTCCCTGTTGGAAGTCAGAAACAATGCCACAGATGCCATAGCCAGGACTGAAGCACAAGCACTTGCAGAGGAGGTACGGTCTTATCGCTTTCAGATTTGCACAGTAGTATGGTATGACATTCTTCATGCAGTTAACCATGTGAGCAAACTTCTGCAGTCTCCTACAATACAGTTTGATGTGGCAGTCAACCTCCTCACAAAAACAAAAGACTCACTCACCAGCTACAGAAACACAAGTTTTTTTGCAGCACAAGTCGTAGCTAGGGACATATGTAAGGAAATGAATGTGGAGGCTGTGCTGAAGGAGAAGAGGCTCAGATCCACAAAAAAGCACTTTGCTTACGAAGCTCCTGACGAACCATTTACAGAAGCCTTAAAGAGGCTGGAAGTCAAATTTTTCAATGTGGTGGTGGATTGTGCCATCGGGTCAATAAATGAGAGATTCAAAACATTGGATGATGTGAGGGACATATTTGGGGTTCTCCTAAACTTCACCACAATGAACAAGGAAGACTTGTCCTGCAAGTGTGAAAAGCTCTCTAAGATACTGAGCTCTGGAGCTGACTCTGACATTGATGGAAGAGAACTGGCCCTCGAAATTAAGAACTTGCCGACTTTACCTTCACACAACATGACTGCATTGGAGCTTCTCTCCTTCATTCATCAGAAGCAACTGGAGGAACTATACCCCAATCTCTGGGTTGCACTAAGAATTGCCTGCACTCTACCTGTGACAGTAGCGTCAGCCGAGAGGAGCTTCTTTAAGATGAAGCTAATCAAGAACTACCTCAGATCATCAATGGGGCAAGATCGCCTCAGTGGCCTTGGCATCATAAGCATCAACCAGGACGTTGGCAGGGAGATTTCATATGATGATGTTATTGATGATTTCACCCAGAAAAAATCTAGGAGGCAAAGATTTTTAAGATACAAACTGCTCTGTATAACTATTAGTTATTACACGATGGTATCGTAGAGTTAGTAATTGTTTAGTAGTTGATAATTGCATTATTGTTTTATACATAGTTCTGTGTCATTTATTCTAAATAATATATAATGTATGTGTGTGCTGAGGTGATGTAGTAAGGCGTGAGTTGGTGGATGGAGGGGTGGGGCCTCAAATGGGTATACTGTTTAGGGCCCCCTAATGGCTAGAAACGGCCCTGACTCCACACCTATAGTTTAACGTGAAATCGGAACCACGCCCCACCATAGGCAGTCAGAAATTACAAAGTCCGCGCATGGACTCGATCTCACGACCTCCCGATCAGCAGCCCAGCGTCCCCATTTGTCTATTAACCAATTTTTATTGTTGGAAGGATGAACAGCTGGGTTTTGCTGCACGCCGCCTGCCGTTACCGGGTCTCGCTCCCGAGGTCGACGGATTCGTGGATACGAAGTTTGGAAGGGAGCATGCTGTCATTGGACAATGTAGTTTGACAGATGAGGCACATTGGTAACTGGTTATTCTGGGGCGAAGGAATGAAGCCGAATGCAAGGTACTCGACAGAATATTGCGTGCATTTTTTCTTGACAGTGGCCCCATAACTTGAAACAGAATCAAATGAACAGCAAAGACACTGACAAAGTTAAACCAACCAAAAAGACTAATACAGAATACAAAAAGTAATTCACTGACAAAACTTACAGCTTCCACGACTAATTGGACCTTATTTTTGCCCCCACAGTTCAACATCCAGAGGTGGCGTATCATTCCATAAAAACCACAATATACCTGTATACGCTATTATGAAAGATTTCAGATTCCCTTAAAATTCGAAAAACGTTTTTCAATGTAGAAAATTAAATTTTCATAGGAAACTAACCTATTCCAATTTTTCCAAACATGGACTGTGCATGTGATTTTTTTTCTCCCCTTAAGAGTTGTTTAGCAAAGCAGTTGCATGCAGAGTTATAATGTAGAAAGCAGATAATAATAAGACATGCACACAAATACAGCGGAGAAATATATGGTCAAAAGGATAGATATCTGTCATAGGTAGGCTGACCATATTTCCTTGAGACAAAAACGGGACATTGGGATGGCAAAAAAGGACGGGGTTATGTAATATTCTGTATTCATGAAAAAGTAAGTACAATAAACCGGGACAAAATTGACATTTTTATTAAAACGACGGGACGGCCAGGAAATATAAAAAAAACGGTACTGTCCCGTTCAAAACGGTACGTATGGTCAGCCTAGTCATAGGGGGCTTCTGGCCAATATGTAGGGAGGTACTAGGTATATCAGCCTTCAGCCTCATAAGGCAGTGATGGCGAACCACTGACCCGCGGGTTAAGTACTGACCCACGAGGCAATTTTTAGTGACCCACAAGCTCATATTTAAATAAAATAAGACTTTAATTTTTAATATTTTCTACCTTACAGTTTTAAAATTATTTTATTCTCCCACCGAAATAAACAGCTGATACACAGTGAAACGTTTTTAAACTTATAGCATACGTTTAAAAACGTGCGTGTATGTATGACAACCGACTCATGGTGCGCGCCGCGCGATCATCCGCCTTCCAGGTTTGCAGTTCAAGTCCTTAAATTTAGGAGTGCCAAATTATTATTATTAGTGCAGAAATTATCACCCATAAAAAAAATGGCTCCAAAAAAATCGAAAAACTAGTTCTGAAGGTAATGGAACTGGAAGATTATTTTATGAAGAGTGCACTGTGAAATACGGTGTTATTAAACGAAATAATAAAGCTTTTTGCTTTTTGGGCAAAAAAAAGTTTAAAATCACTTGAAAATGTGATGTCTCTTCAAGAGACAAAGATTGTAAATTTTATAGTTGCTCATGCTCTTACGTAACAAACGTCAATTTACCGAACTATGAATGAGGTTGACTCTCAATTTTCAGGGTTAGTCATGTATAACAATGTCAGATGGTTAAGTCGTGGTCAAGTTTTGAATCGCTTTATTGAATTGTTAGAAGAAATAAGATATTTTTTGAATAAAAAGGAACATGAATATCCACAATTGACTGACATGAATTGGTTGAATGACTTACAGTTTTTCGCTGATTTCACAATGCATTACAATGCTTTAAATAAAAAGTTGCGAGGTCGCGGTTGTGTTGTATCATCAATGTTTGAAAATATTAAAGCTTTTGAAAAAACTAAATATTTTCTCAAAAGATCTGGAAGAAGAAAAATTGAAATATTTTCCATTATTGCAGAAACACTTCTTGACTTCAAAATATTTTGCAGACAATGAAGAAAATAAATCCGACGTGCTCAAAAGGTACTCTTCAATAATAAGAGATGCCAGACAATCACTTTCAGAGGGGTTTTCACAATTCCGACAAATTGCTACAACATTACAATTCATCCAATTCCACCATACTATTCAATTTGAAGATCTTCAGTTATCAGCTTTTCATTGGCTTTACATTAGTAATTTAGAAGTGGAATTAGTTGACTTTCAAGAAAGTGCAGTATGGAAGACTAAATTTATTGATCTTAATCTGAAGTTACAAGAAAAGGAATTGGAGTCGTCAATTTTGGGTGTAACCAGAGAACAACAATCAATAGAAAAAGTAGAGGATCTTATTCTTGCAGAATGGAACTCTTTACCAAATTCTTTTGCATCAATGAAAAAGATAGCATTAGCTCTGCTAACAATGTTTGGTTCATCTTATTCATGTGAACAGTTGTTTTCCTCCATGAATTTCGTCAAATCCACCACTAGGAATCGCCTTGGCACAGATATGAGTGCTGCATGTGTGAGACTAAAGACAACTAAATATAAACCTCGGATCAAAACATTAGCAGCTAAAATCCAATAAGAAGTTTCTCACTAAAAATAGTAAATAAATAAATTATTGTGACCCAATTTCATTTTTTTTAAAATCAAAAGTAACAAAATGACCCGCCATCAAAAAAGGTTCGCCACCACTGGCCTCGGGCCTAGGTCCTGGGCTAATAGGAATGAACTCGAACCTTTTATGGGCGTGAAGTGATGTGGGGATACTTATAGTTATAGTTAGTTTATGTCGACGTTGTGAGGCAAAGGACGGGCACAAAGGCTGAAAGGACACAAACAGAAGAACGAAACCCTGTCCTTAATCATCGCTGCACTGCCTAATATTCAGATTGATTAAATTTTGATTCCTTTTAGAACTCAAAATAGTAATCATCTTTTTTATATTGTGTCTTCCCCAGGGCTCTTTGCTAGCTGTGGCCCACCATGGATTGCTCATGGCTCCCTGGGGGGTCATATGGACCCTGTTGGAAACCACTACTCTATACCAACCGCAACACGATCGTCGTTTAAGTCGAAGAATAATGCACTGCACTCGAAACCTGTCGATAAATCGGCCCACTACTGAGACACTCAGGGCCGGCGAGAGCTGCCACGGACCCGGGGAAGGATTGGTATATATGGGACCCCCTGTTTACTCATTATTTTATTATGAATGTTTTTTGTGTACATAACAAGCAAACAATTTTTTGTTTATGTTGATTTTTCGATCTTTTTTATATATTTCGGCCACACTGATTACAAATTTGTCATCGTTTTGCTCGGAAAACTAGTTTTTTGTTATGGTAAAATTTAGTAACCTTACTTTTTCGCCATTTTTAAGGCCTTTTTCTGAGATACAAAAGTAATTTCAAGTGCAAAATTCAAAATGTCCCCAAAACTGGGGTTTATAGTAAGGTTTTTATTGGTTAAGGCCCATTATTAAATATTTGTACACATTTGGTTTCTTATTTCTGTTTATAAAATGCTTTTTTGTATTTTTCAGATATTTGAATTAGAATTATATGGTGATGGCCCTGCAGACACTCTGCAGATTCATTTTGTTGTTTGCGACCATTACATCAATCCAAAGCAAGTAAAGCACAAAATTGACACAGGAAGTTTTGTACAGCATATCACGCTTACTTTGGCATGCCCATGGGCGATCAAATAAATCATGGGCACCTCACTTTTGCTGTGGAAGCTGCCGTTCCACATTAGAAGAATGGCTGCGAGGTACCAGGAAAGGCCTGCCATTTGCTATTCCTCACATTTGGAGGGAGCAAACCAATCACCACGATGATTGCTACTTCTGCATGGTAAACATTTCACTCTACAAGAGAGGTAAAGGTCGAAAAAATGTCCTATATCCAAATATCCCATCTTTATTGCCCCAGTCCCCCATAATGAAGATTTACCCGTTCCATGCCCACCCACCATGGAGGAAATAGAAGAAACGCCTTTAATATTCTCCGATGAAGATGAAGATGCTGACTTCGAGACAAGCTCCAATATGTCACCCCATTTCCCCAACCAGAAAGACAGACGACCTAGTCAGGGATATGAACCTTACGGAAACAATGCAGAAATTATGACGTCCCGCCTTAAAGAGTGGAATCTTTTGGACCCAAGTGTCAAGATCTCTTTCTACAGGAATAGGCATTTGCGATACGCTTCTTTCTACTCCTATTTTGCATCGAGCTCGCTTTGCTACTGCTGTGATGTGAATGGCCTTTTTGCTAAGATAGGAATTCAATACAGCCCTGCTGATTGGCGTTTGTTTATTGACAGTTCAACTAGAAGTTTAAAAGGCGTCCTACTACATAATGGAAACATGTTTCTATCTATTCCTGTAGCTCATTTGGTTGAATTGAGGGAAGAATATGAAAATGTAAAGCAGTTGATAGACAAAATAAACTACAGTGAAGTGTGAACATAGATGGGATGTATGTGGAGACTTCAAAATGCTAGGATTCCTGCTTGGACTACAGCGGTTATATTCGTGTTTCCTCTGCCTTTGGGACAGCAGAGCAGATGGTGAGCACTTTGTCAGAAAGGAATGGCCCGTGAGAAATGAGCTTAATCCAGACAAACACAATGTTCTTAACGAAGCCCTTGTTCCAACAGACAAAATTTTGCTACCCCCGCTGCATATCAAGCTTGGTGTTATTAAGCAATTCATCAAAGCTTTGGATGCTGAAAGTGATGCTCTTTATCGTATACGTTCAATGTTTCCCAAACTTTCTGAAGCTAAAATCAAGGGAAGTTGGACCTCAAGTCAGACGCATGTTAGCATCTAAAGAGTTAGAAGAAAAAAATGACAGCTCTTGAAAAAAATGCTTGCCAGTCATTTCGGCTTGTAGTCGATGGATTTTTAGGTAACAAGAAGAACGACAACTACAAAGAGCTAGTAGAAAATCTACTCAAACACTTTCAAAGGTTAGGTTGTAGAATGTCCCTGAAGTTACACTATCTGGACTCGCATTTAGAATTCTTCAGACCAAATTTGGATGACGTAAGTGAAGAACATGGTGAACTTTTTCACCAAGATATCCAAACCATGGAGAGGAGATATCAGGGAAAATGGGACGAAGCTATGATGGGCGACTATATCTGGTGTTTAATACGAGATAATCCACGGGACTACAAGAGAAAAAGTCGCTCAAATGTACATTTTTAAGCATTATCCGTTTAGATTTATGAGCATATTTGTGTGCATATTATATTTGGGTACATTATACGAGGGTAATTCAGTAAGTATCCGCACTTTTTATTTTCACATCTGATAGATTCTAAACACATCACTTCTCAACAGTCTCCCTGTTTCTTAATACACTTAGTCCAGCGATCTACAAGCTTCCTAATGCCATCACAAAAGAATGTTTTTGGCTGTGTGCATAGCCAGTCATGCACCGCCTCCTTCATCATCGCCAGTTGACAGAAGAGCACAGCGTAATCGTATTGACGTCTGCTCTCGTCTTTTGGCGCGGTATCATAATGAAGGTGAAAACTTTTTGGAGCGCATTATCACTGGAGATGAAACCTGGATCCATCATTATGAACCAGAAAGCAAACGACAGAGCATGCAATGGAAGCATCCAACATCTCCCGTTGCAAGGAAGTTCAAAGCGCAGCCATCAGCAGGTAAAGTTATGCTAACACTGTTTTGGGATACACGAGGCCCTATCCTGAATTATCTAGAGCGTGGAACTACAGTAACAAGTGCATCGTATTCTGACATGCTTCCGAATGAGTTAAAGCAAGCAATTCGCACAAAACGGAGAGGGAGATTGTTGGAAGGTGTTATTCTGTTACACGACAATGCGCGCCATCATACCACTGCACAGACTAGAAATGCCTTCAAGAACTTAAATTTGAAGTTCTCGGCCATCCAGCCTACAGTCCAGACCTGGCACCTTCGAGTTTTACCTGTTTCGACCACTAAAAGACGTTTTGAGAGGTCAGCGATTCCAAGGCGATGATGACCTGAAGGAGGCGGTGCATGACTGGCTACGCACACAGCCAAAAACATTCTTTTGTGATAGCATTAGGAAGCTCGTAGATCGCTGGACTAAGTGTATTGAGAAACAGGGAGACTATGTTGAGAAGTGATGTGTTTATAATCTATCAGATGTGAAAATAAAATTGTGAAAATAAAAAGTGCGGATACTTATTGAATTACCCTCGTATATACATTATATATCTTTAAATATGAACTATGTTTATTTTCCTTCCCTTTTCTTCATTGTGATTTTGCTCTCTGATAAGCCACTAGGTACAAAAAATAGATTATGGTTTTCAGAAGAAACGAGTTTTCACGAGAAAACTAATCCGATTTTTTATTTCAGCGCACCCAAAAACATAAAAAACACCAAAAAAATAAGATAAACACAAATTTTCCAAAATTTTGTTACATAATATTATATGTGCAAGTCACTATTCAAAACATACAGTATGATAATCTCTATAAAATGTATGTTCATTAATTATATTTCCTCTCTGTTATTTAATCAATTGCTTTATTAATATTTTTAGATTTTATCCCCCTCTTTCCGGGCGCCCTAGAGGTCCGGGCCCGGGGGATATAACCCGGCTTCCCCGCCCTGGAAACACTTACAGTCACCGATTACGTCAAGCATGGGTCGATCGCCCTCCCCCTAAACCATGAGGCCTCTAAACCTTAAAGTGAAAGAAAAAGGAGATCGGAAACATAAAGAAGAGACAATACAAAATTAGAGTGAAGCGTCCTATAAAAATAATCGCTGTTGCAAAAGAGTGCATATAGGGGCGCATTGATGTTCAAAAGTGAGCCATTTACACTGCGTTCGCACCTATTAAGCAGATTACATTTTCTCCAATGTTTTCAAAAGTTTTTTCCCGATTTCAGTGAAATTTGTAGCAAATAATCGCTATATATAGCAGCATTGATGGTATTCATTTCGATAAAATATTTTGATAATTAAAATAATTATCTCATTTTATTGAAAAATATGTAAAATGTTGTGTTCCGAATTATTAAGCAAGTATTCTATTTACGGATCTAAATGGTGAAAATGGGTAAGAAGAAGGATTTAACATTAACTGAGAAAAGAAAAATAGTCAAGTTACTCGCTGAAAATATAAAATCTATTAAAATTGCGAAGCAGTTTGGCAGAGCTTATCGAACTGTAAACAAGTATGTAGCGGAGGGTACCAAACTGAGGCAGCGAAGTGATAAAGGAGCTATAAGAAAAGTGACAAGGCGGCAGATATCTGTAATCAAGCGCAAATTGCAAAGCATCCATTGTCCTTGAATAAAGAGGTTTTTGAGCAGGCTGGCATACATAATGTACCAAGAACATCTCGATGTGGAATCCTCCAAACAATTGGCAAGACGTGTAAACCTACGATTCATTCACCATTAACACCCAGGTACAAGAAGCAACGTGTTGAATGGGCGCGTCAGTACGTGAAAACAGATTTTAATACTGTATTGTTCACCGATGAATGAAAAGCAACCCTTGAGGGATTTGATGTTTGGTCAAGAAGATGGATTGCTGAGAGCCAATTTCTACCATCGAGATTAAGACGCCAACAAGGTGGAGGTAGTGTCATGTTTTGGGCAGGATTGATAGGCAATGAAGTAGCTGTCCCATACAGAGTGCCTGATAGTGTAAAAATGAATGCCCAGTCTTACACAAACTTTCTAAAAGAAAACCTCATTCCATGGTAGAGATTGACCCTTAGCAATCCATCTTCTTGACCAACCATCAGATCCCTCAAGGGTTGCTCTTCATTCATCGGTTAACAATACAGTATTAAAATCTGTTTTCACGTACTGACGCGCCCATTCAACACGCTGCTTCTTGTACCTGGGTGTTAATGGTGAATGAATCGTAGGTTTACACGTCTTGCCAATTGTTTGGAGGATTCCACATCGAGATGTTCTTGGTACATTATGTATGCCAGCCTGCTCAAAAACCTCTTTATTTAAGGACAATGGATGCTTTGCAATTTGCGCTTGATTACAGATATCTGCCGCCTTGTCCACTTTTCTTATAGCTCCTTTATCACTTCGCTGCCTCAGTTTGGTACCCTCCGCTACAAACCTCTTTACAGTTCGATAAGCTCTGCCAAACTGCTTCGCAATTTCAATAGATTTTATATTTTCAGCGAGTAACTTGACTATTTTTCTTTTCTCAGTTAGTGTTAAATCCTTCTTCTTACCCATTTTCACCATTTAGATCCGTAAATAGAATACTTGCTTAATAATTCGGAACACAGTATTTTACATATTTTTCAATAAAATGAGATAATTATTTTAATTATCAAAATATTTTATCGAAATGAATACCATCAATGCTGCTATATATAATGATTATTTGCTACAAATTTCATTGAAATCGGGGAAAATCTTTTGAAAACATTGGAGAAAATGTAATCTGCTTAATAAATGCGAACGCAGTGTAATATGTTTTTTAATTGCCCTTAATGATGATGCTTAATAAAATAATAATGTAAATGTTGTTGCGCTAATTTTAAACCTCACTCGAGCTTACTGTCATCTTAAAGAATTGACTTCTTTGACCAAAAACAGATACCTTCCTGCATTCTTTATAAGCAGAACGAATATACGATAATTGTTAGCAGTTCTATCACACCAGTTGCCTGCCAACTTCTCAGGTTCTGGAAGGTGACCGCCCCCTCCAAAATTGTGCTCTGGATCCTCCCCTGCTCAAAACGCGGGGTTCTAGGCCCTGGCCTAAATGGTTTATGCCTTTATCCGACCCTGCTTAATTATCAATAAATATTGTCGTTATTACTGAATCGAATTAAATTATCCCACCCTAGATAATAGTGTCAAAAACAGTTTATTACCTACCAGTATTTAAGTATCGATAGAATATAATATGGAAACTATGTACTCGTACAGAACGGTCAACTTAATTCGAAGATCAATGTTAGTTACAGTAATTGAGGCGCAGATTCATACCAGTTTGGAGCGTTTTGCACAAAACGGTCACAATTTGCAAAGTCTACAACTTTCAGGTTTGCTTAAATAAATATCAATGGGAAGCGATTATATAATAAAAGATCTTTTTTGCGTCTTTTAGACGCTTATAACATTAAATGAAAGTATAAACATCTTAAATTAGCCTTAGGCAAAAGGAAAAAGCATCAACATTCATTTTCTGAACGAAAACATCAATTTGAATTGTCTGCAGTATATTAATACGGAAATTCACTACAAATAACTGTAAACAGTATAAATTCCAGAAAAAGAATTCAAACTGGTACGAAGATCAATGGAACACTTCAAACCGATACGTATATTCTCGTTTCTTCCGATTACCCTAATCTTTGTTGTTTAGCTTTAGGGTTGTTAGGAATCTAGAAGAGAAAGATCCATTGTTATTCCAAAGCGATATCATAACAGCTAATTAATGCAGCTTTGCTTGTATATATTAAGTTAATACAGTGTTTAACTTGTAAAAAAAGAAGCGGTGGAACGCTAGTGAGCCGGAGGCAGAGGCTGCGAAGCAGTCGACCGGGCCCGGGTAGCGGGCAAGGCGCACAGTAGTGCCGCGTCCCGTTGGGGCACGGTGCACGGAGCGCGGGGAGGTTGCAGGACGGAGTATCCCCCTCCTACTGGGTCGGGGTTTGGGTGGTCTTCCCCAAGAAAATTTTCTATCAGGGTGCTTCTGAGATGCCATTTCATGGCGCTGTCTCATTTAATAGACCTCATCCAATGTTTTCATACACTTAGTATGTGTGAAATATATTTATTTTAGGTATTCACTTCACATTCTTCTTTATGATCAATTTCACAATTTAACAAACCTTAAGAACAAACAAATAACAATACTTTACATAGAAACTGAGAAAATCAAGAGTGAATCGCACATTTCCAGTTTCATAATTTTCCAATTTCATAACCTCTAGATCAGTGCTTCTCAGCCTGGTGAATGGTTCACCCTAGGGTGAATGGAATCAGAGTAAGGGTGAATGAGAATGGTGGGGTGAATGGTAAGGGCAACGAATATTGTGTAGTGATGAATGCAAGTATATTAATATTTCTTCATTAGAACATTTTCAACTTATCAAATTTGATTGGATCAGTAATTAAAGGCTTTTTTTGGAAGTTTGTCTAATAAATAGTTGAAAAGATATGGTTCTTCAACACCTGACGATGATTTATCTATTTCAGGAAATAGTTTAATAGTCGTAAGATTGTTAATAGTTATTATATCTTTCTTTCTCAGTTTGGCTTGCTGCATATAATTATATATTATATATTTTATATACAATATTGTTAATTATTTCCCCTCAGACATTCTGTTCTAATTTTAATTTATTTTGCATGCATACATGTCATGATGTTATTATGCATATATTTTTATTTTGTATTATTTTACCAATTAACTGACTTTAGCTCATTTGTTTTGCAGACTGATGATTTGGGCAATGTCTGTGTACAAGTACTTCAAGAGAACGTTTACCAGAGAAGAAACTGAAGTTACAGAAACCTTGAAAGATGACGGGATGCTCACGGAAGATGTCAACCTGGAGGACAACGCAGAGGGTAACGAAATTATGGGACCGAAACGGAAGCAAACACCGTCAACGTCTGGTGCGAAACAAAAGTACTGGAAATGGAAGGAGGAATACTTGAAGTATGGGATTTTTTTTTTACCCAAAAGTGAAGGTCTGAATCCCTACCCTTCTGGGCAGTACATGTTTTGCCCTGTGAAATACAGCAATGCCTGTCTTGCTCCTTCGAAGTTGTTGTCTCACGTAAGCACTAAACATCCTCAGCATAAGAACAAATCAGTCAAGTTTTTTGAAGCAACACTAGCTGCCCACTTGAAGCAACAGAACTCACTGGAGAAAGCAGTGGTTTATCCGGAACGGGAAGAGAAGCCTCTATTAATGACTTCCATCAAGATAGCTCATATTCTGTTACAGAAAAAGCAACTATTTGTCGAAGCAGAGAATGTGATTTTGCCATGTCTGGAAGTTGCTGCTGAGCATATTCATTGGTGGAAAGAAAGCAGTGGAAAAAGTGAAGAGAATTCCCCTATCCAATTGTACGATGAAGAGAAGATGCACATCAGTTGCGGAAAACTTGAAAAGTCAGTTACTTGGCAAGCTTAGAGAAGCCGCTTGCTTTTGGACTTCAATTTGATGAGACAACTGACATCAGAAATGAGGCTCAACTGATTGCGTACTGCAGATTCCCTGATATGCAAGCAAAGAAGATATAAGAGCACTATCTTTTCTGCTTGCCAGTAGGCGTCCACATCACTGGATATGCAATATTTACAAAGCTGGATGAATTCATACAAGAGGCAGACCTGAACTGGACCAAATGTGTCGCTGTGACTACTGATGGAGCTGCCGCAATGCTTGGATCTTTCCAAGGAGCAGTCACTCGAATCAAGAACGTATCACCCAACTGTGTTTCAAGTTTCAACCCACTGTTTCATTCACAGACAAGTATTGGCTTCGAAGAAGCTATTTGTGTCTGTACCGAAAGCAAAACAGGCTGAGAAAAATGATCTGCAAAAAGTTCTTGAGGATGTTGTGGGAATCGTAAATGCTGTACGTGCAAATGTCAAAACTTCACGCCTGTTTTCTGAACTCTGTAAGGACATGAGTGCAGAATATATGCAACTTATTTTCCATGCTGAAATCCGATGGCTTTCGAGAAGAAAAGTACTCTCTCGGATCCTGAGCCTGAAGGAAGAATTGACTGAATTCTTTAAAGAGGACAAGGAGAAGGCATCGAAATTACAGGATCTCTACTGGCTGGCAAGACTGCATTACATGGCTTCAGTTTCTGAGCATCTCAACAAGCTGAATCTGTCCATCCAAGGAAAAGGAGGAGACATATTTGATGTCATCAATAAAGTCGAGGGTTTCAAATTAAAACTTAATCTTTGGAAAAAACATTCCCAAGAGAAGGACTTTTTTCACTTTGTTGAGCTCGACGACTTCATGAAGCACAGTCAGTGGGAAGATAAGGCTCCTAATTTGGAAGAAAGGGTGAAAGATCTCGTTCTCTTTCATCTCGAGCTCTTGAAGGAGAACCTGGAGGAATATTGCTCAGTAGATGAGGTTGCATCACTGAAAGGAAAGCTTCTGGACTTGCACACAGATTTTGGACAGAACACTTCCTTCTCAACCTTTAAATACTATGGGAACTTCTGGGTATCTCAACTAGATTTTCCTGAGTACCGATCCCTCTCAGAGGAAGCCTTGTTCATTCTTGTTCGCATGGCCACTACATATCTTTCAGAACAAGGATTCTCATCACTGGTGGAGATCAAATCTAAGAAGCGGAATGCTCTCCTTGATGTTGATCCTCTGATGCAGGGAGCTCTTGAAACCTCCATCACTCCTGACTATGGTGCAATTGCCAACCAAATTCAAGAGCAGGAAAGTCACTAGCTGTACAGCTGCTGTAATTGGCAAAGAAGAATGTGCACACAGTTTTGTCATATATGAATTTAGATTTTAGACATTATTTACTCTAGCTGTAATTATGTAATTGTAATGTGATACTTATAATTCAAGTCATAATAAATAAAGTACACTGTGAATTAGAAACTTTACTTTTCCACTGCATTCAAAGTGGGGTGAATGAGTTATGAATAAAAATATTTAGGGTGAATGATACCGGAAAAGGTTGAGAAGCACTGCCAGATCAACCTCCCAAAACCTGTGACATTTCTCCTTTTATTTCAAAAGGATGCTATACCTCTGAAATCTCTAAAAAATGTAAAATATCGTAATGAATAATGAAAAAATACTTCCCTCTAGGGTTATTTATCAAATGATGTTATTATGTACACCTAGGCCTCCTACTATAAAAGAGGCGTGCTGCCGTGCCGTGCTCCGACTCTTAGTCGGTAAATATTTTCAGTGAGACAATCGGTGCAAGAAATACTTTATACAAAAAAAAATGGCAGGCTAAATATAAGTGCCGGAACGCCGTTCCAGTGAGTTCCGGCACAAATTAACCACTGAGTTAACCCGATATTGCATACATTTATTAAGTACATTTAGATTTAAGCAGTCCTCTCCCTCGCACAGCGTTCAACTAACAAACGAAGTTTGGCTGAGACTTGCTTAGAATCAGCAAGGAGATAGAATGACTCATTGAAGGCTGCGGGTTTTGTTGCTTAACCCTTTCGATCCGACTTTTGGCAAATACACTTAAGTTATTTTCTCTTATTTTCTTAACTTGATTAGAACCCCAAGTAAGAGTACAGAAAATATTATTGATCCACTATAATGCAAAATACCTATTTTTATCATGGGATAGAAATGTCCCAACAGTATTTCATTTCGGGTCAAAATGGGCTGAAAATGTCCAACAGTATTTCACACTGATACTTATATAAACCAAGAATATAGGTAGGAATAAAGAAAAAAAACAGATGAAGCTGATTTATTGAGACTGACATGAGAACTATGTGTGGTATGGAGTAAATCACTCCATACATAAAGGCAAGTTGCATTTCTTGCAAAGATAGGGCGTCCTTTTCTCAGTTTTACATGCTGCACATCTAATGCATCGGCGCCTGCTCTTTTCTTTTACAGGCAGGTGATCCCCAACAGAATGTAGCATTTTTGAGGGCCTTCCGATGGACCAGGTTCTTTTTCTCTTTAGTGTGGATCTTCCAAGATCAATCATTCCTTCTGCAAGTTTGACAAAAAATTCAATATATGGAATTTTCTTGTGATTGATTTCACAATAAATTACGTAAGAGTTGAATGCAGCAGTCATTACCAGCCTAAAGAAAACTTTGTGCCACCACTTTTGGCTTTTCCTATCTAGCTCATACAGTGTTATCATCTGATCAGCATGATCCACTCTTCCCATGTATTTGTTATAAGACGCAATTGCTTCTGGACATCTAAGTTCCTTTTTTGTTCCATCTTTCATTGTTCGCTTTATATTTTCTTCATCAGGTCCATGGCAGTTACTTATCAATATTACATCTTTTGTGTCTTTCCAGCGACAGGCCATAATTCCTTCGTCACACACAACTATTTCTGATTCTCCTCTTTGAAGTTCAGCACCAAATGTGGGTATTTTTTTTCTGTTTTTCATGCAGGTTCCCACAGCTGCAACATCTAATGAGCTCATTAGTCCCACAGTAGTGAAAAATCTATCAAAACACAAGATGCAGTCTTTCTCACGGATAGTTTCTGCAAGAGTTTTTACAACTCTCTCGCCAAGAGATCCTTCCATGGCTTCATTTTCCTTGCCACAGTAAATATTTGTATCGTAAACGTACCCTGTTTGTGAGTCACATCTGGTCCATAACTTTATACCCCTCTTTACGGGCTTCATAGGAAGGTACTGCTTGAGGGCGGATTGTCCTTTGAATTTTGTCATGGACTCATCGATTGATTGAAATGTGCTGTCAGTTCTTGCTCTAACAAACTTTTCTTTGAGACATGACAAAACTTCTTCCACATAATATATTTTTGATGCACCTTCAGGTTTGTTTAGATCATTGAAGTACAACTTTGAGAATAAAAGTTGAAATCTGTCTCTTGAAAGTGCATTTTTTATCGCATAATTTCCTAAAGAGACATTTGTAGACCAGTACATTCTCAATGCTGGAACCTTATTATATGACATTATCATTGTGCAACCTAACACAACCATTATTTCTTCTACTGATGTCATGTTTATTTCCTTCTTTTTTGTTTGCTCATAAATCCTTACTCATATGTTTGTAAAGTGTGCAATTTGTAGAAAAGGCTTCTTGGAAATAATTGCAAAAACGTCTCAATTTCAGAGTTTGA
The DNA here is from genome assembly GCA_023014485.1 of Bathynomus jamesi. Lineage (NCBI taxonomy): Eukaryota > Metazoa > Arthropoda > Malacostraca > Isopoda > Cirolanidae > Bathynomus > Bathynomus jamesi. The sequence continues at coordinate 507,189 of JAJOZX010002774.1, forward strand.
TCTGTTCACTGTAGCTGTTACAATGCAATCTTTTTTTGCTGGAATGTTCATTCTTGGGCAAAAATTATCAGTGTTACGTGACCATGAAAAAGGGTGTGCAGACACGCCTTCCTTTGCTATTTTCATATTATCATTTTCATTCATGTTATTTTCCACACTTTCTCTTGTAGATATTTTCATGGGCTTATTATTTTTACTAAGAGAATTATTATTTTGGGATGGACAAATAAGAGAAGGCCTATCACTTTTAGTATCATGAGTATTTCTATTTGCTATTTTCAATACTTCTATTTGATTTGGAATGAACTCATCAAAGTCTCCATCACTTGTATCGCTGTCAGGACTATCATCTGAACCACTATAATCGGGATCCTTATCAAAATCATCACTCAGAATATATTTTTCTATAGCTTCGAGATCCATAGGCCTATTCATCCTGGAAAAAAAAGATATGATTCAAACCCTGTTGGGATAAGAATATCCCAGTGTGAAAACCTGTTGGGATCATTTTATCCGAATGCAAATGAAACAATTATGATTGTCTATAAAATATTCCTACCAATAAAATATATATCTATGTTTAGTTGAAATACTCTTACCTTATACTCTTATGGAGATTAATTCTTATATTTACATAATAATCAGGATTTTTAGCAGAAATATCACACCATGTGTCTATTGTCAACAATTCTGAGGTCTACTAAATTGAAGCAAAATGATTTTCAGTTGGGTTTATCATACGCCTGGCAATGCCGTTACCTCAGCTGTGAGTCCAAACACTGACTTGTCCCATCCCAAGGCTTTTTCAAGCACAAAATTCAGTTTTAGTATTAAGACGTAATTTCCTGGGATCTATTTATCCCAACAGGATCGAAAGGGTTGCTTAAAATAAACATTGTACATTAAAACAATTTTCCAGTATGTTGACTGAGGGCGACATGATGTAATATAAAGTTAAGGTGTGTATATATATATATATTATATATATATATCATGATTGTAAGGTTTGTGAAAAATTGTCACTTATTTTAAAGAGAACATTTTTGGGCTCTTGTGGCATCATTTTAGGACAATGACATCGTCCTTTCTACCCTTTTGTTGAATGTAGCGCTGATAGGGCGTGGTCTTATAGAGAGCTCTCTTGCAATTTAGTTTGGTAGTTTAGATACAGGACTGTTGCACCGTGTATTGGAGCAGGTTGTGTTGTCGTTGCAAGTTTTAGAAAGAAGACCATAAATAGCGCCCTTTTTTTCCATTTTTATGTTACTGACGCCTAAAGTAAGCCCACATCGAGTCAGCAACCCTGAGGTAGGATCGAAGAGGACCTCCAAGTTCATAAACTCTGTTTTAGTCTAACTTAACTTAGGTAATAAGATAAAGTAGCCTCTCACAACTTGGCCGTTCAAGGCTCACCTGAGATTCCGAACCTATTGAAGAGAAAAATAAAATAAGGGTAATATAGGTTTAATATTGTCGACCTATAAACTTATTAGCCTACTAAGAGTGATACATTGGAAAGTTAACAATATTCTTTAACTCAAATTCTAATGCAGTGTGAGGTTTCTGCCTTAAATCGAATAATAGTCACGGTGTTATTGGCCACAGCTAATTTTCTTCTAGGCCAGGAAATCAGGTTTACTGTTACAAGCCCGGATCAACAGAATACGAACGGTACCTTAATTCAGCACCTCAAAAAGCCCTCGACTATGTTAATTCCAAACTGGTGTATCTATTTGGAATATAACACTGTAGGTGGACCATCTAAGAGCCAATCCCGACACATAAAGTAGCTAACCGTTAATATATTAATTGTTCTTGTTTCTTGGTCATAAGTCGTTAGAAATGGCTGTCTAACGATGGTTTTCAAAATTAGCGGACAAGTATTAATAAAAGTTAAACTTCCAGTCAGAATTCCGATGAGACTAAATGATGTTAAATTCCTTTAAGTTTCTTGTAAAACTCGATGTTAAATTCAATGTCAAATGCAACAGAAATACGATGTTAAATTGATATTAAAGTGCAATACGATTTTAAAGTGAATTTCAAATAATATTAAGTAATTTCAATTTACCAGTAATACACGTGATCGGTACCAGATCCATCTCTAGAGTGCCCCATCGTTATCGTTGCTTTTACACCGCGGGTCCCACGTGACTTCTAAAATCTTCATTTCACTTGGCTAGAAATTTAAGCGCCGGAGAAGAGGTTTTCGATAGCTTTAGTGCGTTGTTCTCGACCTAAATTCGTTGGTTGGAAGGCGTTTTTAGGTTAATTTTATGTCAAAACTAAAATGTTTTTGACACTTGTAAGACTGTAACCACCCGTAATTGCGCCTGGTCAGTTCTGGGAAGGTAAGGATAATGGTTTCTAATTCAGAGGCATGATTAAGTTCACTCAATATTATAATTATTATTTATTTAAAATAATTTTTAAACAAGAAATATGAGGGCATACACTTTAACATTATAATAATTAATAATTAATGAAACAATAATTGACATTATAAAGGTAAGAGACAAAAGGGGCACAATAAAATCAAAATCCTTTGCGCATTCAGCGATTAACGCTGAATTAAAGCTACATTTTGATGCAATACTGGATTATCGTTAAACTTGTTGACAAAAGCAATTGAAAACGAATTTGTTCAAATTTAAGAGATAATTATTAAAGCAAATTATCAAAGCAAATTAGTAAACAAAAATATCAAAGCAAAATTATCAAAGCAAATTAGTAAACAAAAATATGCAAGTAATGAAGATAAATATGTAACACAAAATTATGTAACAAGGTATAAATATAAAATAGTCCCATTTCTTTTTCGTGGGGAACACGAGTGGATTTTAGGGTCTTTGTTTAGTCTGTAGTTCTGTTATACATAACAAACAGAATATGTTCACCTGCGAAGGCTTAGGGGACGCCATTGATACTATACTCGTTTGTAGACTTTTAAGTGTATAGTGGTTACCAAACTTTACTATGCTCAAGGCACGTCAATGCCATCTGTTCTTTTTTTGGCGACATTCCGAAGGATTTAGTCTCCACCCTATTCAACATCAGTTACTCTCCCCCCACCAACACCACGCAACTCCAAAACTGTCTTTAATGACGAGTGTTTATTTCATTTGAAATTTGCATTTGTTCACTAACTTTCCAATTACTTATTTTGTAATTTACAGATTTTGCGGCACCCCAAGGCGGTAACTTTGGCACTGAGGTTGGGAAACGCCGTTCTTGTATGCTAAGCATGATTCACGAATCGTATAATTTTGGAACGCTAAATGCTATAGTGTGCTGAGGCAATTAAGAGTGACGCCTTTATTTTAAATTAAAATATGGTAGTAATCATACGAACGTTTGATTATAAGTGCTAAAGTTTAGGTGTTTCATATAATAATATATTTTTTTAATAATTCTTATTAAAACAAAAGTAAGAAAACAACTTGAATTCAAGTATTTGTGACTTTCAGAAGTACAGTTTTGGTTCGCCAAGAAAAGTATAAAATTTACTAGTGAATAATGAGTGGTTTTTGTTTTTGGAATTTCATTGCTGTCACCGAAAATATGAATTATCGAAACAAAAACAGTATTAACAATTAGTAAGTTTTTTGCAAGACTAAAAATATATATGCAATAAAAGTAAAAAACGGAGTTGAACTGTTAACAAATTATTAGATACATATTCCATACATATATATTACTCAATGCTGTAACTTCTACAGAAGCAATATTCTTGTAAAGGATAATGATATTAAACAATAAACTCCAACCTTGAAATGTTCACAAAAATAAAAGTATTTAGGTCTGCGTGTAAACGGTGTGTGTGTGTGTATGTGTGTGTTTAGGGAAGGGTAGGATATATGGATTGATTCTCATTTTTCTTGCGTAGCGCATTGATGAGTTTTTACAGAGCAGAGGAGATGGTGTTTACAAGGGCAAGACCCACGATACACAGATTCTACACGTATCTGCAAAACAGAGAAAATATATGAACGCATTGAGAGATACAAAATTAGAAGTTCACTCTAAAATCATTAAATGGATTTTTGTGGTACATAGTCTTTACATCAGGTTATTCATTCATGGTAAAGCTCTTGTCAATCAACATGCACATTAATTCATTTCATGAATTCCTTGAAGGATAATGTTCATTTAGTATTTGAATTTTTGTTTATATAGAAAGGAGCGAACAAGGACGAATGCCCAAAAAACAGCTCTCCCACAGAAGAAGAGAACCAAAATCAAGGTCCAGGGTTTTTGAGATGCCTGGACACTCCACGTTTGAAACATTGGAGGTCATAAGCGGGTAGAAAGATGGATTGAGGGAGATTGTTCCAGAATTGACCGGTTGAGTAGATGAAAGATTGAAAATACCGATTAACCCTTGCGTTAGAGAGTTGGACAGAAAAGGAGTGAAAATGTGTCGAAAGTCTGGGTGTGCATGTTCTTCTTAAAGGAGGAGGCATGCAGTCAGAGTGTTCAGAAGAGCAATGTCCGTTATAATAACTATAGTAAAAAGAGAGTGAGGCAACACTGCGGCGGAGAGAGAGAGAGAGAGAGAGATTGAAGACAGTTAGTAAGAGGCGGGGAAGTGACGAGACGAAACACCTTTGATTCAACCCAGTTAAGTAGAGCTTTGTGGGTTGAGCCACCCGACACATGAGAAGCGTACTCCATACATGGGCGGACAGAACCCCTGTACACAGAGCGTAAATGAGAGAGTAACTGAGTTGGGTTGAATAAACTATGGAGCCGGTACAACACAACCACTATCAGAAGCTGTTTTTGAAAGAGAGTATATGTGATCTTTTCAAGAAAGATCACCAGAAAAGGAGACACCAAGAATGTTAAGAGAAGAGGAAGGATCGAGTTGTGTATTGTTGAAGGAAAGGAAATAGTCGTGTGGAATATTGTGAAGAATAGACAGATGGAGGAACCGAGTTTTTGAGGCATTGAAAGCCACAAGGTTTTCTCGCCCCAATCAGAGATAGCAGAGAGATCGAAAGTCAGGTGTCCCATAGCCGTCCTACGTGAATCATGGAGTGACTGTTGAGGGGGACGCTTTGTGAAACGGATGGAGAAATGGAGAGTGGAATCATCGGCATAGGAGTGGATAGGGCAGGAAGTGCGACGTAATGGATTATTGATAAATAAAAGAAAAAGAGTGGGTGGCAGGATAGAACCATGAGGAACATCACTGTTAAAAACTTTAGGGGAAGTATTGCACAGTATTGTTTGAAAACACAACCAACTATCCCTCCACACACCCAGTGCCAGACCTAGATATGTGCAGTTCGCGTAAATGCATGGGACTCCGTGTATTCGGAGCCCATAGTTAGTTTTAAGTACTACTCGTTGAAAAGACTGACTTAATGTTTGAAATAGATATTACCATGAAACTTTTGAGTTTCACATTTAAATACTTTTGAAATTTGACAATCTGTAAAGACCTTTAACTTTGTGACAACACGGACTTTATCAATGAACTTGTAAAGGTTCTAACCACTTTGCCATTGGGGTAGTGCAGTGTCATGGAATCCTCAGGTTCAAAGGGTGAACACTGGCCTTCAAGATCTCCCAAGGGTAAACACCGAGGTAAACTGTACCGTGAAAGCCTGAAATTCATGTACATAATTAATTTGTGCAACGTTATTTACTAATATTTTATAGTAAACTAGTCGGGGTGCCATCCTTTCGTACCACTTACCTAAAGTTATGGTACCTGTCCATTTTGACAGAGAAACAACCGAGAACAGGAAAATCGTTCCCTGTGTTATGGCATGACCATAATTCTCATGCATGGAGGTTTCGGGGAAGGGCAAGGACGTAAATTGTTTTTGACACTTTGCTGCAGAAGACGTGTACGATATTTATCATGTCTTATGAAACAATGTTATAGAAATCAGCATTTACCTGTTTCCTTGCTGGACATATGGGCCTATACTCACTTATAATACGAGTTCCGATTGGGGCTGAAGCATATATGATAAATAATGGGAAAATGGGTTAAGGTGGTTTGTTTTGCATAGCAATTATACTAGAATTGGGCTCTTTTAAGCGAAAACCTTAATTTGTAGTGTGTTGTGAGGTGTGACAGGCTACACAAATTGCTAGTATTTGTCTCAATTCTAGAAATTACGTATCCTTGAGAACCATCTTCTTCCATTGTTCCAATCAACAAAATTTTGTTGTCAAACGTGAGTATTGTAAAAAGATTGTGCAATGTGTATCTTTAACATCTCTCAATACATACTCGGTGGAAGAGAAAACTGGTTAGAAATTCTTCTTTGGGAGTGAAAAATTGGGGTTCTTAATAAATATAAAATATAGAATCTGAAATGTATAAAGGAAATATACGAGTTACGTTTAATAGAAGTTAATTTTTTTGTGTCGCCCTATTATCAAAACGACACTCGTTTACGTGAACATAGTTCGAGGGCGAAAAAGCGTGTGTACCTACACTGGGATGAGGTGGCAAACAGCCAATGAAGAGGTAAGATCGTGGTCATATGATGTCACACCACGAAATTGACCAGTTAGGAACGAACTAACGATCACGCGATGTTAAGCCCTTTCTTCGACCAATTAAATTGTGGGGAAGCAATGTAGTTTTCGGTAAATGATAGATTTTCATAAATTTATAATTTATTAAGGATAAATAGGCTACTTAGGGTACTTAAGTGACATGAACTAGGTAGGAATTTAATAAAATTCATGAAATAGAGTGTGCAAGTTTGTTGTGTAGTTAAAGTTGTCGAAGGGAAAGAGAAGAGAAGCGTTCCACCCTGACGCGGAAATTCGAAGTCTCTTTTGAACGAAGAAACTGCAGCGTCAGTGAGATAGGCCTTTTTCAAAACATATATAGTGGTTCTACAGGGTGTTCGAAAAGTCCCCTCCCCCTACAAAATGTACATATTGTAATACCAATTTTATTTTTGTGTGATTAGTTGCATTTATACTAAGGGCACTCAATATTTTTTGCCCCACCCTTTTTCTTCGCTAAATAATAGGCCATGGGGCTGAGACGTCTTTGGGGCCGTAAGTTTGAACTTTCTACGCTTCACATAACCAGATTTTTCCAGTTTGAACCTCCCCTCCTTGTATAAAACCGCTTTTAAATGCCCTTATATAAAACCGATGGTTAACGCAGTTTCGAAAATGGCGTCTGACAGTGATGTTAGCCCTGTTCAAAAATCAACTTTTTCTTATTTTTATAGGTTTCTGTACTTTTTCCCATGCTTTTTGACCTGAAAAGGCCGAAAATCACAACCATTTTGACCTAGGTTGTTGGGAAGCATTGCCGCATGGAGCTTTAAGTTTTCTGCCTTGAAATCGACCAAAAGCACCAGTTCCGGGGTCCCTTGAATCATGTTTTGAACTATAACTTTTTATCTAAACAAGATAGAGCAACAAAATAGGCACCAAATTTAAGTGTTTTTAATCCTCTTTCTAACTTATACAATTATGATAGTCTTGGAACAAGAAATGGCACATTGGTACATACAAGGATTTCAGAAATATCACAAAATTCGTTTTCTCACACTCAAGGCAGACAAGGCGCCTTATTCATGACACAAATTTGAGATTAACATTTTGTCACAAGTCTAATCGATCAAGAAGTGAAAGCATTACATGATGATTAATTTCATAATGACATTTACACAGTCAGTTGTTGAGAGTTTGTTTCTTGAAGCTGTCAAAGCGGCGTCTGTTGAACTCCACAGCTTGAAGGAGATAGTCCCTTTGCTTGGCATCTGTTGTTATGACATTTGCAAAGTCGCTCATCATCTTGACACCACGTTCAGCAATGTCATTCACCGCTTTCAAATTCTTAACATAGTCCAACGCTTTTCTGTAGTCCTCATTCTGTGGCCAAGACGTGACAGGTTCCAGAAGCCACTCGGATCCAATGTTCAGTGTGTCCAGCAGGAAATGTGATTCTGGGCCAATGAGATCAACCAGGGTGGTCTTAGCTGTGACTCTCTGGAATAGAGGCTTTCCTGTTCTGAAGCTGTCTGGCTTCTCAGTGGCATGTAACTGGGCAGCAATGTCGTGCTTCAATGTGTCACTCAATCTACTGCTGAACAGGGCAAATGGCACGACTTCCTGCGTCAGGTACCATTTGTGGTTTTCCATCTTATTAAGTACTGCATCAGCAAGCTCTGGGTCAGTTTTCTTGTACTTCAACATGTCCTGGATTAGACTTAGATCATTCACGGGAGCATCTGCAGCAGACATTGACATCATCCATACAGGAGTGTAGAACAGCGCAAGGAAGGTGTTGAGTCTTTCCAGCTTTGATACAGTGTCTTCGTCGTACTCAAGTTGATCTGCAAACATCAGCATTTTCATGGAGTACAGGTTTCTGGCCATCCATCTGGCCTGATGAATGGCGCCTGGTCGACTCCAGTGAATACCTCGAGGAGGCGTTCCTCCAAGAACAATGACTGTCAGTTCAGCCATTTCCCTGTAGTCGGCTCTTGGAAGCCTTTCTGCTGTTAGAATGTCTTGGAGTATTTCTTCACTGTTCTTCTTCTTTTCCTTCAGCCATTTGCTGTTGATAGCCAGCATCTTTGGGTTTCCTTGACAAAGTCCGTCCAAACATCCTTCAGATGCTCAAACCAGGGATTATCTGGCCCCTTCACCTTCCCAAACAGCCTCTCCCAAACTGCTCCTACTAGGATTTCCAGGATGTGATGTCGACAGGCCAGATAAAACACCTTTTTGTTCAGCATTTTCTCTAGCAGTTTGGCAGCTCCTCTGTGAACTCCACTGTTACTGGATGTAGTGTCAGAAACAAGGCAGTAACATTATCCGTAAGTTCCCATGTCTCCAGTAAATCCATTGAAGCCTCAGCCTGAGCTGTGCCAGAAGAATTGTCGATGACAGGTACTCCCAATAACTTTCCTTCAGTGTATGAAGGTGGACCAGACACTAGCACAGCTAAAGTCTCTGAGGTACTTCCAGGTTCACTGCCCAAGACATCTTTGAGCAACTTTCCATCCCAGTGTAAGGCAGCGTACTGGGGGGTTTTCACAAAACTTGGACATGTGACTCTGGCTGATATTATACCTGGACAGCATTCTGTTGCGACGTGTTGTTGAGGTTGAGATGACGAAGTTATCCAGATCAGCCCCTCCAGCTTTCAAGGTGGCAGAAACCATGGCAGTAACTTGATTGTCTGATAAACCAAGACGATCAGCTGTATTGCAGATGACATCACATTCCATGACCTTCCTTGGAAACGTCAAAGTCACACTAGTCACAGTGTCTTGATGGTGAGAACATCCAGGACGAGGCTGATGGTAATCCATGTCCTCTGTGTTAGCGTCGTTGTCAGTTGAGTCACCCCAGGTAATGTCATCCACATGAACAACTGCCTCTTGTTCTGCTGCAGCTGTAAAATAGTACAACATGTTAAGACAGTAATTGTTAAGTACATGCTAAATATCGCAATGGAGTAAAACTTAAAACTTTTTGTGACGTTCAAAGTAATTAGTTTTACCTTGTTCTTGTATATGCTGCAGTCTTTCATTCCTCGCTGCTTGCTGCAGGGATCTTGTCTCAAAAATCTTGTCATGACCAGACATATGACCTTTCCTCTCAGTCTTTTGGTCTTCGTAGAACCTGATATCCTCATCTTTCTTCTCTCTGGATAACAGTCTGTTGTTCTGTATTTCCTGGATTGCATCTGGAGCTCCTATATCGAACAGACTGTCTAATTCCAGCACAAATGCTCCTCTTTTTCCTCCAGGGTTACTTGCTCTTCCTTTGCTTTTCACCAGAGCACGATGTTTCTCATGTAGTTTCATGAAGAGCTTCATTGCGTTGTACTTGGTCATTGTCTTGATCCTAGCCATCTGCCAGAATGGGATGATAGATTCAACTGTTTCATATGCAAGGTTTTGAACCATGGGCCTCCCTGCATTTTCCGGTAAATTCTGAAGATTAAGGAAATACTGGAACGCCTGTCTGTTGGTGGGAAGCTGGGAACCACTGATAAAAGCTGAAGGGTATCCAACCAGGAAAGTTTCAGTGAGAGATCTGGTAGATGGCCCAGTTGACACCTGCCTGTGGACAGTACGTGGAGGTTCTGAGATATCAACTGTGCGCCCACGGAGCTCCCTCAGTTCCTTGATTAATGCCATTGTGAAGTTGTAACTCGTAGATGGTTTTCTAGATTCTGATTGAGTTTCTGTTGTTTCCTGAAAAATGATAGATAATTATTATTATTATTATTATTAATTATTATTTATTTATTATTATTATTATTATTATTATTATTATTATTAATTAATTTTATGCTCTTTCATTTGATACCTAATTTGTTGCTCTATCTTGTTTAGATTAAAAGTTAAAGTGCAAAACATAATTCAAGGGACCCCGGAATTGGCGCTTTGGCCGATTTCAAGGCAGAAAATTTAAAGCTCCATGCGGCAATGCTTCCCAACATCCTAGGTCAAAATAGTTGTGATTTTCGGCTTTTTCAGGTCAAAAAGCATGGGAAAATGTACAGAAACCTATGAAAATAAGAAAAAGTTGATTTTTGAACAGGCCTACAATGATGTGCGTCGTAAACAGAGAACTGTTATCGAGTTCTTAACCGCAGAGAAGGAAACAGTTGGAAATATTCACAAACGTCTACAAAACGTTTACAGAGATGCTGTTGCTGATCGAAGTACAGTTGGACGCTGGTCTAAACGTGTGAAATCATCTGAGAGAGAGAGAGAGAGCCAGCCTCGATGATGAGCCACGCAGCGGTCGCCCGGCATCGGCTGTCACATCTTACACTGTGCAACGTGCTAACAGCATCATTCGATCAAATCGGTGCCTCACATACAAGGAGCTATCACTGGAGCTAGGAATTAGTGAAGGAAGTGTGAATACGATAATTCAGCAACTGGGATACTCAAAAATGTGTTCACGGTTTGTTCCTCGCCAACTGACTGAAGATCACAAAGCCCAAAGAAAAGAAATTGCTTCCGAGTCGTTGGTTCGATACGAGACAGAAGGGGATGACTTCCTTTCACGAATTGTGACCGGGGATGAGACTTGGGTACACCACTTTGAACCTGAAACAAAACGCCAATCCATGGAGTGGCATCATGCAGACTCCCCACGCAAGAAAAAGTTCAAAATGGCTCCCTCTGCATGAAAGGTTATGGCCACCATCTTCTGGGACATGAAACGGGTGATTCTGGTGGACATTATGAAGAAAGGACAAACAATCAACTCAGAGGCATATATTGTTACCCTACAGAGACTCCAGAGACATATAAAGCGAGTTCGACCGGAGAGAAAACTGGAAGACGTCCTTCTTTTGCACGATAACGCAACACCACACAACAGTTTGCAAACAAGAGAGTCCATCACAAAAATGCGCTTGACTGTGTTACCCCACCCTCCATACACCCCGGATCTGGCACCTTCAGACTTCCATTTGTGTGGGCCAATGAAGGATGCTATTCGTGGAAGAAAGTTTCAGAGTGACGATGAGGTTGTTGAGGAGGTTAAGATGTGGCTCCAGCGGAACCCAGCGGACTTTTACCCGCAAGGAATAAAGGCCCTTGTTTCGAGGTAGAAGAAAGCCGTAGAAAAGGATGGAGACTATGCGGAAAAATAAAAACTAACTACTTGTGTACAAAGTTTCTAGAACTTACAAGGAAATTTGGAAAGAAAAAAAAGGTGGGGAAAAAATATATTGAGTGGCCCTCGTATGTGGTAGGTGTAATTTAAGAAACAAGTCACTAACAACTATTATTTTAATTACAGTAAATACAGTTACTAAACCGTTCATAGGCTTCATATCGTTTCTGCATGTCTGTATCGCTTAATTCATTAACAAATGACGGCCGGTATGGTTTCATGTCGAGATCTTTCGTCATGTGATCTCTCATTGTGGACATGGGGACTGCGATTTCTTGTGATCGTTTCCGAAGTGATTTTTTTTGGTGAACGAGCCACCGATGTAATCACACTTTCACATTGTTCTGCTCGCGTTGTTGGTCTTCCCGACCATGGTCTGTCCTTGATGAAACCAGTTTCAAACAGCTTTTACTCCCAGCGTAATACCGTCTTGTTTGATGGTGCAGCCTTATTGAATCTTGTGGTGAAATCATTCTGGATACCATGCAGCGTTTTGCCAGTATGTGACCTTTCATGAGCCCATGTACTCATCATTATCCTTTCCTCCAGAGTGTAAGTGGACTGGTCTGCCTGGAAAAGAAAAAAAATGTCAGTGAATCACGTATAAAATCAATTAATCATACAAAAATAAAATTGGAATTACAATATCAAATCAAATTAAATCAATATCAAATCAAATCCCGCAAATGAGGCGGGATGCTGCAGAGGGGTCGACCGCAGGTCGATCCTGAACCGTCGTTCGAACCCACACAAATTGGGATATGTACATTTGTAGGGGGTGACGGGACTTTTCGAACACCCTGTATAAAAGTAAGTATTTTATAAAATATACTCGTGATTTTAACATCTTCAATAAAGTGTTTCTTTCATTTCTTCATGTCGTTATGATACGTTCTCATATTTTTGTCGTAATTGTGCCTACTGTAAATAAATATAAATATACAGTATACTGTATATGGCCTTTTTTTAATATGGCCTACTAGTACGAAGTGCTTAAAAAAAGCCTTGCCGGGTGAGGGAGTATACAGAAGATCTTGAGAGAGAAAGGCGTGACAGTGTGTGTTAAGATGATCCCACTGGAGTCAAAGTTTCTCGTTTCAGGAGTCCAAAGAGGAGCAATAGTGGGGTACCGTGAAAGTATACACAAGTTTAAAATATAAAGACCGATTCATTCACAATGTATTTATATATATATATATATATATATATATATACAGGGTGGGCCGTAAGTTTCCATACATAGGAAAAATTAAACGTTTGTTTTTATGTTTCAGATACCCTAAGAATATGCGTTTGACGTAAGATCTTGTTTACTGATGAAGCAAATTTTTACGTCAATGGAGAGGTTAATCGGCAAAACATACGTTATTGGAGTAATGCTAACCCTAACTGGCTGAGTCCGACGAAGATGCAAGGTGCCGGTAAAGTGATGGTGTGGGCCGGGATATGGGGTGACAGAATTATTGGACCAATTTTTGTCAGTGGAAATCTTAATGCCGAAAGGTATCTTAACATGTTGCAAGAAGAGATTTTCCCATCCCTGCTAAACGAGGAAGGTAACTTCCCAGTTTACTTCCAGCAAGATGGAGCTCCACCTCATTATGGTCTTCACGTGCGTCGGTATTTGGATCAGCAGTTTCCGGATGCTTGGATTGGTCGGCGTGGTCCTGTGGAGTGGCCTCCCAGATCCCCAGATCTCACTCCCCTTGATTTTTATCTTTGGGGGCACTTGAAGGCCATGGTGTATCAGGAAAAGATACGAGACATAAATCATCTAAAGGAACGTATCACCAACGCCATTACAAGCATAACGTCAACTGTGCTAATGCGTGTTCATCAACAGTGGGGAACACGTATTGAAATGTGTTTTCAAAACAATGGCAACCATGTAGAGCATATTATATAAATAAAAATGGTTGTCCATAAAAAAATGTTTATTTTTCCTATGTATGGAAACTTACGGCCCACCCTGTATATATATATATATATTTCTTACTCATTAATGTGACTGTGCTTACAAAATAATATTTGCTTTGTTGTTATACTCTGAGTCACGAATCGTGCAGTGAATACCCATTGAAGAATAAAGACCTGAGAACTAGTGACACCGTCCACAAAGAGTAAAAGTGGCAACACAAACCTCGCAGTTAGGACCGTAGTTCATTTTTGTTTCTTTCTTTCACTTGTTTTGTGGGAAATGAAGTGTAGATAAAAATAGAAGTAGGCCCAAATTCCAAACATTCGAACAATAACGGACCTACTCTCCTGAGGAGCAGGGTGGTGGGAGTTAACCAAAGGTATCCCAAAGGAGCCCTAATACCACGTAGGCTAATAGGCACAGTTTTGTATTACCACGTACGTTGATAGGCCAAGTTTGTAATACCACGTATGCTGATAGGCCAAGTTTGTAATACCACGTATGCTGATAGGCCCAATTTTGTCAAACTGATACATGCTCCGTAGCGCTACCCAAATCGTGTACTTAACTTCTAATGATACTCTCCCTCCCCAGAAAAGAGGGTGTAAAAATAAAGAAGGAACTCCGAATTCAACACTTCCTCGGGTTCCAGGAAGCCAAAATGTAACCAACTGAGCACATATGGGAGAATATTGGTCGTCAATTGCAAAAAACAAGGCCTCTTCTCACATCTCACCGAAATCAGTGCATTATTTACATACAGTATTTATCATGTATCCTTTAGACTTACTTTACTCTATATACGTACGTTTAAAGGGAAAAGATTTACTTTTTGATTGTTAATTTTATTCCCGCAACCTCCCCCCCCTTCTCTTTCATTCACTACCAATCCGACAAGAAATAATGGTTATAAACTGGAACTAAAGACACTTTGTACCGCTTTCTGCGGCAATTTCTTCTCCTATAAAATAGTTAATATCAGGAAACAACTTCCGTCGGAGGTTGTTTCAACTCGTAAAGGTGGAAAGAGTACCAAAACGAGTACCAGTACGATTAAGAGTACCGTATTTTTTGAGTGGTCGAGTACGGGTTTTTTAGTGTTCGAGTACGAGTACGCGTATAAGAGTGTGGTTTCAAACTTTAACTGGTGCTTGGCTACAAGTTATAGCCAAGCACTTAAATCAAACACTTTAGCCAAGCACTTTAACTGGTGCTTGGCTGCAAGTTGTAGCCAAGCACCAGTTAAAGTTTGAAACCGCACTCTTACACGCGTACTCGTACTCGAACACTAAAAAACCGTACTCAACCACTCAAAAAATACGGTACTCTTAATCGTTTTGGTACTCGTTTTGGTACATATTTACACTTGGCACATATTTACATTTTGGCTTGAAACGTTCAAGCCAAAATATAAATATGTTCAAAAATAGGCTGGACAAAGTTCTGAATACTCTCCTGGTTTAAGACTAAAATACAACGTAACCCTGCGGGAGTTCATTTGCACAATTTGTGTGTGTGAATTCCGTAATTATAAAGCTAGCTCATATTTCTCCACTTTCTCCACTCCGTCAATTTCCTTGACTACTTTTCCAAGGTCAAGGTATTTTCTTCAATCTTTTTCCGTACCTGCCTCTGGCGGCGGGGGAGCCTTATACTTTGCTATCCAGTTTTCTACTACTGCTAGAATAGTAAAAAACATAATAGTAGTAGTTTAATAACAGGAACTTCCCGAGTGGACCGAAAGTTCTTTGAGGTTTCCTCTTGTAATTGTAGCCTTGTTAACTCACCCTCTCTCACGCGCCTATTTTGTATAAAAATACGTAAGCATACATAAATTAAGGCAAAGACATTAACGTATGATGATTTTAACCCGTATAAATATTACAAATGTTAAGAAAGGTTACGATGAATTCAGACTTACTAACAGTACAGCATGAATCCGCACCACAGTACTCATCGACACATTTTACTGACCGATCAGGGCGAGCCAAGGCAACAGTAATGACAAAGAACCACAGTGCAGTCACTGACTTCATCTGCAAGTTCCATTGGAGGAAGTTATTAGAAGGAAGCACACACTATTTAAACAGAGCATTTTTATTTACATTTTTACTTGCTCTAAAATGTATTCACACACACACACACACATACATATACATATATATATATATTCTACAGTAAGGAAAAAACGATAGAGGGAAAAAAAAAGAAAACTATTCTATCTTTCTAATAACGAAAACGAAATCAAATCATTCATTTACTTCATTTACAAGTTACAACTCATCACTCTCTGTGTGTTTTCAAATTCACTAAAGTCATTTTTCTTCAAAAAAAGTATTGCTTCAGCAGTGCTACGTGAAATTCTATTTCTTAATCTACTTATTATTAATCTCATTTTGTGAAAAAACACCCTCTGCTCGAGCTGATGTTGCTGGAACGCATAAATATTGCCTAGCTATAGCCAAATTTGGAAGCTTTTCAGCATTTAATTTCGACCAAACAATAGGATTAATATCTTGAGCCTCCGGAATTAATTTTTCATAGTGTTCAAATTCACTATACAGTAACTGGCGTTGTCAACATCTTTAACATCAATTAACTACGAAGGGTATGCGTTTCATTCCCTAATATATATATATATATATACATATATAGGGGGTTTCACAACCGGTCTGCCATACGTTGGGGGTGATTTCGGGGTTGATATCGAGTAAAAAAGTTAATACAACATAGGTGCTATTTCAAACCGTTGCGGAGCTACGGACGTTTCAAGATATGCAAACAACAAATCCTTACTTGTGTATAATTCGATTGATGGCAGCACTGGTGGTAGTTTCGGTTAACGAAGTTACCACTACTAATCCTCAGTTTTTTCTTTTAGTTGGTTCTGATCTGTGGTACGAGACTCTGCTGAGCTAAAGTGAACAATCAAAATGAATCAACAGTTCACACCCGCTGAATACGCTGATATCCATTTCATTTATGGGTTCTGTGAAGACGTTTTCCGAACCGCCGAATACCGAACAGGCAAGTGTTTAGTGGCACACACCAGAGATTAAGGGAAACGGGGGCAATTGTTCCAGGTAACCAAGAACATGTAGCACGACGGCCCGTTGCTATGGAGGATCGCATACTGGACCTAGTACAACGTAGCCCAACTACCAGTGTTCAAGGGATTTCTAGACGAATTGGTGAATCCGCATCGCGTGTATGGCGAACCATACATGATGAGGGTTTGTATCCCTATCATTTGCAATGTGTGCCAGCTCTTCAACCGGATGATTACGATAAACGAGTTTAATTTTGCCAGTGGATGGTTAATTAGGGTGGTCCTCCTTATAGAGGCGATATTTTTTTGGGTAATTTACATGCTCCCACTCAATAAAGTTGTTCCACTTAATAAGAACATAATTCTGCTTCAATTTGAGCTCGATCGGATAATAATTAGAGGTGGCTGTCGAAGCTTGAAGTTACCACAAAACTGCAAGGCGGGTGTTTTCTATTGACCCCCTGAACAATCTCAGTTGGCCCCCAGGGATCCATGGATCACCACTTGGGAACCACTGATATAATGTGTAGTTAAAAGATTTTTATTTTGCATATATATTTTAAATTATAAGCGTTATACATAACACTGATGACGTACTATTTTGAATCGTCATGGCTGGCAAGACCACTCACTGTAGCTCACTGTTTAAGATCTTAGTAGGTTCAGGATATTTCTTCCTGTGTTGCTCCACGACTTTCAATAGGTATTGAAGTTGTTCTTCATTCTTAGTGTGTTTTCCACTATAATCCTGGATAAGTGCAATCCCGCGTTCGGCATTGTCGTTCACGACCTTGATGTTTTCAACTTTCCGAAGAGCCTCTTGAAACTCATCATCTGAGTCCCATGTTGACGGGTCTTTTTGCATAAATGCAGTATTGATATTGAGGGCCGTATAAGCTTGAAAGAGTTTCTCGTGCTCAAGGAATCCAATGTTGGGAGATGATCTTGACGAAGGCTCACACATTTAGGACATATTAGGCTGCCTTCTGTCTCATTAATTCCCTTTACAATTAATCTTTTTGTGTCTACTGATACAGAAGTATCAAACAGTGCCAATCCCACCATTTCCTCAGATAGGTACCACAACTGGCCAGCAAATTTAGATGCTGCAGATTTTGCCCATTTTAAGGATTTCGTTCAAAATTTAAAGTTTGACAGCCACCCCTAAATATTATCGGATCTGGTAAAAACTTTGCCAAAATAATTTTTTATGAAGTGGAACTACTTTATCGGGTGGGAGCAGTAAAATAAAAAATTCGTTTTTGAGGACCACCCTAATGGTTATGCATCGCCAAATTCTTAATCGTGCGGTGTAATTGGAGATCAGCTGATTGGACCGTTAGTTTTGGAACAACGATTAACTGCCGATATTTATCTGAACTTCCTGACGAACGAATTGCCGCTTATGGAGGACGTGCCCTTGGAGACAAGGCGCAGGATGTTCTTTCAGCACAATGGGGCGCCACCACATTTTGGTCGTCATGTTACGGATTACTTGAATCAGCGGTACGGGAATCATTGGATTGGTCGTGCCGGTCCAATATCTTCGCCCCCGAGATCTCCGGACCTAACCCCGTTAAATTTCTTTTTATGGGGCCTTATGAAAGAGATGGTCTACAAGACCAAAGTACAAACGAGAACGGAATTCTTGCGTCGGATTATGGACGCCGCTGCTTACATACGAGAACACCCCGAAGTGATTCAATGAGCAGTGGACTCTTGTTTGGAAAGAGCAAGGCTGTGCATTGAAAACCGAGGCGGACATTCTGAACATTTATAAGGTGAAACCTCGTTAACCTCGTTGCTGTTCCGTGCGTTGGTCTCTCTTCACACGGTCAAGCTGGTGGCCCCGCCTCTAAGTCTGGCATGGTGGAGGAGCGAGTTGCTTTCTTGCGCTCTCCACTGTACATTGCCAGGTACACCCGGCTCAACTGGTACTGTCCTGAGCCAGGCATCTAGTCTTCTCTTGAAGACTTCAACTTTGAACCCTGTAACGTTTCTGAGGTCCTTTGAAAGCTGGTTAAAAAGTCTTGGCCCCCTGACAACCAAGCTATTTTCTTTCAGTATTGAGGAGGTCCCTTGTCGGGCCTTTAATTTGGGAACACTAAACATTCTGCCTTTCCTATTTTCCAGTGTTGTTTGAATGGTACTTGAGTTTAGTTTTAGGTTTGGTACCAGTTTTTCGACCATTTTCCATATGTAGATTATGGTGTACCTCTCTCTTCTTCTTTCCAGGGAGTACAGATTTAGTTTACGTAGTCTTTCCCAGTAGTGAAATGTCTCTGAGTTTCTTCTAGTTCATTAGTTTCTTCCTTTTTATATGGGGACGTCAAAACTGAACAGGATTCAAGTTTTGGTATAATCAGTGTTTTTAACAGGAGAATCATTACTGTCCTGTCCCTTCTTTTGAACGTTCTTAGTACCTGTCCCGCGACTCTTTTTGCTTTATTTATCGCTATCTGATTTTGCGTTTCGAATTTCGCATCATCGGTCATTATTACCCCCAGATCGACCGCTTTCGTGCTTCTCTGAATTTCCTGTCTGTCTGGAGTATAATATGCAGTCTGTTTAAGTTCCTCTTTTCTACCATATCTCAAGAGCTGAAATTTCTCGGTATTAAATGTCATGTTGTTGTCTTCTGACTATTTGTATATTTTGTTCGTGTCCCTATGCAAAGCCTCCTCTTCATTTGCATCGCTGATTTTTCTGCTGATTTTTGTATCGTCCGCAAAGGATGTTACTATACTGTTGCTGTTTACTCCGCTATCTATGTCTGTTAGCATGATAATGAATAGGAATGAGCCAGTACTGTCCCTTGTGGTACTGAGCTGCGTACTTCCGATTCTGATGACGATATACCTTGAATTTTGACGACCTGTAGACGTTCTCTGAGGAAGTTGTAGATCCATTTTCCCACTTTGCCTGTTATTCCCGTATATTTCATTTTATGTGCTATTATACCATGATCACATTTGTCGAAAGCTTTAGCAAAATCCGTGTATATGACATCGTAGTTGTCATTGCCTTCATGTGCATCTAGGATATTGTTGTAGTGTTTTATTAGTTGTGATAGGCATGATTTACCTGATCGGAATCCGTGCTGATTTTCGTTGAATCTTTCCAGTGTCTCCAAGAAATCATAAATTTTCTCTCTGATTATTCTTTCAAATACTTTGGTGAGGTGGGACGTCAATGACACTGACGTCTGTAGTTCTTTGCTTGAGATCTGTACCCTCCTTTCTATATAGGGACAATGTTTGCTCTTTTCAAGATGCTTGGTATTTCCCAGTGTCTAGGGATCTTCATATCCAGTATAAAGGTGTAGCTATTCCATTTTTACAGTTTTTAATCAATAATGCTTTCCAATTGTCCGGATCTGCAGCTGAATGTGGTTTCATTTGTCCTATAGCTCTCGCTTCATCTTCTGGGGTAAAATCAAAGTCTGTTATACACTCTCCTTGCAATTTCTCTTCAAAGAAAGCATGTACGACTTGTACGTCAGGTATCGTTTTCTCACTTTTTGGGGTACTGAAAATTGATTTATACTGGGCTCTCAATGTTTCAGATATTTCTTTTGGATCGTCGGTTAGTTCATTATTTCTCTTCTTTAAGGGCTCAATAGCGGCGCGCGTTTTTGTTTTCCTTTTCGCATAGCTATAAAATGTAGCATCTCATAAAATGTAGCAGTAAATACATCAGTTTAATACAATAATCCCTCTATAATCGTCGTTAATTGGTATTGGTCCATGAACAGCGACGATTAAGGAAACGACGATTAACGAGTCATTGAAATACATGTAATAACGACAATTCGTTTCAGACCACCTGCTTACTGCACTTACCAAATTATGAAGTGGCTGACTGCGCATAGAGGAGGTTTGGTTGGGCTTGGTGATGGAGTTTTATTGCTTGGTAGGTGAATTACCCTCCATCAGCAGGTCAGGGAGATCTACTGCTGCTGATGGATGGAGAGACTTCGGTGGATCTGATTTTCGTTTGCAGAAATAATCCAGAGTTGGTTGTCTTGTAGCCTTCTTTTTCTCTGTTAAGATTCCGTTATATCAACGAAAGGCTTGATTGGCTTCTCGAATGATTTTGGAGGATCTTTCTGCATTGGGGTTATTTTCTAAAACATCCTTCCTCTTCTCCCAGTGCCAGAAGAAATCCTTGATTTCCTGTTATCATTGTCTTAACAATATCTTCTTCCTCTTCATTTGACTCCTCTGATACCCTGTGCTCTTCAAGCTGCAACAGTTCTTCAGTGTTGAGTTCTTCACTATGAGATTCCAAGAGCTCTTCGACATCGTCCGTTTCCAACTCGAAGCCCAATTGTTGACCTAGCTCAATAATTTTGTCTTGAATTTGTGTTGGAGTCTCTTCTTCAATTCCAGGCAAGTCAGCAACACATTGAGACCATAAATTTCTCTCAAACAATAAGTGCTGACTTCATTCCACGCTGTAGAGGTTATCAATGGCATACTTCACATTTTTTATCGGCCACACTCGATCGCACAGTAGTTGGCGGTACGACTTATTCCCTGCCAATGCCTGCAGCACGTTTTCCATTTTCAAAATCATCTATAATTTTTAGTGTAATCTCCAATGTGGTCACATTTCTAGGCCTTTTACCTTTACCACCACTTTGTACATTCTTAGGAGGGGGAGTTTTCACTTAATTTTACGAAAGTGAATTAAAAAAACAAATATTTTAAAGTAAATTGCGTAGTAAATCTGCGTGACATCCGTCTCCACTGAGCACTCAACAAAGACTGAGCCACCGCGGGCAGATGACGATTAACGAAATAATGGCGTTAAATAGGGAACGACGATAGATCGAAACGTCGATAGTCGATGGCGACGATTATAGAGGGACTACTTATTTTTTTCCGTGCACCTTAAAATATCCGTAGCTCCGCAATGGTTGGAAATAGCACCAATGTTGTATTAACTTTTTTCACTCAATATCATCCCCTAAATCACCCCCCAAAGTATTGCAGACTGGTTGTGAAACACCCTGTGTGTGTGTATATATATATATATATATATATATATATATATGATGCAAACCCACAAGGAAAAAGAAAAATTATTCCAAGTTCTTTCGTGTATTCAGAAGTACGTACCTCGTCAGGGAATGAAAAGTGGAAACAAGATGACCAAAAATATATACAACGGGACAGAAAAACAAAAAGATTAACACAAGATTAACAAGAGTTGATTAGAGGTAAGAGGTATTTTAACAAGGTATTGTCAATTTTATACATTCTCGTACTGTTATTGAAATTATTTTTAAAATGGATAAATGCACATTTTAGAATATTCCTTTCGATTATATCTGTTTTTAACGAAAGCTTTAGAACTATCCCACTTAATACTATGATTACATCTATACATATGGTTAAACAATACATTAGAATTAGTTGCTGTTCTACACGCATATTTATGCTGTTTTACCCTAATATCTAACGTTTTACTCGTTTGGCCTATATATACTAAATCACATTGTGTACATCCGATCGAATACACAACCAACCAGATTATCCGGGCTATTCTTTATTAAGCGTGATTTTACAGTATTATTATACTTAAAGACTACATTGGTACCAATTGCTTTTAGTAAAGTCGGGAGATATTGAAAATTTACATGGTAAGGTAGGCTAAGGATATTTTTAAGCTCAAATTCCTTTACAGTTACACTATTATAATACCTATTCTTGGCTTTCCTAAAGCAGTTATCTAAAAATGAAATAGGATAACATAATTTAGTACCAATATTCATGATATTGCATAACTCGGAATCTAAAAATTCAGGACTGACAACTCTCAATGCTCTAAGAAACAAAGCAGAGAAAATAGAAGATTTAATCGCGGGATGATGGTCGGAATAAAAATGCACATAAGAGTTATTATTAGTAGGCTTATGATAAACTTCAAATTTGAACTGATTAAAGTATCTCCAAATTTTTAGATCCAGAAAAGATAAGCTTCCGTCATTTTCAACCGTGAACTTAATAGATGGGACTAAACTATTGAGCCTACCAAGAAATAAGTCAACATCCAAATTATTAGGCCAAAGGCATAAAATATCATCCATATACCTGTACCAAACGAGGTTAAAATCAACAATAGTAGGCAAAATTCTGATTTCAAAAAATTCCATATATAAGTTAGCCAATAGCGGTGAAAGGGGATTTCCATCGCCAATCCAAACAACATAGCATAAAACTTATTTTCAAACTGAAATTTACACTGACGCAAAGCTTAATTAACTCAATAAGAGTGTTGTGTTGAAAGGGAAAGAATATTCAGAGATCATATCTTTTAAAAAACCAAGTAGGTCATCAACAGGGACTTTTGTGAATAACGAGCATACATCAAAACTTACCAGTTTGAAATTGGGGTCATTAGGAAACTTCAGTTTATCAATAAGATCCATGCTATTTACAATATGTGACTTGGAAATAGAGCCAACTAACGACGTTAATAAACTAACTAACCATTTAGATAGCTTATACGTTACGGAGCCTACTGAGCTAACAATACGCCTCATGGGAATATTAACTTTATGCGTTTTTACTAAACCGTACAAATATGGTAGCGATGGATTTATACTAAGAAACTGCTTAGAAAGCCCATTATAGTTATTTTTTAATATTTCTCTTAATTTTCTATTAAACATTTTATTAACATCCTCCAGTGCAATTGTTTTTGTAATTGTTTTTGTCCACGATGACGATCAAATTAGATTTCTGTCCCGTTGTATATAGTTTTGGTCATCGTGCCTCCACCCTTCATTCCCTGACGAGGTGTACTTCTGAATACACGAAAGGCCTTGGAATCATTTTTCTTTTTCCTTGTGGGTTTGCATCATTCATTCATTTCACGTGTCTAATTGTGAAATTCATCCCATATATATATATATATATATATATATGGGAATGAACTCAGAATGTCCTCTGAGTTTTTTATGATACACACAGACAGTGCATGGAACAAGGAACTCTTCTGGGATAATTAAATCCACTATAGTCCGAATAAGTAATGGTAAATGACAAATACCATAGTTTTTCTTTTTCATGATGCTAGCCCGACGTGGGCAACGGGTCACTCGCAAAGCGGTCCCATAAATATAGCTTCCCTCACCAGCTATCTGCAAAGCAGACAGGATCCAGCTTTGGGACATGGATCTAGGGTTTAAAGCACCTGGCCCTGCTACATTTAGAACCTCAATATAAGCAAAA
This sequence comes from Bathynomus jamesi, assembly GCA_023014485.1. Taxonomy (NCBI): domain Eukaryota; kingdom Metazoa; phylum Arthropoda; class Malacostraca; order Isopoda; family Cirolanidae; genus Bathynomus; species Bathynomus jamesi. The sequence goes on from JAJOZX010002774.1 coordinate 531,040, forward strand.
GACTCGCTGCCTTCACGTCGAATTGAATGCATCAAAGAAAAAGGGGTAACTATTATATTTTTAGCCAAAAACCAAAACTTAAACCTCAACTGGCAGAATTGAGCGTCCACTTTTCAAGGCACATAACATGTCCGTTTGAAGGGGACCATTCTGAGTTCATTCCCATCTTCAAACGGACATGTTATGTGCCTTGAAAAGTGGACGCTCAATTCTGCCAGTTGAGGTTTAAGTTTTGGTTTTTGGCTAAAAATATAATAGTTACCCCTTTTTCTTTGATGCATTCAATCTGACGTGAAGGCAGCGAGTCTTTTGCTTATATTGAGGTTCTAAATGTAGCAGGGCTAGGTGCTTTAAACCCTAGATCCATGTCCCAAAGCTGGATCCTGTCTGCTTTGCAGATAGCTGGTGAGGGAAGCTATATTTATGGGACCTCTTTGCGAGTGACCCGTTGCCCACGTCGGGCTAGCATCATGAAAAAGAAAAACTATGGTATTTGTCATTTACCATTACTTATTCGGATTATAGTGGATTTAATTATCCCAGAAGAATTCCTTGTTCCATGCACTGTCTGTGTGTATCATATATATATATATATATATATATATATATACGAGGAATGATCAAAAAGTATCGATAATTTTATTGCTACGGACAAATGAATGCAAATAATGCAAAATCTGCTACCATGAGTCAGTAGTTGGTTGGAGCACTTAAAGGGAGGGTGTGTTTTTGCAGTACGTCTAAATCTCGGAAATGGAACAACGCACGTGCATTAAATTTTGTGCCAAACTTGGAAAATCTGCCGCGGAGACAAACGAAATGATTAAAACAGCTTTTGGAAATGATGCTCTCAGTGTAGCTAACGTTTACAAATGGCACAAAAAGTTTAAAAATGGAGAAACATCGCTTGAAGACAAGGAACGCAGTGGCCGCCCTTCCATTTCTCGTACGGATGATCAACAAATTCGATTTCTGTTACGAGCAAATGTTTCTCCATTTTTAAACTTTTTGTGCCATTTGTAAACGTTAGCTACACTGAGAGCATCATTCCCAAAAGTTGTTTTAATCATTTCGTTCGTCTCCGATGCAGATTTTCCAAGTTTGGCACAAAATTTAATGCACGCGCGTTGCTCCATTTCCGAGATTTAGACGTACTGCAAAAACACACCCTCCCTTTAAGTGCTCCAACCAACTACTAAATCGTGGTAGCAGATTTTGCTTCAGACTGCAGACGCCAGAGGTCAGGAAGACTCACATATGTAAACGGTTATTTCTTATCTGCATTCATTTGTCTGTAGCAATAAAATTATCGATACTTTTTGATCACTCCTCGTATATGGGCTACGTCGTGGCCGATGTCGTAACACCGCTTCCCAGAGATCAGCGAAGTTAAGCGACATTGGGTCTGGGTAGTAGTTGGATGGGAGACCGTCCTCCGCGCCCAGATTATGTAGCGACCCGTGGTTCGGATCCCACGTAAAGCTGTATGTCCCCTCCGTCATATGACCTTAGATGTTGCGAAGGAGGTTAAACAACCCCAGTTAAAAAAATATATATATGGGATGAATTTCACTTATACACTTGAAATAAATGATGCAAACCACAAGGAAAAAAATGTTTCCAAGACCTTTCGCGTATTCATTCCCTGACGAGGTGTACTGCTGAATACACGAAAGGCTTTGGAATAATTTTTTTCTTGTGGGTTTGTATAATATATATATATATATATATATATATATATATGATGAATAAAACCACGAAGGGAAAAGAAACACAAAGTGGTGCTCAAGCGCTTTCGTCTAATGACATCCTCAGGAACACTGCAAAATTCAAAATGTCCCCAAAACTGTGGTAAATTTAACGAAAATAAATTTTTTGAATCACTATTTTTTGTGATGCAACAATTTTTTTTATAAATATATTTAAAAATAAAAAAAATGACAAAAATGATGAATTGCAATACAATAATTTTTACACAAATTTATAATTTATGGCTACAATTAGCAACTATTGATAAAAAACTGCTTTTTAGAAACCAATTACTGTTTCTAACATTTAAGAGAGAGAGAGAGAGAGAGAGAGAGAGAGAGAGAGAGATATTCAAAATTTCAACTTTTCCTTGTGTGTCCATTTTAATTGTATGATTTTTTCTGTTATTAAATATTTTGAAAAAAATTCAAAATTCTAAATCAATTCATCCGAAAAAATGGAAGATTTTATACATCATTTGGCATTATTTTGAATTTAAAACTAATTAATTATCAATTTTTTTTTTTTTTGAGTGCGAAAACGTTGTGATTTGAAAATAAAATTCGATTTAAAACTAATTCAAAGCCAAATCTTTACCTTGTTTTTAAATATTTTGCAAAATAAAATATTCAAAGTAAAAGAGGAATTACTAATTTTTGGTATTTTATTGTTTTGTACAATTTCTGTTTGCATATAAAATTTAATTAACAGTATAGAAACTTTCTTAAAAAATCTATTCATTTTGCAAAATATACAAATTGTCAGAAGATAACATGAATTTTCTTGAGAAAAATATTGAAATATGCTTGTTTTATTATTTTTTATTTATTTTTTTTTTATTTTTTATTTATTTTTTTTTTTTATTAATATCGTTTTTCTGAAATGAAAATCTATAATCTATTTTTACTTAAAATATTGTAAAACGAAATGAAAATTTTGTACCAAAAAGTGATTTTCTGGTCCAAAAAAAGACAATTTTCAAATCATAAAAAATAGAATTTCAAACAAATGCGATGAAATTCACTTTTACAAAAATATGTATTCATTTATTCATTGTAGAATTTTATTTTATTTTTTATATATGTACGTTTTAAATGATTAATTAATGAAAGAATTTTTTTTTTCAACAATATAATGCCAAAATAATTCAAAAATCGACATAAAATTTCACTAAAATTTCGTTATTTATAAAAAAATGTAATTTTTTTTTTAAACTCAATCCAAAAAAATTTTTTTTTAAATTAAAAAAAAAAATTAAAAATAAAAATTAAAAAATAATAATAATAAAAATAATTTATATATATATATATATATATATATATATATATATATATATATATATATATATATATATATATATTATATACAGGGCGTCCCAAAAAAATGTATACACACTTTAACAGCTGATAGCTCAATTGATGTTTCTTTCTTTCCAAGTTAAACCCATTAGAATTAATAATGGCAGTCAGACTAAGCTTTGAACAAAGGAAATTCATTCTAAAATGCTACTGGAAGTGTGAAAACGCAGTTGAAGTGCAAAGACAGTTTAGGAGGGAGTTTCAAACAGATCCACCAACGCGACTTACCATCACTCGAATTAGAGATAAGTTTGAAGCCGATGGAACTGTTCAGAATGTCCACAAGAAGCGTTCCGGAAGACCACGGACATCGACAAGCCCCACAAAGCAAGAAAGAGTACTGGAAACGTATCACCAAAGTCCAAGAAAATCTGTGCGGCAAGCGAGTCGTGAGGTAGGAATTTCAGAATCGTCTGTCCAACGCATTTTGAAGCGCTGTCAATGGAAAAGTTACATTCCAAGATTAGTCCATGCTATTAATGAAGATGATCCGGACCGAAGAGTGGAGTATTGCGAGTGATACTTGGCACGATGTGGATGTGGATTGGACGAAGGGGTTTCGTAGAATACCCTCCGCGTTCACCAGACCTCACACCACTAGACTTTGTTTTATGGGGATACTTAAAAGACAAAGTCTACGCTATAAAACCTGCAACAGTCGCTGAATTGAGAGCAGCCATTGAACGAGAATGCACACAAATACCAAACGAAATGTTTCGTGATGTTTGCGATTCCATTGCTTCGCGTTATCAGCAGTGCCTGGACCAGAACGGACGTCAGTTTGAAAACAGACGTTGACAAAACAATTAAATAATGTCTGTAGATTCTATTACATTTTGAAAATGAAATGTATTTTAATAAACACTGCCTTTATAAGTATTTAAAGTGTGTATACATTTTTTTGGGACGCCCTGTATATATATTATTTTAGTAAAAATTTTGGAAGATTTTATACATCATTTGCAATAAAAATTATGAAAATAAAAAGTTTTATTATAAATTTTTATACTAAAATCAAATAAATTGTTTAACATATATATATATATATATATATATATATATATATATATATATATATATATATATTATATATATATTTTTTTTTTTTTTTTTTTTTCAATTTTTTAAATAGCTTTAAATTTTTTATAATTAATTAGTTTTGCTAAATTGGACTGTTCCTGAGGATGTCATTAGACGAAAGCGCTTGAGCACCACTTTGTGTTTCTTTTCCCTTCGTGGTTTTATTCATCATAAATATTTTTCACGCGACACTTTCGTGAAATAATTTTATATATATATTATATATATATATATGTTAAACACAGACCGTGCATGGCACATGGAACTCTTCTGGGAAAATTAAATCCACTATAGTCCGAATAAGTAATGATAAATGACAAATACCATAGTTTTTTTCCTTTTTCATGATTTTAGCTCGACGTGGGCAACGGGTCTCTCGCAAAGAGATCCCATAAATATAGCTTCCCTCACCAGCTATCTGCAAAGCAGACAGGATCCAGCTTTGGGACGTGGATCTAGGGTTTAAAGCAAACCTAGATCCCTACACTCAGAACCTCTATATAAGTAAAAGACTCGTTGCATTCACGTCGTGTTGAATAAATCAAAGAAAAAGGGGGTAACTATTGTATTTTTAGCCAAAAAAAACAAAACTTAAACCTCAACCGGGACATTGAGCGTCCACTTTTCAAGGCACGAAACACGTCCGTTTAGTATACACAAACTCAGAATGGTTCCCTGAGAACAATATATGTTAAACACAGACCGTGCATGGCACATGGAACTCTTCTGGGAAAATTAAATCCACTATAGTCCGAATAAGTAATGATAAATGACAAATACCATAGTTTTTTTTTTTTCATGATTTTAGCCCGACGTGGGCAACGGGTCTCTCGCAAAGAGATCCCGTAAATATAGCTTCCCTCACCAGCTATCTGCAAAGCAGACAGGATCCAGCTTTGGGACGTGGATCTAGGGTTTAAAGCAAACCTAGATCCCTACACTCAGAACCTCTATATAAGTAAAAGACTCGTTGCATTCACGTCGTGTTGAATAAATCAAAGAAAAAGGGGGTAACTATTGTATTTTTAGCCAAAAAAACCAAAACTTAAACCTCAACCGGGACATTGAGCGTCCACTTTTCAAGGCACGAAACACGTCCGTTTTACTTATATAGAGGTTCTGAGTGTAGGGATCTAGGTTTGCTTTAAACCCTAGATCCACGTCCCAAAGCTGGATCCTGTCTGCTTTGCAGATAGCTGGTGAGGGAAGCTATATTTATGGGATCTCTTTGCGAGAGACCCGTTGCCCACGTCGGGCTAAAATCATGAAAAAGGAAAAAAACTATGGTATTTGTCATTTATCATTACTTATTCGGACTATAGTGGATTTAATTTTCCCAGAAGAGTTCCATGTGCCATGCACGGTCTGTGTTTAACATATATTGTTCTCAGGGAACCATTCTGAGTTTGTGTATATATATATATATATATATATATTGTACATGCCACAGATATACTTACGATTATGCAGGTAACTTTTATTTTTAACAAATTTCAAAGGATTAAAATTTTGATTATTAAATTTAACTAAAAGCAGGATTTAATTAAGTGAAAGACCAACGTGAAATAAATTAGACAAATGACATTGATCAAAAGTATGTCCGAACTCTTCAAGCACCAAATCTACTGTATACTCTGAACTCATTATGTTGTCCCTTTAAAATCATCTATCTGTCGTCATTCATGGAATTTCCCATTGATTGCCGGAGGAGTACGTCTTCACTTTATTAAATGTTTACATGAGTTTGGTGTGCACGTATAAAGCACAAGTTTTATGTGTCTGTGTGTATTCACCCGCACGAGCGAACACATGTGAATACAACTTTTTTATTTTAAGAATTTGGTGATTCAGATGTATATTCAAATATGTTAATTATTGTTGTTCGATTTAAAAAAGTAACAAAAACTAAATTATATAAAAGAATTATTCGTAAATATATTTTATAAAATTATTATTTTAGTTTTTCTTCTTTATCATGAATCTAACTGGGAGAAAAAAAAAAAAAATTAGAATTCAATGCCAAGGTTAAATGGATGACATCACTACGTCGCAATTTCCAGATCTAAATATAAATATTTTTAAATATTTCGTTTAATCATTAATTGTTTCGTTATTATACACTTATGTATGTATGAAAAAAGTATGATGATGACAATTTTGATAATAAATTTAGGCCGTAGATGCTTTTCATTTTTATGTATGTCGTAAATTATATCGGCAACTTGAAACTGAAAGTGCAATATTTTAAAAGTAAATACACAATCTGGTTGTAGTTGAGGATCTAGGCTGCATTCGTGCGTGTTTGTATGGACTTGAAATATGAAAATAAATTATTTTAAAAGTTATTTCCGGCTTAGGATATGTTAGTGAATGTCTGCAACATAAGATTAAATTTTACAACGAAAATTAAACTTCAAGGTCGTGAAACTGTATACCACAATAAGAAAATTAACTAAAGGCAAAATTCATGTGTAGGTTTGGCTTAGCCTAATAACAACATGTAGTTTATTTATGTATGGAAAGTAGTGGGTCATTGAGGGAGGAAAAAAGGGAATTTATTCTTCTATCCTTAAAATCATATATATATATATTTATATATATAAAGCCTCGTTAACCTCGTTAGGGTTCCGTGCGTCGGTCTTTCTTCACACGAAGGTAAAACTGGTGGCCCCCGCCTCTAGTCCTGGTTTGGTGGAGGAGCGAGTTGCTTTCTTGTGCTCTCCACCGTACATAGCCAGGTACACTCGGCTCATCTGGTACCACCCTCAGCCAGGCGTCTAGTCTCCTCTTGAGGACTTCAACTTTGACCCCTGTAACGTTTCTGAAATCCTTTGGAAGCTGGTTGAAAATTCTTGGCCCGCTGACAACCAAGCTATTTTCCGTCAGAGTTGAGAAAGTGCCTTGTCGAGCCTTTAATTTGGGAACACTACACATTCTGCCTTTCCTATTTTCCAGCGTTGATTGGATGGTAATTGGATTTAGGTTTAGGTTTGGTACCAGTTTTTGTTTATTGCTATCTGATTTTGTGTCTCGAATTTGGCATCATCGGTCATTATTACCCCCAAGTCAACCGCTTTCGTGTTTCTCTGAATTTCTTGTCTATCTGGAGCATAATATGCATTCTGTTTAAGTTCCTCTTTTTCTACCATATCTCAAGAGCTGAAATTTCTCGGTGTTAAATGTCATGTTGTTGTCTTCTGATCATTTGTATATTTTGTTCGTGTCCCTCTGCAAGGCCTCCACTTCATTTATATCGCTGATTTTTCTGCTGATCTCTGTATCGTCTGCAAGGGATGTTACTATACTGTTGCTGTTAACTCCACTCTCTATGTCTGTTAGCATGATAATGAACCGAAGTGGGGCCAGCACTGTACCTTGTGGTACTGAGCTGTGTACTTCTGATTCTGATGATGATACACCTTGAATTTTAACCACCTGTAGTCGTTTTCAGAGGAGTTGTAGATCCAATTTCCCACTTTGCCTGTTATTCCCATAAGTTTCATTTTATGTGCTATTATATCATACCATGATCGCATTTGTCGAAAGCTTCAACAAGCTCTATAAGTTATGATAGGCATGATCTTCCTGATCGGGATCCGTGCTGTTTTTCGTTGAATCTTTCCAGTGTCTCCAAGAAGTCATAGATTTTCTCTCTAACTATTCTTTCGAATATTTTAGTGCGGTGGGATGTCAAGGATACTGGTCTATAGTTCTTTGCTTGAGATCTATCCCCGCCTTTATAAAGTGTATAGGGATAATGTTTGCTCTTTTCAAGAAGCTCGGTATTTCCCCAGTGTCTAGGGATCTTCTCCATATCCCGTATAAGGGTGTAGCTAATTCATTTTTACAGTTTTTAATCAATAGTGCGTTCCATTTATCCAGACCTGTAGCTGAATGTGATTTCATTTGTCCTTTAGCTCTCGCTACATCTTCTGGGTTAAAATCAAAGTCTGTTATACATTCTCCTTGCAATTTCTCTTTGAAGAATGCATCTATGTCAGGTATCGCTTTGTACCTTTTTGGGGTACTGAAGACCGGTTCATACTAAGCTCTCAATGTTTCAGATATTTCTTTTAGATCGTCTGTTAGTTCATTATTTTCTTTCCTTAAGGATCCGATAGTAGCGCGCGTTTTTGTTTTCCTTTTCGCATAGCTGTAGAAGTATTTTGGATTTTCCTTTATTGCTTCTACCGCCTTTTGCTCTTCCCTCTTTGTATGGCCCTTTATCAGAGTTTGTATTTCCCAATCGATTCTCTCCAGTTTTTCTTGTATTACTTTCCTGGCATTGTTGTCTCTGCAATTAGTTAACTTCGTCTCCACTCTCTTTCTTTTGCGGAATATTTTTCTCCTTTGCCTCTCTAGCCAGTTCCTCTTTCCTTTTGGCTGTGCTTTCGGAGCATATTTTTCCAAAATTCTCAGCGTCTTTTCTTCCAAGGTTGTTAGCATTTCCTCAGTTGTTTTATTCTCGAAAACTGTTCTCCGCTCTATTTGGGCCATGTGTGATCTGATTTCTTCCCAATTTATGGTCTTGGAGTTTAGGTTAAAAGCCCCAAATTTGCTTCGTCCTTCCGTATGTGTATTGTCTTTTAAAGTTATCGCCATATTTGTTAATAACTCGATTATATTGTGGTCTGAAATAATAGTTGGAGTTATTTTTATATCGGCAATGAAGTTCGTGTTACTTGTGAATACCACATCTAAGCAGTTATTTTTCCTGGAATTTTCCTGGTGTATATATATATATATATATGTATATATATATATATATATATAAACGAATCAAAAGGTGACTGTGAAAGAATTTATCGTTGCGGAAAGAAGTTCGTCGAAAATATAAACATAAAAAGAAAGGCCTACGAAATTAGTAGTTAGTAATCATTTTTAAATTTTTATATTTTTTCACCGAAAATGAAGTACTTAATATATTGTTACTACCTAATTAGTAATTTTGGGGTCTTCCTTCTTCAACTGTACAGTCGACTCCAAAAATCGTGCCGTAAAACGCCATGTCTTTACAGATAAGTAAAATAATAAGAAGCAAGGATTCCCACGTCAGAAAGGCCACGTCACAACCAATGTCGTAACACCAATTCTTGTCGATTAGTGAACTTGAACGATATTGGATCTAGGTTGCAGTTGGATGGGGGACCATGATCTGCTTCGAGATGATGTAGCGACCAGTGGTTCGGATCGCACGTATAGCTATAGGTTCCCTCCTTCATATGACCTTAAATGTTGTATATACAGTATATACTGAATATATATATATATATATATATATATATATATATATATATATATGGAATTGGGGGAGAATCACGTCTGAAAATATTTGTCACTTTACCAGAACGCTGCGATAGATCATGAATTGGCAATTATAGACTTTGTTTCGTTTCTTTCACAAACAAACTCCGAAAAATGTTTTTATTTTCTGTGCGATACATTTTCATTATAGTTACAACAACAAAACAAATTCGTTGTATTATCATGATACTGTAAATGTTACTGTCATCGTATATTCACTATATTCACTATAATTATTAGATTTTACTGTTCTCATAACTGCTATCGTATTAACCTATTTCTGCTCTCTGGCGTTTACAATTCATCAAATTAAATTTTAATTTATTAATTTTAGCGTACATTTAAGCAATTTATTTTTCCCAGTTTAACACTCATGATGGTAACGGCTTTACCAAAAGCTTTTTGCTCTACAGGTTTATTTTTGGGTTGCACGTTTGTGGAAACGAGACAAATTATGGATGTCAATAGAAAAAAAGTCTCTGAAAATAGGATGCAATTACTCGTATGGCTTAACATGTTCCAGTGAGGAAAGTATTTTAACTTTCTACGTGGTTTTATATTGTTGAATGCATGCTGAACTTTACAATCACTTAGTTTTTACATAAAACTTCAACATTCTTTCGTGAATGCATGAAAGTAAACATTTGAATGTTCATAAAAACCAATATATTATCCAAGGAAATATTGGGTCTAATTTTCATACTGGTGAACTTCAGTAACGCTTTGTGTATCTCCATTTATGAAGTACTGGTCCAAATCGGACTGTTTGTGAAGAAGTAAAGCGTACTTTAATGACGTCACATGAAGTAGGCTGCAGTCCAAGGGAAACTAATGAAAACAAATGAAGGTATCTTAAAGATATTAAGAAGCTAATGAAAACGTGGAATGAAGCTGGCCCACCACTTATAAGAGCGGAGCTGAAAGAGCAGCTATCGAGGCTATCCCAATCTGATATCGGAGAATTAGATCAGTAAGAGACAAACATAAATTTAGCGGCGCCTTCCGCAGAACTTCAGGAGACTACTAATGTAAAAGTTGGTCCATCATTAGTTAGATGCAAATTATGTCAGGAAGGATATAAGCAGAAGTTACATTTGCTAAAACGCACTTAAACGTATACTTTTAATCTTTCCAGACGTAAATTACATCTAACCTTATAAAGTGCCCAACACTCTGTCATTTCTTCTCATGGAAATATCGAAAGGAAGTTTTCAAAGGAAATCCCAGGACATTGGAAGCGATAAAGGTAGGAACTGAGCAGGAAAAACCCGTTTCATTTTAACCTGAACGCTGGAGGGCACGTAAAAAAATTACACTGCTTGGAATTACACCAGGTAATTTCGCAACGGTAAAAAAGACACTTTGAAAAAAAAAAAATTCCATCCTTCCAAAATGAATGAACGTGCCAAATTTTATGAACGTTAATTTAAGTCAATTAATTGAGTTTTAATTCACTTTTGGATGTTTGAAATGCGCGCCTTCTAACCTGAAATTCGATCAACTGCGTAATTATGAGGATTTATTTCCTTGTGTGGCGAGAATCCTTATCCAGTTTTGTTGTAAGTCACCTCCAGCTGTGATAGAGGCGTATGAATGGCCCAGTAAAATGCATCAGTTTTTAAAAATGTTTCCTTATGTGAGCGAGAATCCATATCCGGTTTTGCTGTGGGTCACCTCTAGCTGTGACAGAACCTATATTATAATAATAATAAGAATAGTAATAATAGGGCTACGTCGTAGCCAATGTCGTAACATCGCTTCCCGTTGATCAGCGACGTTGGGTCTGGGTAGTAGTTGGATGGGAGACCGTCCGCTGCGTCCAGAATATGTAGCGACCCGTGGTTCGGATCCCACGTAAAGTTGTAGGTCCCCTCCGTCATATGACTTTAGATGTTGCATATGACTTTAGATGTTGCGAAGGACGTTAAACAAATCTAATGATTATTATTTTATATATATACAGCCCATTCGAAATGAAACAACTTTGAAACTCTGTAATTTTTAAAGTATTAATGTGAGAATGTTGAAACTTTGCCAGTTACTACACCATATGCATAAGTTTTTGTCATAATGTTTTTTGTTTGTTTCAGATTGAATTATGTTTACCCCACAAGAAAAAGCGAAATGTGCGTTATGGATGGCTGAGTTGAAGTCCCCTACTCTGGTGCAACGGCGATTCCGTACACCTTTTACGAGCAACCTATATGCATGGACCAAGAAATTTGAGAGACTGGCAGTGTTCTAAAGGAACACTCTGGAGGGCGAACAAGATCGGAAGATGATGATGATGATGATGATGATGTTGAACGAATACGCGGCGCCTTTGGTAGTAACCCGAGAAAGTCCATCCGTCGTGCCAGTGTTGAACTGCAGATTCCTCGTTCAACTGTGCATAGAGTCGTGCGCAGGCGGCTGCAGCTCTATCCATATAAGCTTCAAATTGTTCAGCATATAACACGTGAAGATCTTAACAAAAGGAAACATTATGCTATGCGCAATGTATCTAATGTATCTAAATGTTATAATTCACATATATCACATGAAACTTTATGACTGACTATTTACTGTGTGAATATAACATTGTTTACATCATTCAATCAAATTTATAAGGTTTCAAAGTTGTTTCATTTCGAATGGGACACCCGATATATATATATTTATAATTTTGGTCTATAAGAAACATGGAGGTGATGATAACGTGGTCTTTGTTTACTGAACTGAGAAGGAAGTTTACTCTAGTTAAATGTAAAATAACAATGATTTTGACAATAATAATAATAATAATAATAATAATTTTTGTAGAACTGAGTATCATGTGCGAGTCTGCTAAACTAAGTAGTGATGTACCGATTCCAAAATTTAGCCGATGCTAATGCCGATTCTTTGTCTAGATTTTAAAAAATCAATTCCCAATTTTAGTAATCTATTGTGAAAACTTTAAATTTTCATATTTTAACATTTCAAATTTGTTTAAATGCTTTCCCTTACCTCACTCCACAATGTACAGTACCAGAATTTGTTACTCATAAGGCTAACTAACGAAAATATCACGACCTAACCTAACTAATCGTTAGGTCAACTGTACGCCCTTGACGATTGGTTAGGTTAAGTCGTGATATTTTCGTTAGTTAGCCTTATAAAGCTAACTAAAGAAGGCTGGGGACCTTGATCTTCAGGTGATCCAATTTTTCATTAAAATTTCAAGTCCCTGGTGCCCAATTTGAATAAAAAAATGGATATATAATTTGGGTTTATAAAATTATTAAAATAAAGTTAACAAAATGAGATGGATTAATATATAAATTATAAAGTGCAACTTAATAGAGAATTATTATTAATATAGAGTAGGAGCTTACGATAGTTTATGAGATTAGCTAGTTAGAGAAAATGTAAATTTGTGGGTAACTTATTAATTTTTGCCTTTTTCGTGAATGTAAAATATTTTTATATAATTACACTTTGAAACGAGTACAAATTCTCACAAATAATTTTTTCTTGTTTGGTCAATTTTCTATAAATGAAGAACTAATTTCCAAAAGGCGCTAAGTCCATAAAACCAGTTTCTAAGATATTGGCACATTTTATATTTTTTTTACTATAGTTTGTCCTTAAAGTAGGTTTTTTTTTTACATTAATTTTGGGAGTGAATGCCATTAAGAAAAACTAAAGATGTCTGAATAAAATCTAGTACACATGGTTAATTTGTAAATACGTTTTTTGTTTGTAATTGGTGTGGATTTAACACTGATTACGTGTTTAGGTGCCGTTCGAAAATTACGTAACGCTATTTTTGCTAAAACTTGACACCCCAGATCCCCCAGGAACGTTCTATAACGCTAGACCAGAAACCTCCTATAAAGATGTTATGTAACACTTCCTCCACCTCACACCCCACACGTTACGGAACATTACAAGGTAGTAGGGGTGTCAGGTTTTAGCAAAAGTAGCGTTACGTAATTTTTGAACGCCGCCTTATCTCTCACTGAAGATGTTGGTACATACAATTGTATTAACATTGTAGTTTATAGAGGGCGCTGTTGGTGGATTTGTGGATTTAGATCCACAAAGTCAATTGGAATTTGCACCTTTTGGAAACAAAGCCATATTATGATGTCCGTTATGAAAGGGATATAATGCTTTTTGAAACTGATCGATAACACGCCTTGATGCACCATGGGCATGAACTGTTTTTCAGTGGTACAAACTCAACTATGACCAAAAATGGACTTAGCACCTTTTGGAAATGAGCTCTTCAAATATAGATTTTGTTTTGTAACGAGCATTTTAAAATTTCAAAGAATCTGTAAAGGAATCGGCTAAATTTTGCCGATGCCAATCTCCAAAACATGGCCGATTCTGCCGATATCGATTAATCGGTACATCACTAAAATTAAGGGCCAACTAAAGAAAATATCACGACTTAACCTAACCAATCGTCAAGGGTGTACAGTTGACCTAATGATTGGTTAGGGTATTTCATGATATTTTCGTTAGTTAGCCTTATAAGGCTAACTCACGAAGGCTGGGGCCCTGATCTCCAGGTGATCCAAATTAAGTATAAATTATCTAGAATTTCTAGTTATAAAAAGCAATACTTTCATTTATGTGAGCGATATGGATGGAGGTACAAGATGGATTGCTCACTGTCTCATTAGCAATAATTTAAAGGAACATATTGTCAGTGTTCATATTTTGCATGACTTCCTTCTCTCAGATCATAGTCCAGTGAAGCTAGTAATTAACTGTACCATCTTAAATAAAACACGACATAATAACTCTTCAGGCACAAATGAACGTGTCGACTAGTCTGAGGTTAATATGTAACAGAAAATAGAATATAAAGATAGGACAGAGCACCTTTTTAATAATTTAGAATTATTGCATCTTGACTAGTAATTCCTTTTCAAATGATTCTCACTTTAAACTCGTTAATAGGTATTGTAACGACGTAACATTCGTGGTAAGAGAAGCAGGAAAGCCTCGGATTAAATCGTACAGTTATCACACTAAAATTATTCCTGGATGGAATGATTTTATTGCCCCCCTGAAAAGGGAATCAAAGGATGCTTACGATATTAGGGTGTATCTCCTTGGTCGTCCGAGAATAGGGGCAGTTTACATGAATATGAGTAGAAGTAGGACTCGCTATAAAGCAGACATAAGATGATTTGTTTTCTTGACAAACTTTCAGAATTTGTTATTTTTTATTTAAATTAACGTCACAAGCTTTTGAAGCTCGAATGGAGATTCGAGTTTCAAAAGCTTGCGAGACTAATTTAAATAATAATAGTAGCAAATTCCGGAAATTTGTCAAGAAAAGCATGGATACCAAGAAGACATCCCATCAACAACTGATGGAGTGTCTAGGGAGGTAGAAATAGCTAAGTTATGGAGAACGAAGTACTCAGACATCCTTAACGGCGTGGGGAGAGTTAATCTTAATATAAGCTGCAATGGAACGACATTAGGAAGGGCCAGTGAAATTAAGAGTCTGATTAAAGAGCTAAAAACGGGCGTCTCACAAGGGATAGATGACCTGTCGAATGAGCATTTCAAGTACGCAATGATGTAATCAGTTTTCATATCTCATTACTGCCTTTAGCCATTTTTCCTCACAGTTATATTTCTACAGAGTTTATGAGGGTTTATATCGCACCCTTATGAAAAATAAATATGGGCATTCTATCCAGCGATAACTACAGCACATACCATTGCTGTTGCCTCCTCCTTCTCGAAATTACTTGAGAAATATTTGCTACGCCGACTTAATGATTATTTATAGACGTCTCCTAATCAGTTCGATTTAAAAATGGCCCATTCAACTGACCTGTTTATTTATGTTTTGAAAGAGATTGCATTTAGATATACTGTCAATAATTCAACTATTTATAGTTGTGTTTTGGATATAAGCAAACCATATGATAGAGCGAATCACAATATTCTATTTAAAAAAATTGGAAGACAGGAATGTTCCACCATATGTTTTCAATTTATTGAAATTTTGGTACGCACACCAAACTTTTACTGTTATAGTCCGGTAGCACAGACCCTGATTTTACTGGAACCCTGCATTGTTTGTTATAAAGCAAATTTTTACATATTTTGAAAGCTTATACCACCCCATTCAAGAATCCATCGGATGTACACCTGACCCCCGCTTGGCTTTTTCAATATGGCCAGCGAAACTGAAAAATCCCATATCCTGGTCAATACTTGATGGATTTTGATGATCTTGGTATCATTTCTAGGGGTTTTTAGGATGGTGAGTCGATCTGGAGGGGTTGCGGATACTTTCGGAATTTTTTTGACCCACATTCGTCAATACTCAAGGTCAGTGGAGGTCAAATGCCC
Source organism: Bathynomus jamesi (assembly GCA_023014485.1). Taxonomy (NCBI): domain Eukaryota; kingdom Metazoa; phylum Arthropoda; class Malacostraca; order Isopoda; family Cirolanidae; genus Bathynomus; species Bathynomus jamesi. The sequence goes on from JAJOZX010002774.1 coordinate 546,882, forward strand.
CCCGAAATAAGGAATATCCCATATCCCGGGCAGTCGTGGAGATATTTTGGTGATCTTACTGTCGTTTTTATGGTTTTGGGCGAGACTGAGTAGTTTTATAGGGTTTAAAATGAAATCAGGGATTATTTTCCCCATGGTAAGGTGAATTCCAATATGTCTAATTATTCCTCTTATTTTTTTTCAAGTTGTTCAGATTATTGCTGATGGTGCTGCCCACCTGGTGGTTTGATGATGTCTTGGTTGTGCTGATTCCAAAATTGTTTTTTGACTGCTGAATATGGAGAATATACCAGGTGAGCATTGTTTAGTTTTCATTTGCTGAGGATAAATTATTTCAATGCGATTTGTACTCTGAAGAATGGTAAACAAAATTCTTATTTTTCAGGTTCTACAAAAGCTGCAGACGAATGTTTCTTCAAGGATTTCCTGCGTAGCTGTCCTGGAGGTCAGAAAGGTCTTTCAAATTGTGGGAGGATTCAGAAAATCATAGAGAGCAGCGACATCAGAGGGCAGCCAGATGTTCGAGCGAGACTAGAGCCTCTCTTGGAAGATGGAGCAAAAATCCTTTGTTGTCGCAAGAACTGTGTTTCCACTTATGTGTCCAAGCGGAATTTATCAGCATTCATGAAAAGAGAGAATGTGATACCCCTACAATGGAAGCCAAAAAGACTACATAGTGCTGTTCTCAGTGAAGGCCCAGTATATGCCCCTAAAAAACACTGTTTCTTTTGTTTGAAAGTCAGTGAGTGTATATTACCCGAGAAATATGACATCAAAGTTCCAGTGCAATACCGCATTCCAGCATCTAGGTTTATGACCGATAAGCTTGGTGATAAAAAACAAATTACAAAGATGTTTTGATAGAAAAGTGTAAACTGAAAAATGATGAGCAAGGACAAGTTGTACTCAGTAAGTTGTTGGGCATGAAAGGAGATTTACCGGCTGAAGAAGCCCGATACCATAAAGATTGTATGTCTACCTTTCATGTTGAGGTTGAGAGAGCTTGCCAGAATGAGTCAAGGGTTGAACCTGAAGACCGCCCCTTCATTGCTTTGTGTGTAGAATTGTCGAAGGACAAAATGAAACATGGAATTCAATTGAAGTAGAGAAGCTTTACAAAGAGTTAGGTGGTGAGAAGTTGTCACGTAGGTCGCTCATTGTAAAAGTTAAAGATTACTTCAAAGACGAAATTGTAGCCTTACATGGGGATGGTATCGCTACGTTGTTAGTTTTCAAAAACTATGTTGCCTCATACCTGAATATTGCATAAGGTTGTGAGGAATCTGTTGATATTGATGAGTGTGTGAAGAAGCTGGGCAAGCAAATCGCGAGTGAGTGCAAAAAGAACAAGGAAGAATTCACTTCTCGTCGTACTCACATAGACAAATATATTGCTTCCGAATGTATGAGTGATGTTCTTATGCAATTGCTTACTCGTGTAAGTTCGAAATTCTCTGACTCCCTGCAATCCATAATGGTTGGAAACATTGTAGCAAGTGTTGTTACAAATCAGCCTACTCCACTCCAAATAGCACTGGGTGTTCTCATAGGTGACCATAAGCAAATCATTAAAGAGTTGTACAAGTACAATGTAACTTGTTCTTATGATGAAGTGCGGCGTTTTATGCGCTCAGCTGCTGTTGTTGCAGCAAGAGATGCTGTGTGGTCGGGTTTGAATGATGCTGCACTTCCTGGTCTTGTACAAGTTATAATTGACAACTATGATGCAGTTATTCACTCCCAAAATTGTAGATTAAACTGTCACAACCTTGCAGCTATTGTAACACAGCCCAGATCACTTGAAAACGACAGTGCGAAGGTCATTCCTAGACTATCAAAATAAAATATGTCAGTTCCCATAAATTGTGAGCTGGAAGTTGTGCCATACACTGGTCCGAAAAAACATCCTATGCCCATGGAGGCAACCTGCTCATTTGAGCCTTCTGAGAAGCTTACAAGAGCAGCCGAAGTGTCACTTCATCGTGCAGAAGAGCTAGATCTGGAGTTCTTCAGCTGGATACTGTTTGTCGCTGGCACCCCTGAGTACAATGGCTTCAACACCCGCATTGTAGAGAGGCGGGAATGATGCCAGCTAAGAAGTCGGCCATCAAGTATATACCACTCATTAATATGAAGCCAGCGGACCACAACACTGTCAACACTGCAATCAACAATGGCATTAAAGTGACGAGGGAGTCCAACCAAAGTGTTTTGGTCATCACAGCAGATCAACAGATCTATAAGGTTATAGTGGACATCCTGTTCCATACATGAAGTCTTCTGACTGATGTGGTTGCCATCCTTGGTGGAATGCACTTGATGATGGACTTCATAGGTGCGATTGGCACTCTAGCAGCGGGAAGTGGCCTGAAAGAAGTTCTCTGTGGCACATTCGGATCAGTGGATAAAATGCTAGAAGGAAAAAAGTACCCTCAAAATGCCCGTGCACTTCGCATGCTGACTGAAGAAGCTCTCAGACCTGTATTCTTGAAGTATGGTGAGCGTATCAATACCATGGCTGACTTGATGCAAGTCCTTGAGAAAAAGGTCATATCTTGTAGCTTTGCAACCTTCCATAGAATGCATGTGCACTGCACTTCAGCATAAATTGTGATTTATATCCGAATATCCATATCCATATAATGTGGGTTATGTCATTTAAGCATTATGATCTGGTTTTATCTGCAGAAAAGATGTTAAGTGCTCAGCAGTTAGCTAGATTGTAGAAATTGTCACTGAAATAAAGCAAATACAGTGATGTCAACTGTGGCATTATCATATTTCAAGGCCAAACTTTAACCTCAAATGACCTTGACTTGACCCATGGAGTTGCAAAATGATATCCTACTGTTATCATGTGCGTATAGAACTACTCAGTCTCGCCCAAAACCATAAAAACGACAGTAAGATCACCAAAATATCTCCACGACTGCCCGGGATATGGGATATTCCTTATTTCGGGGGGCGTTTGACCTCCAATGACCTTGAGTATTGACGAATGTGGGTCAAAAAGACTCCCAAAGTATCCGCAACCCCTCCAGATCGACTCATCATCCTAAAAACCCCTAGAAATGACACCAAGATCATCAAAATCCATCAAGTATTGACCAGGATATGGGATTTTTCAGTTTCGCCGGCCATCTCGGAAAATGGCGGCCATATTGAAAAAGCCAAGCGGGGGTCAGGTGTACACCCGATGGATTCATGAATGGGGTGGTATAAGCTTTCAAAATATGTGAAGATTTGCTTTATAACAAACAATGCAGGGTTCCCACCCCGTGCAACCGGACTATTAGATGGGGCAATGTATTGCCCGAATGTTTTGGTTTCTCATGCGGAGTTAGACAAGGCTCCTTACTCTCTCCTCTGCTATTCGATATATGTATCGATAGCAGGGCCGGGTGCAAAATACTATGCGAGGCTGGAGATTAATATTTGGCAGGTTTTTTTTTAAATGTTACTAACGTGTATTTACTTATATTGCCGTTCAGTTTCAATAAAAAACATTAATATTAAAAATAAGAAAATTCAAGTCTATTTTAGCTATTTATTTTAGCAATCAACAATCAATGCATAAAAATAAGTAATCATAAAATAACCGTAAAATTCCTCTTAATATAAACTAAAATGCAATTCTTTTAGTCATAATATATAGTTGAAAAAATTTGGTATTATTATTATAGGAACAAGAATATTAGGTACATGATACAATCACAAAATTTAAACACAACACTCTCAAACCATAACATAAAATACAATTCTTTTTATAGTGATATAAAGGAACAAGAATATTATACTACAATTGTGTTACAAAAACTGTTGGAACTGAACTTTTCTTGCTTTCAGTGAAGAAAAATCGGAAATAACGTCAGCGTAGGATAAGCCTAGCCTAGTAGGTCAGCCTAGAGATTCTGGAAATGGTCCAGAGCGGGTAGATTAAATTGAGGTCCACAGTAGGATTCCTCACAAGATTAGGCTAGGGAAATTTACTGTAGCCTTTGTTAAACTATAAATTAATGCTAGGTCTTAGACCACAATGTAGGTCTAATCTAACTTGACCTAGTTTAAACTGCTATCACTAAACTGGGGCTTAGAAATACAACGATTAACTTACCAAGTCAATTGTTCTTAGGGGCCGTTCAAAAATTACGTAACGCTAGTTTTGCTAAAACTTGAGACCCCCTACCCCCTTATAATGTTCCGTACCAACGCTAGACCAGACACCCCCTAGTGTCTTAGTGGGTGTTTGGTCAGCGTTAAGAACGTTACAAAGGGGTGGGTGTGTCAAGTTTTAGCAAAAATAGTGTTACGTAATTTTTAAACGGCCCCTTAAATGAGTCTTGATTTATTCAATTAAGTTTAATTCTGTTTGGGAGTCCTCCTTCCATTTGTTGAATTTAGTGAGCATACTTTTAAAGCTGGTTTGTATCAGTTGTAGAATCAGTGGTTGTTTTTTCCGTTAGCGTTTCAAACCCTGAGCATCCTATACTACTAATGACGCTATATCTTGCCGCCTTTTCTTTGTTTCTCCAGCTTTCTGTTGGTTGGTTAGTTGATCGTTTGTGTCATTGTATCAATACTACCGAGTAAAATTTTTACCACACAGTATATAAATACTAGTGTGGAGGTCAGTAACCGATTGGTTTCATCCACCCAGTCATTGTTGAAAAAAGGAGTTTAATAATTGTTAGATTAACTACCTCCCTACTCAGTGGACCATTTTCATTAATAATAATAATAATAATAATAATAATAATAATAATAAAAGCGTATTAGGTTTGAATGTAGTTTTGACAAGTAATTGTGATTATCGATAGTTACAAAAACACCAGGCTTGATAGTTTGGCATCACTCTGCCGCTGCCACCAAAGCGCAGGGCCGGATGCGGTGCATCCCTCGCACCCGCCTAAAACCGGCCATGATTGATGGATTAATTACTTCTCTTAATGAGTCAAGAGTGGGATGCATGCTGTATAGATGACACGAGGACAAATAACTTTGTCTATGCCAATGATATAGTGTTAATAAGCTCTTTGATTAAAAGTCTGGATCATCTTACAAAAATTTATTTACAGAACCCTGACATTAATTTTAATGTTACTAAAACTAGGGTTATGCGATTCCACCCTAAACGCTCAAATGAAACAGCTAATATTATTTTAAAAATGAGAGACGAACTAACAGAGCAGGTACAAGAATTTAAGTATCTGGGTCAAACTATCACCAGCTCCTTGAGTGACGACTCAGACATCAGAAAACAAGATTGAAGTTACCCTGATAAGGCAAACACGATTATAAGGAACTTCAAATTCTGTAGAGACTGCTAAATAACTTACCTCCAAGATGGTCAGCCTCTCAAATGTTCAATAACAGCAACGTTCCGAGTCTCTATGAGGTAACAAGATTTGCTCAATACGGTCGCGCGCGACTATCGAAATGTTCGAGCGATTCATCATTCCTGCTTTATGTCTTCTAGATTGTGGACTTCTTGGTATCTACAACTCCACTTAACTCCCGCATTAGCCACTCCATTACACGTACTTTTTATTTTTATGAAACTCTTATTACTAATTTTATTATTCCTCGTTTCTTTACGCGTATTATTTAGTTCTTTATTACCATAGTCCTTTTTTTAATTTTTGTTTAAACTTATTGTTTAATTAGTTGTATCTCGTTGATGACCTTGATTGATACTGTACCTTTTTCTTATGGGATCTGTCTCCTGTCAATAGACATTATTATTAAATGCAAAAACTTCACTTTTCTACGTGAAGGTCAAATTATGATAATAAAAACCCACTCTAATAGACAGAGTTTATTTCCACAAGTTTCGATGCCCATTGGCATCCTCTTCGGGTTTTCTGTATCCACCCGAAGAGGATGCCAGTGGGTATCGAAACTGTTGTGGCAATAAACTCTGTCTATTAGAGTGGGTTTTTATTATCAACATTATTATTATTATTATTGCCATTATCATTATCATATATAGGTTGGTATTGTCGCTACGTGTACTTATTATTATTTCGATTTATGTTTTTTGTAGTCCTAACCTTGGGTAGATTTTATAAAAAACAGACAACAACTTTTAAAGTTTATGAGGAATAACTCGTTTCAGTCCGTTTTATTTTAGTCATAATTTTAGCTTTTTAAATTTATTATTGTTGGATTTATCTTATCATTTATTACCTTCAAGAATATTGTATTAATTTTATGGGATTTATATCCTGCCAATAAAGCTTATCATCATCATCATCATCATCATCATCATTAATACTGATACTGCTACTAATAATAATAATACTGTCGTAATAATAATAAGTGTAAATGTAGAGAGATAACGGCGGCCTTTAGTATGAGAGAAAAGTATGACATCATGAATGATGCCACTATGGGTTAAAGTAACTTATTAAAACTGCCTTTTTCTTCGTGATCTTATTTCAAGTTTTAAAATAAAGTGAGGATATTTAAACTCTTTTTCTTTGGAAGGTGGGAAAATAAATGAATGATGACATCAAATTCGTCCTTAGTTCCGAGAACGTTAGTAACGATTCAGAACGAGAAATTTGTCAATTACGTTTCTTCTAATATCATAAAGCCCTTCGGTTAAAAACGAGGAAGACTTTGAGGCGTTCACTCCTAGCGATATTCGGCAACAACGCAAATTTGAGTTGCCAGTACTATTGCTTATGACAGCTAATTGGAAATTGCTTATGACAGCTAATTGGAAAAGGAATTTCTTCATGGGACTATCTTAATTAAAAATTTTATTATCATTTAAAGCCGAATGTAGTCAAAAAATATCCTCGGTTCCTTAAAGGAATTATAAAAATTAAAATTCATATTCTCGATCGGGAAAAGAATGTAACAATTTCTATTTAATGGTCTCCAAAATTATGTTATATTGTACATGATAATGTATTGAGTCTGTTCAGTCAATTTCACCATCGCATACATTTAATATATCCTATAAAAAATAGTACCAGATTTTAGGTGTTAAAATATTTCCTTTCTTTTCACTGGTCAGCGTTTGGACGTGACATAAGTATTTCTTCTTGTACTTCTGACCGATGTTATTACCACACATAAGTACAATAATATATTGCATAAGTGGTATTACTATTATTATTGTTGGTGTTGGTGTTGGAGTTGGTGTTATTATTGTTTCATATTCTTCTCCTATAGTGGCTCCTACTACGTTATGTATGTTTAGAAAGGCATTAATTGTCGCACTATCATATATATATATATATATATATATTATGGGATGAATTTCACAATTAAACACGTGAAATGAATGAATGATGCAAACCCACAAGGAAAAAGAAAAATGATTCCAAGGCCTTTCGTGTATTCAGAAGTACACCTCGTCAGGGAATGAAGGGTGGAGGCACGATAACCAAAAATATATATTTCTGGTTATCGTGCCTCCACTCTTCGTTCCCTGACGAGGTGTACTTCTGAATACACGAAAGCCCTTGGAATCATTTTTCTTTTTCCTTGTGAGGTTCATTATATATGTATATATATATATATATATATATATATATATATATATATAATATATATATATACACACCAGGGTGGGCCTTTTAACTCTGACGGTTTTAATATCCTTCTAACTTTTTTGTTTTTTAACCAAATCAAATAAAATTTATACACAACATAGGTACATACATAAATTTTTTTTGGATATAAATTTAATTACCTTTATAAACTTACAAGGTTAGTTATAAACTTCAATGTGATTTCCACCATTTTCGATCAGTATAGGCAGCCTTGCTCTGTATTCCAAAGCCACCTTTTGTCGCATTTCGACCGTAATTTCACCAAAAGCTGCTTGAATTCTCTGTTTCAGTTCATGAATGTCGGTTGGTCTTGTCGCGTAGACTTTCGACTTAATAAACTCCCATAAAAAAAAGTCGCAAGGGGTGAGATCGGGAGAGCGTGGGGGCCGGGGCATATTGGAAGACTAGCAATTACGCAATAACTTTGGCTTATTTTATGACATTTCGTTATAAAGCATTTGTTTTCGTATACGTCTAAAGGTTTTTCTTCGCCATTTCGTCAATTCTGCAGATAGATAAAAGCAGCTTAATGAAAAAAAAACTTTATGTATGTACATAGGTTGTGTATAAATTTTATTTGATTTGGTTAAAAAACAAAAAAGTTATAAGGATATTAAAACCGTCAGAGTTAAACGGTCCACCCGTTATATATATATATATATATATAGTGGACCTAGTTTTAGCCGTTTAAGGTGATAATGATTTAATTGTATGCAACGATTGATTAAGGCAATGACTGACTGATTTATAATGATAGGCTGGGTTAATAATTTATGATGTAATACAGTATCACCGATTGGAATGAATGGTTATTTGATTAGGTCCACCATACTATTGGAAGTGACCGAAATGGCTGCGAGGTCACCAGCTTTGGTTTACGCCCAAAGCAAATTAATATTAAGGTTATGAAAGACACCTTACTTTTGTATTTTATTATGAAAATAAATCCGTTATTTTATTCACTGTGATATAACAAAGAATTGACAGTAATTAATTGGTAGTTTTACGTTATGCTTATGGCATAGGCTTAGCTAATAAGATGAAATGTTAATAGCTTAATTGACACGTAATAAATAATGTAATACTCATCGATGGTATGTAAATGGCATGCGACATGTAACATTGAATAGGCCTAGTTAATGATATAAAGAATGCACGTGCGTTTGGTACATTGAATGGAAAAACATGACACTGATTAAGTAGGCTAAATGATTGCATGGATGCACATAGAATAATTGATGTGGCCTAATAATAATGGATTGAAATGCTTGCACAGTATCATTTATATATAAGAACATCATGTGATGTTAAATGATTACGTCAAGAGAATATTTAACACACAAATATGACTTGAACATAATGACGGATGATACGCGGAAATAACGGTATTGAAATGACACTTGAATTGGATGATAGGCCTACTGCGTTATTAACGGGAGTCAATGGACGCGTGATTACACACTTTGGGAGTATAGCCTACCGTTCGGCGGTAGGCTAATGTAGGCTTCACAAGAGTACTAAGGATAGGGGGTACTTATCTTATGGTGACGTAACCTTTGTTGAAAGGCGGGTTGAAGACAAACCTATTACACAGATTCTAGTTGTCGTTGTCCGTTAAGCCTCTTGAGATGATGGATGTAGGCTTCGTGGAGGCCTGAGGTGATGTTACTTCTCGAGGTGCAGGCTGGCCTTGTGATATTGCAGGCGTAGGCCTGTGGTGCGGAAGATATCTCGAGGAACGTGGAGAAACTTGAAGGCCGACCCGGCAAACCGCAGGCCCGAAGTGATTCCGGTTGGGCCTCGAAAGATTGCTTCTGCAAGTGGTCTGTAGATCTTACGTGAAGACAAATTGTAGGCCCTGAAGAAAGTAGCGGCCGTGGCCCCCGGCCAAGGGGCCGGAAAGCGGTTGGTGGACGTTCGATGGTGAGCGTACGGGTGAGTGAGAGTGAGTATAAGTGGAAGCTCCTTTTATACCGTAGGCCTGTGACGTAGACTTCATTCTTAAGACGCTTTGTCCACGCGTCTTTTGTTTGATAAAAGCTTACATTGGCGCCTCTTTGGGAAGAAACAGACGCTCCATTGTTTGACTCTTGCCCACGTGTGTTTTCCAAGTTGTTTTATGGTAGCGTGGAAAGAAAGTATGTCTGTCGATTTGTTGGTCTATTTCTTGTCGATACGCTACAAGTAGTTCCCTCTCAGAGACGAAGGAACGATACTGAGAAGAAATACCATTCTGTTGGGAGACCTGATGAGGCCACTCCGAGATTTGACGCTTGGCCTGGTATGTCGTGGAATTCCTGACGCAGGAAGGAATGAAGGGTCGTCAGATGCTCGGAAGAGGAAGCGCTGGTGTATGGGGTGGGGGTTCCGCAGGGGGTGGGGTTGGGGTACGGCAGGAATGGGGGACAGTGAGGAGCGAACGGAGGAAACGAGAGGGGCAGGGGGACTGTGTTGGAGGTCGAATGCTGTGCCCGTAACTCGTCGCGTGGTGGTTCTCGTTGAGGTCGCTCCTGCCGCAGGGGTTGGACTTCGGCAGGAATGTGGAGCAATGAAGATTGGACGAAGGAAACGAGAGGGGCCGGGGAGCTGTCTGAGTTCGAATGCTGTGCCCGTAACTCGTCGTGTGGTTGTTGTCGTCGAGGTCGCTCCTGCCGAAGGGAGAAAAAGAAACGTCGTTCGAGTCCACGAGCAGCAGGAAGTAATCCACGGAATGATGCAAAGAGACAGTTGATGAAGGCAGGGGATCGCCACCCCTGTGCCTGAAGTGTTTGTTTTGCGTGGATGCATGTGTGCGCTCTGCTCGTTGATTGAAGAATGCTTTCTTTTTAGGCCTTCCCGTAGGGAATGGGGAAGGGAAAACCCGTCGTGCTTACGGAAAAAAATCGCTGATGCTATGAGGCGCGTCACCAGATTTATCGCCACATGATTTACCGTACAACGGCCGAGACGGGACCGTTGAATATTTTGGACGAGGTGGTGACGAAAGAATGCGCCGTTTGAAACGAATTTGGGGCTGACTGCAGCGCTGGGGGGGTGGGGGGTGAGTGTTGTCCTGAGGTGCTCGGTGAGTTTCGTGAGTCCCTCCACGATCCGTATGAGGGCGGAGCAGGACCCAATGCCAGTGGTGGCTTCTCCAAGGGGTCGCCGCGCCCCTGCCGTCAGGAGGCAGTGAGACTCGACTCAGGGGGACGCATTCGGGAATTTGAAAGGTGCGATGATTGTGCGACGGCACATGACCGCGAGACAGTAAGGCATTAAAGAACCGCGCGGAACGAATATCACTGTTTGCAAGTAGGCCTAGATAATTTCACTGACTTTATGAAACCGTACGTACATAGAAATTATTTGATATGGCTACAGAAAATCACATTGAATTTATGAATACCGTATTTACATAGAAATTATTTAATGTGGCTGCAAAAAATGAAATAGTCAATAATAGCTATGCACAAGGATCGCTGTGAATAAATAACGTAAAATAAGTTCGAGTCACTCCGGGGTTACACCAATTTATAGTGGACCTAGTTTTAGCCGTTTAAGGTGATAATGATTTAATTGTATGCAACGATTGATTAAGGCAATGACTGACTGATTTATAATGATAGGCTGGGTTAATAATTTATGATGTAATACAGTATCACCGATTGGAATGAATGGTTATTTGATTAGGTCCACCATACTATTGGAAGTGACCGAAATGGCAGCGAGGTCACCAGCTTTGATTTACGCCCAAAGCAAATTAATATTAAGGTTATGAAAGACACCTTACTTTTGTATTTTATTATGAAAATAAATCCGTTATTTTATTCACTGTGATATAACAAAGAATTGACAGTAATTAATTGGTAGTTTTACGTTATGCTTATGGCATAGGCTTAGCTAATAAGATGAAATGTTAATAGCTTAATTGACACGTAATAAATAATGTAATACTCATCGATGGTATGTAAATGGCATGCGACATGTAACATTGAATAGGCCTAGTTAATGATATAAAGAATGCACGTGCGTTTGGTACATTGAATGGAAAAACATGACACTGATTAAGTAGGCTAAATGATTGCATGGATGCACATAGAATAATTGATGTGGCCTAATAATAATGGATTGAAATGCTTGCACAGTATCATTTATACAGTATATAAGAACATCATGTGATGTTAAATGATTACGTCAAGAGAATATTTAACACACAAATATGACTTGAACATAATGACGGATGATACGCGGAAATAACGGTATTGAAATGACACTTGAATTGGATGATAGGCCTACTGCGTTATTAACGGGAGTCAATGGACGCGTGATTACACACTTTGGGAGTATAGCCTACCGTTCGGCGGTAGGCTAATGTAGGCTTCACAAGAGTACTAAGGATAGGGGGTACTTATCTTATGGTGACGTAACCTTTGTTGAAAGGCGGGTTGAAGACAAACCTATTACACAGATTCTAGTTGTCGTTGTCCGTTAAGCCTCTTGAGATGATGGATGTAGGCTTCGTGGAGGCCTGAGGTGATGTTACTTCTCGAGGTGCAGGCTGGCCTTGTGATATTGCAGGCGTAGGCCTGTGGTGCGGAAGATATCTCGAGGAACGTGGAGAAACTTGAAGGCCGACCCGGCAAACCGCAGGCCCGAAGTGATTCCGGTTGGGCCTCGAAAGATTGCTTCTGCAAGTGGTCTGTAGATCTTACGTGAAGACAAATTGTAGGCCCTGAAGAAAGTAGCGGCCGTGGCCCCCGGCCAAGGGGCCGGAAAGCGGTTGGTGGACGTTCGATGGTGAGCGTACGGGTGAGTGAGAGTGAGTATAAGTGGAAGCTCCTTTTATACCGTAGGCCTGTGACGTAGACTTCATTCTTAAGACGCTTTGTCCACGCGTCTTTTGTTTGATAAAAGCTTACATTGGCGCCTCTTTGGGAAGAAACAGACGCTCCATTGTTTGACTCTTGCCCACGTGTGTTTTCCAAGTTGTTTTATGGTAGCGTGGAAAGAAAGTATGTCTGTCGATTTGTTGGTCTATTTCTTGTCGATACGCTACAGTAGTTCCCTCTCAGAGACGAAGGAACGATACTGAGAAGAAATACCATTCTGTTGGGAGACCTGATGAGGCCACTCCGAGATTTGACGCTTGGCCTGGTATGTCGTGGAATTCCTGACGCAGGAAGGAATGAAGGGTCGTCAGATGCTCGGAAGAGGAAGCGCTGGTGTATGGGGTGGGGGTTCCGCAGGGGGGTGGGGTTGGGGTATGGCAGGAATGGGGGACAGTGAGGAGCGAACGGAGGAAACGAGAGGGGTAGGGGGACTGTGTTGGAGGTCGAATGCTGTGCCCGTAACTCGTCGCGTGGTGGTTCTCGTTGAGGTCGCTCCTGCCGCAGGGGTTGGACTTCGGCAGGAATGTGGAGCAATGAAGAGTGGACGAAGGAAACGAGAGGGGCCGGGGAGCTGTCTGAGTTCGAATGCTGTGCCCGTAACTCGTCGTGTGGTTGTTGTCGTCGAGGTCGCTCCTGCCGAAGGGAGAAAAAGAAACGTCGTTCGAGTCCACGAGCAGCAGGAAGTAATCCACGGAATGATGCAAAGAGACAGTTGATGAAGGCAGGGGATCGCCACCCCTGTGCCTGAAGTGTTTGTTTTGCGTGGATGCATGTGTGCGCTCTGCTCGTTGATTGAAGAATGCTTTCTTTTTAGGCCTTCCCGTAGGGAATGGGGAAGGGAAAACCCGTCGTGCTTACGGAAAAAAATCGCTGATGCTATGAGGCGCGTCACCAGATTTATCGCCACATGATTTACCGTACAACGGCCGAGACGGGACCGTTGAATATTTTGGACGAGGTGGTGACGAAAGAATGCGCCGTTTGAAACGAATTTGGGGCTGACTGCAGCGCTGGGGGGGTGGGGGTGAGTGTTGTCCTGAGGTGCTCGGTGAGTTTCGTGAGTCCCTCCACGATCCGTATGAGGGCGGAGCAGGACCCAATGCCAGTGGTGGCTTCTCCAAGGGGTCGCCGCGCCCCTGCCGTCAGGAGGCAGTGAGACTCGACTCAGGGGGACGCATTCGGGAATTTGAAAGGTGCGATGATTGTGCGACGGCACATGACCGCGAGACAGTAAGGCATTAAAGTACCGCGCGGAACGAATATCACTGTTTGCAAGTAGGCCTAGATAATTTCACTGACTTTATGAAACCGTACGTACATAGAAATTATTTGATATGGCTACAGAAAATCACATTGAATTTATGAATACCGTATTTACATAGAAATTATTTAATGTGGCTGCAAAAAATGAAATGGTCAATAATAGCTAAGCACAAGGATCGCTGTGAATAAATAACGTAAAATAAGTTCGAGTCACTCCGGGGTTACACCAATTTATAGTGGACCTAGTTTTAGCCGTTTAAGGTGATAATGATTTAATTGTATGCAACGATTGATTAAGGCAATGACTGACTGATTTATAATGATAGGCTGGGTTAATAATTTATGATGTAATACAGTATCACCGATTGGAATGAATGGTTATTTGATTAGGTCCACCATACTATTGGAAGTGACCGAAATGGCAGCGAGGTCACCAGCTTTGATTTACGCCCAAAGCAAATTAATATTAAGGTTATGAAAGACACCTTACTTTTGTATTTTATTATGAAAATAAATCCGTTATTTTATTCACTGTGATATAACAAAGAATTGACAGTAATTAATTGGTAGTTTTACGTTATGCTTATGGCATAGGCTTAGCTAATAAGATGAAATGTTAATAGCTTAATTGACACGTAATAAATAATGTAATACTCATCGATGGTATGTAAATGGCATGCGACATGTAACATTGAATAGGCCTAGTTAATGATATAAAGAATGCACGTGCGTTTGGTACATTGAATGGAAAAACATGACACTGATTAAGTAGGCTAAATGATTGCATGGATGCACATAGAATAATTGATGTGGCCTAATAATAATGGATTGAAATGCTTGCACAGTATCATTTATATATAAGAACATCATGTGATGTTAAATGATTACGTCAAGAGAATATTTAACACACAAATATGACTTGAACATAATGACGGATGATACGCGGAAATAACGGTATTGAAATGACACTTGAATTGGATGATAGGCCTACTGCGTTATTAACGGGAGTCAATGGACGCGTGATTACACACTTTGGGTATAGCCTACCGTTCGGCGGTAGGCTAATGTAGGCTTCACAAGAGTACTAAGGATAGGGGGTACTTATCTTATGGTGACGTAACCTTTGTTGAAAGGCGGGTTGAAGACAAACCTATTACACAGATTCTAGTTGTCGTTGTCCGTTAAGCCTCTTGAGATGATGGATGTAGGCTTCGTGGAGGCCTGAGGTGATGTTACTTCTCGAGGTGCAGGCTGGCCTTGTGATATTGCAGGCGTAGGCCTGTGGTGCGGAAGATATCTCGAGGAACGTGGAGAAACTTGAAGGCCGACCCGGCAAACCGCAGGCCCGAAGTGATTCCGGTTGGGCCTCGAAAGATTGCTTCTGCAAGTGGTCTGTAGATCTTACGTGAAGACAAATTGTAGGCCCTGAAGAAAGTAGCGGCCGTGGCCCCCGGCCAAGGGGCCGGAAAGCGGTTGGTGGACGTTCGATGGTGAGCGTACGGGTGAGTGAGAGTGAGTATAAGTGGAAGCTCCTTTTATACCGTAGGCCTGTGACGTAGACTTCATTCTTAAGACGCTTTGTCCACGCGTCTTTTGTTTGATAAAAGCTTACATTGGCGCCTCTTTGGGAAGAAACAGACGCTCCATTGTTTGACTCTTGCCCACGTGTGTTTTCCAAGTTGTTTTATGGTAGCGTGGAAAGAAAGTATGTCTGTCGATTTGTTGGTCTATTTCTTGTCGATACGCTACAAGTAGTTCCCTCTCAGAGACGAAGGAACGATACTGAGAAGAAATACCATTCTGTTGGGAGACCTGATGAGGCCACTCCGAGATTTGACGCTTGGCCTGGTATGTCGTGGAATTCCTGACGCAGGAAGGAATGAAGGGTCGTCAGATGCTCGGAAGAGGAAGCGCTGGTGTATGGGGTGGGGGTTCCGCAGGGGGTGGGGTTGGGGTACGGCAGGAATGGGGGACAGTGAGGAGCGAACGGAGGAAACGAGAGGGGCAGGGGACTGTGTTGGAGGTCGAATGCTGTGCCCGTAACTCGTCGCGTGGTGGTTCTCGTTGAGGTCGCTCCTGCCGCAGGGGTTGGACTTCGGCAGGAATGTGGAGCAATGAAGAGTGGACGAAGGAAACGAGAGGGGCCGGGGAGCTGTCTGAGTTCGAATGCTGTGCCCGTAACTCGTCGTGTGGTTGTTGTCGTCGAGGTCGCTCCTGCCGAAGGGAGAAAAAGAAACGTCGTTCGAGTCCACGAGCAGCAGGAAGTAATCCACGGAATGATGCAAAGAGACAGTTGATGAAGGCAGGGGATCGCCACCCCTGTGCCTGAAGTGTTTGTTTTGCGTGGATGCATGTGTGCGCTCTGCTCGTTGATTGAAGAATGCTTTCTTTTTAGGCCTTCCCGTAGGGAATGGGGAAGGGAAAACCCGTCGTGCTTACGGAAAAAAATCGCTGATGCTATGAGCGCGTCACCAGATTTATCGCCACATGATTTACCGTACAACGGCCGAGACGGACCGTTGAATATTTTGGACGAGGTGGTGACGAAAGAATGCGCCGTTTGAAACGAATTTGGGGCTGACTGCAGCGCTGGGGGGGTGGGGGGTGAGTGTTGTCCTGAGGTGCTCGGTGAGTTTCGTGAGTCCCTCCACGATCCGTATGACGGCGGAGCAGGACCCAATGCCAGTGGTGGCTTCTCCAAGGGGTCGCCGCGCCCCTGCCGTCAGGAGGCAGTGAGACTCGACTCAGGGGGACGCATTCGGGAATTTGAAAGGTGCGATGATTGTGCGACGGCACATGACCGCGAGACAGTAAGGCATTAAAGAACCGCGCGGAACGAATATCACTGTTTGCAAGTAGGCCTAGATAATTTCACTGACTTTATGAAACCGTACGTACATAGAAATTATTTGATATGGCTACAGAAAATCACATTGAATTTATGAATACCGTATTTACATAGAAATTATTTAATGTGGCTGCAAAAAATGAAATGGTCAATAATAGCTAAGCACAAGGATCGCTGTGAATAAATAACGTAAAATAAGTTCGAGTCACTCCGGGGTTACACCAATTTATAGTGGACCTAGTTTTAGCCGTTTAAGGTGATAATGATTTAATTGTATGCAACGATTGATTAAGGCAATGACTGACTGATTTATAATGATAGGCTGGGTTAATAATTTATGATGTAATACAGTATCACCGTTGGAATGAATGGTTATTTGATTAGGTTCCACCATACTATTGGAAGTGACCGAAATGGCAGCGAGGTCACCAGCTTTGATTTACGCCCAAAGCAAATTAATATTAAGGTTATGAAAGACACCTTACTTTTGTATTTTATTATGAAAATAAATCCGTTTATTTTATTCACTGTGATATAACAAGAATTGACAGTAATTAATTGGTAGTTTTACGTTATGCTTATGCATAGGCTTAGCTAATAAATGAAATGTTAATAGCTTAATTGACACGTAATAAATAATGTAATACTCATCGATGGTATGTAAATGGCATGCGACATGTAACATTGAATAGGCCTAGTTAATGATATAAAGAATGCACGTGCGTTTGGTACATTGAATGGAAAAACATGACACTGATTAAGTAGGCTAAATGATTGCATGATGCACATAGAATAATTGATGTGGCCTAATAATAATGGATTGAAATGCTTGCACAGTATCATTTATATATAAGAACATCATGTGATGTTAAATGATTACGTCAAGAGAATATTTAACACACAAATATGACTTGAACATAATGACGGATGATACGCGGAAATAACGGTATTGAAATGACACTTGAATTGGATGATAGGCCTACTGCGTTATTAACGGGAGTCAATGGACGCGTGATTACACACTTGGGAGTATAGCCTACCGTTCGGCGGTAGGCTAATGTAGGCTTCACAAGAGTACTAAGGATAGGGGGTACTTATCTTATGGTGACGTAACCTTTGTTGAAAGGCGGGTTGAAGACAAACCTATTACACAGATTCTAGTTGTCGTTGTCCGTTAAGCCTCTTGAGATGATGGATGTAGCTTCGTGGAGGCCTGAGGTGATGTTACTTCTCGAGTGCAGGCTGGCCTTGTGATATTGCAGGCGTAGGCCTGTGGTGCGGAAGATATCTCGAGGAACGTGGAGAAACTTGAAGGCCGACCCGGCAAACCGCAGGCCCGAAGTGATTCCGGTTGGGCCTCGAAAGATTGCTTCTGCAAGTGGTCTGTAGATCTTACGTGAAGACAAATTGTAGGCCTGAAGAAAGTAGCGGCCGTGGCCCCGGCCAAGGGGCCGGAAAGCGTTGTTGGACGTTCGATGGTGAGCGTACGGGTGAGTGAGAGTGAGTATAAGTGGAAGCTCCTTTTATACCGTAGGCCTGTGACGTAGACTTCATTCTTAAGACGCTTTGTCCCGCGTCTTTTGTTTGATAAAAGCTTACATTGGCGCCTCTTTGGGAAGAAACAGACGCTCCATTGTTTGACTCTTGCCCACGTGTGTTTTCCAAGTTGTTTTATGGTAGCGTGGAAAGAAAGTATGTCTGTCGATTTTGGTCTCTTTCTTGTCGATACGCTACATATATATATATATATATATATATATATATATATATAGATATATATATATATATATATATATATATACACATATATATATATATGTGTGTGTGTGTGTGTAAAATGAACCATAAATAATTCCCATATTCCTATACTATCATATTCTTCACGTATTCTTGTATTCATTTATATAGTTCTTGTATCCATTTTAAAATTCATGTGTTTATATGGGTGCATGAATTTATATAATCCTGTATATTCTTATATATTTAACTTTTATAATGCCTACATTCATATGTATGTACGTGTGTGTATTCATTTTTACATAAGACCAAAATCGCCCAACGCGAGTTTGGATAAAATTTTTGATTTGCTTTCTACTTTGCCAAATAATTGGTGACCTATTCTTTTTTAAAAATCTCAATCATTTTTTTAGATTTCGCTTAATAAGGAATCCTGCTGAGCTTGCAATGTTCATATTTGTATACATTTCTTTCGTTATAAAAGAGATCATGTCTTGCCTAAGCATTTAAATTGTACATCTTAAACCGTTAAAATTTTACTCATATGCATATTTTAGTAAGATGCAAGTCCGATTTCCACTTTTTAGTTAACTTGGCAGATCATGATAACATCTTGTCTTAAAAGTCGCGGTTTAAGATAAAAATATGGTTTCAGCTTCAAATATTTTGTTTACTCGTTCAAGCCTTACCACAGCTAAAAAATTTACTTTATTTTCGAATATTGTGCAAAAATAATGCAGCCTTTTTAGCATTTAATAATAATGATGTTAGGCAGTTTTGGGGTATTAACCTCAGTAAAAATCTTCCATTGTCTTCAGAAGCTAATTCAGAGGCTGAGCACTACCTGTACATTTAGCAGTAAATTACAGTAAAAGATAGTCTTTATCTTATCCTTCGAGCCTTGCTCTCCTCAGAAGAACTTAGTCATTAAACTTTCCGGATACGCTATAAGAAGAGTTCGGAATCTTCAGAAAATTTTAGTAAGTCTACCAGAGTTCTCCGAGCCACTATAGAAGAACTCGGAGAGTAATATAGAAGAAAACTACTACAAGTCACACATCCGTTGCTGCCACCTAACTAGAACCCCTGTCGACTTCGAACCACCCCAGGCCATAGACGGAGGGGTTAACAACTGGCGACCCTTTAACCAGGATCTTCAAGACTGACAACTTCTGCATCCAGGATTCTTCCAGTCTTCCAGACCCTGGAACAAGAACCAACACCCAGTTGACCGGCGTGTCACGACTTCTAGTTCGTCACATCCACCCTTGAACCGGTGCGTCACGACTGAAAGTTCTCCACGCCTAGTTTTCATCCAAGAACAAGCGGCCAGCAAGACACGTCTTCAGGAGAAGTCTCCAAGGATTTCGCCAGCCATAGGAATCTTGTTAAGTACAAAACTCTTTTTTAAATAATCTCTAAACATTTGAAAAGGCAGTATTATTAACAGTTAATATTTAGTATTGAGCCAGAATTAACACAAAACACAGTGAACACTTCAGACACCAGTGATACATTTTTTTTTATTGAAAACAGTATTTTCACAGAATTATTGTCACAGAATTAAAATTCACAGAGTTAATGTCACAGAGTTAGTTTCAGAGAGTTATTTTCAGTTATTTTCACTATTATATTTAGTATAGTATAATTTTATTTAATGTACCAAACATAGTATTACCATACCTTCACGTACATTCGAGTGAAATCTTGTTTACATTTTTTTATTTTGTTTGCAATCTTTTCAAATTCTCCCCTAGTGAGGCAAATTATTGTGCATTTATTTAATGTGTATTTTTTTTAGATAGAGTATTTAGGAAAACCTCTTAAGTGATCATTCCATAAATTAAGATCGGTCAAGCAAACCTAATTTGAACACATCAATAGTACCTTCACATATGAGCGATTCAGACGGTGCGCTTTCTGACATCGAAAATTTCCCTACACCCGTTCTTCCACCTACCCCGCGCCTTTCAAACATATTCCCAAACACACAAACTTCAGATCCAGAAGAAGCCAATATGTCTCAGTCTCAAACCCCCGCCCCAGCATACATTAACTTAGGCAGACTAGTAAACCTTCCCCATACTGTCTTAATTTTTAAGGGAACCATAGATAATCACTTTGTTGAACGACGCGTAAGACCTTGGATTGAATCTTTAGAACAACATTTCTTACGCGAAAATATCACCGATGACGATATAAAGATTAGGGAAGCAAAAAGATTTATCGACCCTAAAGAAGGGAATGCTCATGACACAGTCACCTACGTCCCATCAATTAGCGAAGCTACAACATGGGACGATTTTAAGCAAAACTTATTAGAATTTTTTAAAGAAATAACACTTGCACAACCCTTAGCCACGTTAAAAGCAGTCTTCCAAGCTAAATGGAAGAAAGAGGAACACGAAGATTTAAACAATTTTATTACACGAACACATAAACTTGTAGGAGAAGCCCTCCGTGCCGCTGAAAATGCGTGTGGCATTACTTTCACTTCGAAACAAAGAAATCTAATAGTAGCAACAACCATTTACCAAAACCTACCCGAAGCACCTAAAAAAAAGTTTCAGGAGTTTTTAAATGTTGACAAACCTGTAAGTGTAGCCATAAACAAAACGCGGGAACATTACCCCGATTTAGCAAACCAGAACTACCGAAAGAGTAGAGAAACCTCTGTACATTACATTCAGCAGCAGCAACCACAACACCAACAGCAACAACAACGACCCTATAAATCGAGGCCAATGCAGGGAACACCACCCCAGAAACAAGCCCCCGAAACCCAGAATACACGCCCTCCTCCACAGTGTTTTAACTGCGATAGCTTTGGGCACATGATAAGTCAGTGCAATTATCCCTCTTATTGCTCTCACTGTCACGAACATGGTTATCGCCCTGGCGATCGCCAAAAGTGTGCTGATAAAGCCCCTGCAGGGTATAGACCCCACTTTCAGAAACCAAACCACCCACGTTCCCAAAAGGTATCCAAAAAGTCATCCAATCCCCAGAAACCAGTCCATTCCCAGCCTCAGTCGAACCACCAACCCAATAGATTACGACCACAGGGTCAACCACACTCTTACCCCATGTACAAACCCCAGTACAACCAGCAAGGTCAGCTAGTTCGGTACGTAGAAGTACCCGTGGAGGAATCATTTTCCCCAGAGTACAGTTTTCAAGAACACCCTCCAGCGTATGGTAATCCCGTAGAATATGACCCAGGTCCTCCCATAGAAGACCATTCGAGCCCTTTTTTAGACCCTACTTTGGAGGCAGCAGTTCAACCTCCTCCCTCCTAAATTACAGTAATGAACCCAGATACACACACAAACTCCTCATTAGGATAATAGGTGCGTACCTCCTAGATTTAATAATAAATTGTAGCACTGATAACCAAGATTTAACTGCTCTCCTAGATACAGGAGCACACCCGACGTTAACTAAGAAACAATGTGTAGATGAATTATTAGAGAGTACAAATTACAAATATGAACTTAAGGCACCATCCTGCCAACTCAGAGGAGTTACGGGCACACCCATACCTACATACGGAGAAATTGAGTTATATTTAGAAGTTGGAAACGCGGTATACCCCCCGAAATGTTGTGTAGTGGATACAGTCGCCACCTTTCAGACAGATATCCTACTAGGTATGGATTTTTTTAACCGGAATCAATGGGAGATCTACCCAGCCGGAAAGTTAGCAAAGTGTCGAAATAGGACACACCATCTCCGTGAGAATCACAGAGAGTCCCTAGTCAGGCCTCATTTAGAATATGCCGTTCAGTTTTGGTGCCCGTACTTGCGTGAGGATATTGATAGGTTAGAAAGGGTCCAGCGTCGTGCCACGAAACTTATTCCGTCATTGCGCAATAAGCCTTATGAAGATAGGATTAAAGAGTTAGACCTGTATTCACTCGAAACTAGAAGATTAAGGGGGGAGCTTATTGAAGTTTTCAAAATCGTTAACAACATCGATAACGTAAATTTTGATAAATTGTTCACTTTCGATAATAGTAATACTCGCAATAACGGATTTAAGTTGCGTGGCAGACGTTTCATTACTAATATCGCTAAAAACTTCTTTACGTTTAAAGTAATTGATAAATGGAATAATCTTCCCGCGTCAGTCGTTCATTCTACCAGCGTTAATATGTTTAAGAACCGTTTTGACAGACATTTTAAAGGTATTAACGTTGTTTAATATAAAAAACAAAGTTAGCAACAGGAGCTCTGGTGGTGGTGCTCGAGGATGAGTCTGTTGACGATGAATGCCAGCTTGTGACATGCCAGCGTGTGATGCCAGCAATAAAATTATTAAAAAAAAAAAAAAATTAGACTAACACGAACGTAGAGTAGCTCGTAGCGTAAACTAACCCACTTTTTGTTTAACTTTACCTACTTTTTTACTTTGCATGTCTGTAACTCTCTTTTCTTGCATGTTTGTAGTTTGCATGGTATGACTGAGTTAAGACTGTGTTTGCATGGTTTGTAAGCGTTCTTATTTTACTTCTTTTCATCTTTCACCCTCTCCTATTCTCTCCGACTATTTTTCTGACTTGTCGGCAGTGGCCGGCGGATGATGATGGTGAGACTTTTTTCTTTTTCTGAATGAATGTTAACCCACGAATGATAGGTGTTGCTCTTACTTAACCCCTTATTCTCTTCTCTTCAACCCCCTACTCTTTCCTTTCTCTCGGGCTAACCTTAGAGTGGATCTTAGGGTCTTTGTTAGCCTTAGCTTCTGTAGATCTGTAGATCTGTAGCTTAATGCTAATAGAATTAGTCAGTTCAGATTTCCGAAAGAAATAGGAAACCCCCTCCACTTGATAGCAGTTCAAGTCAGCCGGTTGCATCCAGAGGGACAACCGCTCCAGAAATCAGACCCCAGTAATCAGCCAGTTGTCCAGTTCAGCCAGTTTCCAGTTCAGCCAGTTTCCAGTCAGCCAGTTTCCAGTCAGCCAGTTTCCAGTCAGCCAGTTTCCAGTCAGCCAGTTTCCAGTCAGCCAGTTTCCAGTCAGCCAGCTTCAGTTCAGCCAATAAGGCAAATTTTAGTCGCCGAACCAGAGTCAGATTCACAATTTTTCATATGCCCTACCGAGCATATAACAGTAGCACCTTATGAGAAGATTTGTTTCCTAGCAAAAATAGTCACAGTCAAGGAAAATTATTAGAGTCAGAGCGTACTCTGATTACAGAGAAAAGTAATTTCAAAAGAGATGTTCTTATTGCCCAAGTCCTTAGTCAGAGTCAGAATTCAGCTATCCCTGTTGTTTGTTTAAACAAAGGAAAAAGCCTATAGAATTAACTTCAAATCAGAAAATAGGAACTGTTTCCACAGTAGAAGTAGATTCAGATTTCCCCATCATATGATAAATCGTGTTTCCAGTTCCTTAGAGTTAAATCCTTCAGTATTAAAAGAAGAATATAAGAAATGTCTGGAGCACTCCCTTCAGGAGTCACCAGCTTTACAGGATCCCAAACTAATGGAATCACTTCTCGATTTCCTGATAAGAAATAGAGATGTATTGCCCTAAAGGAGATCCTCTGGGCCGAACTAATTTGGTCCCTTTTGAAATCAAGTTGGAACCCAATCCAAACCCATTTTCATTCCTCCCTATCGGGTTCCACATTCCCAATTAGTCACTATTGAGGACACATCAAGGACATGTTGGAGCAGGATGTCATTCAGCCTTCAGCTAGTCCCTGGTCCGCTCCTATGATTCTCGTCTCCAAAAAGGACGGAACATCTCGCCCTTGTATAGATTTTAGACGCCTGAGCAACATTACCATCCCAGACCGTTTCCCGATTCCAAACATGCAGGAAACAATTCTGAACGTAGGGAAAGCGCATCAGGTTATTGGCAAATGGAGGTCAGTCCCGAATCTCGGGCATTGACTGCTTTCTCACTAACCGAGGCCATTACGAATTCCAGGTTTTACCTTTCGGAGTCCGAAATGGGCCTGCTAATTTCTCTAGGTTGATGAATATAGTCCTTTCCGACCTATTAGGTGTCGAAGCTCTCGTTTATCTTGACGATATTATCGTCTACAGTTCGGACATAAAAACACATTTCAACGCCTTCAGAATGTGCTATCACACTTGAGAAAAGCACACCTTAAACTGAAGCTTGCAAAGTGCAATTTTTTACAAGAATCCCTGGTATACCTAGGATTCCTACTCTCGTCCACAGGAATTAAACCTGATCCAGCCAAACTCGAAGCCCTGGAAAGGTACCCTGTACCCAAACCATCGACGCGCCCGTGCATTTATTGGTTTTGTCGGATTCTATCGGAACTTTATCCCCCAATTTTCAATATTGCTAAACCCATTACTAATTTGTTCCAGAAAAATTCGAAATTTAACTGGGAATCCGATCACCAACATGCCTTTGAAACTTTAATTAATAAACTAACCTGTCATCCCATTTTACAATATCCTGATTACACAAGACCCTTCATCATAGCCACAGATGCTTCCTCCTATGGACTAGGAGCCGTCCTGTTACAGGACGTAGACGGTGTGGAATTACCCATTGCTTATGCCAGTCAACTTCTCTCTGCACCTCAACGGAATTATTCCACTACGGACCGAGAGGCCCTAGCGGTATATTGGGCTTTGAAAAAATTCCGAAATATCGTCTATGGCTACGATGTAACCATCAAGACTGATCATAAGCCACTCACGTACCTCTTCAAGGACAAGCTACTTGAAGGACGATTGAGTAGATGGGCTCTGTTGATTCAGGACTTTGCGGAAAATCGTATACAAACCGGGAAAACTGCAAGTTATTCCAGACGGATTGTCGAGACTCAAGCCCGACGCCCAAGTGAATAAAATAGGAATTCTCCTGTGTTCGACTACGAGTGTCTGCAATACTCCCAACAACAGGACCAACACACCCAAAACCTTCGGGCGCGCCTGGAACAAAAGGAACCATCGAAGGTAAAAGAACAGTACAACCTCAAAGATGGGCTCGTACATTTCAGGAACGAAGATGGAAACGACCTCGTGGAGATACCAAAGGATCTCGTCGATATAGCCATTGGACTTTGTCACGACTCACCTTTGTATGGCACATGGGGCCGGATCGCACCATCAAGAGTCTTTTGGAGCGATACCATTTCCCGAGATGAACAGAAAGGTACATAATACATCGCCGAATGTCCGTCGTTTTAAAGCATAAGGGCAACGTACCATCCACAGCTCCTGCATATATCCAGTATGCCAAAGGCCCTGGCAAAGAACTGGAATGGATATACTGGGACCATTTCCCAAAACATCAAAGGGAAATCAGTACATCATTGTGTTTACGGACCACTTCTCGCGTTACAGCGAAGTAGCCGCCATTCCAGACCAGACCTCGGAAACTGTGGCAAGAGCCCTAGTGGAACGCGTCATCCAAAATCATACCACTCCTTCCATCCTAATCTCGGATAACGCCCTTAGTTTCACTTCCAAACTGTTCGAGTCACTCTGTAACATGTGTAAAATTAAAAATACACACATTGTGGCATACCATCCGCAGGCAAACGGCTTAGTGGAAAGGCACAATCGAAAGATCTTGAAGCCCTGCGCCACGTTGTCGATGCATCCTCCCGTACATGGGATGATTCCCTTCCATGGTACAAACAGCCATCAACAATGGCTATAATGTGTCCATCGGGGACACCCCTCATTTCGTCCTCTATCACTACGACAAGCGTCTACCTTTTGATTTGCCCGACCAAACGACCCGGCAGTTCTACTAACATCTTCCGAAATGGCAGAAGCAAATCAGCAACTAGCTGAACGATCTTTCAAGATTTTTGACATAATCCGCTATGCCCTCGACCAACGAAACCAACAGATGGAGCAAGAGCAACATAGGCGTCATCCCCGTCAACGGACTATAATCGTCGGTATGCGATGTTATCTGAAGAGCGTGAAACCGCCAGGTGCTCATCGCAAATTATACCCAAAATGGGATGGCCCATATAGGATTATGAAAAACCTCGGAAAAAATCGTTATGAAATCCTCGACCTCCGGGATCATTCCAAACTAAAGATCATTCACGCTGACAATTTGAAGATAGCTTCCGAACAACACCTTCCCAAAAAACAGCTGCCAGGCGTTCGAGCCGCCTATCCTTCAAAAGGTCAAGATATTAACAAATCGGCAGGGATAAAAAACTGAAGTGGTCACCGCGGGAACCGCTACCCATGACGAAGATTGGTACCTCGTAATACCACCAGTACTCGAGGCAATCTCTGAACAAGAGGAGGCCCCAGAGCCAAGCGTCCCATCGGACCCAGACCCTGGAGAAACCCCTTCGAGAGGATCACTCAGTGGAACTCCACCATCTCCTCCAACTCCACCATCTCCTCTGTCACCACCCTCACCGATTGATGATCGACGCACGGACCCTACATACCGCCCGCAAATGCATCACCACGTGAACTAGAACCTTCACATAAGAAACGAACCCGCTCAGAATCCGAGCTTAACGGTCGACCCCCATTGCCACCAAAACGAGGCCGACCCCTTCGCCCACAAACACAAGTATCCACACAGCCATCCTCAGCTCCGTATAACCTAAGGCGTAGAAATGAATAAAATTTTCCCCCTTATAATTTTCCAAATTATTTACTCTTGTAGCCCTAGCATTAAAATTTCTACCGGAGTTGAGTTGTTACAGAAAAACTTGCAGAAGGTAAATTTTTGAAAGGGCACGCAGACCTTTATATAAATTTGCAACCCCCTGCTGGAATTGAAATCAATCTCCTTCAGATACAAACCCAATTAAAAACGTTTGAAAGTACAGTCCAGAATTCTTTCCAAGGAAGAGATCAGATTAGTCGCGTTCTGTTAGAAAATACCCTCGAAAATATTCAAACTACAGCATGCGCCCTATCAGTAATATTAGCCTTACCATGGATACAAACTGAAACTAAAAACTCGGAAAACTTTAACCAAAGAAGTAAAAGGGGACTGATAGATATAGGAGAGAAACTGTTCAAAGGTTTATTCGGATTAGCAACCAAAGAAGATATTAAAAGAATCGAATTCAAATTGAATCTCTTCGCGCGAAATCGACAGTATAATGGACACATGTTAGAACAAACTATTAGGTCACTACACGAAAACAATCGCTTCCTCCACTCCCTTTCGGACAGATTCACAATACAAAGAACACAAAAGATATCTAGAATTAATAGAGATAATTAACCTACAAGTAACCCTAATCGATAAATACTGACAACGAATAACTACGATTCATTCCAAGGTTTTGCGTGCAACCCAGCTAGCTCATGGAAAAATCACTCTTTCCACCCTAATACCATGGGAAACACTTCAGTCCTTGATTCACACCGCCCAGACACAATTGAAATTATCATCCATATTCCCACTCAAAAACACTAATTACCCCCAATTTCTAGAATACACCTGGACTGTACATGGACCACGCCCCTATACGTACCTCATAATTATACCATTTTTCGATGTCCTCACTTACGACGTATATAAATTTCACCCTTTCCCAACACCCTACCAAAACAACTCTAATGTCTATCGATTGTATTTACCCACTGTACCACCTTACCTTTTCCTCACCAAAGATCTGTCAGCCTATTCTATGATGTCAGATAGCGACGTCCGGCATTGCCGATTCCCGCAACCAAATAAACAACTCGTTTGCCCTCCACTCAAACCAGTTATTCTTCCAACTACTAGGTCTTGCTTTATCGACTTAATTCGTGACCGGCATGCCCCAGTATGTTCATTTAAAAAATTTAATTCCCCTAAAACCGTCCAACTACGAATTGGACCAGACATCTGGGTTTCTCTCGCGAACAGGACTGCCGCTACTCTCGAGTGTCCGTCAAATTATTCCCTCATCACAATCCCTATGGTTATTCGGCTACCAATTAGTTGCTCCTTGCGTTCAAAAACCCTCCAAATATACAACCCGTACAAGGTTACCATTAATAACTCATACCCCTCCCGTCGCAAATTAAATTTAAACCCGTCATAGAGATCTTAAATCTCTCCATAAAACCTGTAACCATCCTACCCGAGCTACATGCCCCTGAATGGAATGATCAATTGAGTCGATTTAAAATTTCGGATGATAACCAAAACAACCTCTTACAAATATTACAACCTGTTACAATTTTCTCAACATCTGCCGTTAGCATCATTATTGTATGTGCTATTATCCTCGGTATATTTGTGGTGAAAAGATCGTTCTGGGAACAAAAAAACAAGAGACACCGAACGACATGAAACTATTTACGCACGACCAAGAGTGCGTACCCAGACCACGTGAACTAGACTTAACCACCCGACTTATGTTATAGTTATCATCTAGTTAGCATTAGTTAGGATGTACATTATTATATTAATATCATTCTAGAGGGAAGAGCCCTGTAAAAATGAACCATAAATAATTCCCAAATTCCTATACTATCATATTCTTCATGTAATTCTTGTATTCATTTATATAGTTCTCCTGTCCATTTTAAAATTCATGTGTTTATATGGTTCATGTATTTATATAATCCTGTATATTCTTATATATTTAACTTTATATAATGCCTATATTCATATGTATGTATGTGTGTGTATTCATTTTTACATAAGGACCAAAATCGCACAACGCAAGTTTGGATAAAATTTTTGATTTGCTTTCTACTTTGCCAAATAATTGGTGACCTATTCTTTTTTAAAATCTCAATCATTTTTTTTAGATTTCGCTTAATAAGGAATCCTGCTTAAGCTTTGCAATTTTCATATTTTGTAAACATTCTCTTTCGTTATAAAAGATTGCCGATTCCCGCAACCAAATAAACAACTCGTTTGCCCTCCACTCAAACCAGTTATTCTTCCAACTACTAGGTCTTGCTTTATCGACTTAATTCGTGACCGGCATGCCCCAGTATGTTCATTTAAAAAATTTAATTCCCCTAAAACCGTCCAACTACGAATTGGACCAGACATCTGGGTTTCTCTCGCGAACAGGACTGCCGCTACTCTCGAGTGTCCGTCAAATTATTCCCTCATCACAATCCCTATGGTTATTCGGCTACCAATTAGTTGCTCCTTGCGTTCAAAAACCCTCCAAATATACAACCCGTACAAGGTTACCATTAATAACTCATACCCCTTCCCGTCGCAAATTAAATTTAAACCCGTCATAGAGATCTTAAATCTCTCCATAAAACCTGTAACCATCCTACCCGAGCTACATGCCCCTGAATGGAATGATCAATTGAGTCGATTTAAAATTTCGGATGATAACCAAAACAACCTCTTACAAATATTACAACCTGTTACAATTTTCTCAACATCTGCCGTTAGCATCATTATTGTATGTGCTATTATCCTCGGTATATTTGTGGTGAAAAGATCGTTCTGGGAACAAAAAAACAAGAGACACCGAACGACATGAAACTATTTACGCACGACCAAGAGTGCGTACCCAGACCACGTGAACTAGACTTAACCACCGACTTATGTTATAGTTATCATCTAGTTAGCATTAGTTAGGATGTACATTATTATATTAATATCATTCTAGAGGGAAGAGCCCTGTAAAAATGAACCATAAATAATTCCCAAATTCCTATACTATCATATTCTTCATGTAATTCTTGTATTCATTTATATAGTTCTCCTGTCCATTTTAAAATTCATGTGTTTATATGGTTCATGTATTTATATAATCCTGTATATTCTTATATATTTAACTTTATATAATGCCTATATTCATATGTATGTATGTGTGTGTATTCATTTTTACATAAGGACCAAAATCGCCCAACGCAAGTTTGGATAAAATTTTTGATTTGCTTTCTACTTTGCCAAATAATTGGTGACCTATTCTTTTTTAAAATCTCAATCATTTTTTTTAGATTTCGCTTAATAAGGAATCCTGCTTAAGCTTTGCAATTTTCATATTTTGTAAACATTCTCTTTCGTTATAAAAGATTGCCGATTCCCGCAACCAAATAAACAACTCGTTTGCCCTCCACTCAAACCAGTTATTCTTCCAACTACTAGGTCTTGCTTTATCGACTTAATTCGTGACCGGCATGCCCCAGTATGTTCATTTAAAAAATTTAATTCCCCTAAAACCGTCCAACTACGAATTGGACCAGACATCTGGGTTTCTCTCGCGAACAGGACTGCCGCTACTCTCGAGTGTCCGTCAAATTATTCCCTCATCACAATCCCTATGGTTATTCGGCTACCAATTAGTTGCTCCTTGCGTTCAAAAACCCTCCAAATATACAACCCGTACAAGGTTACCATTAATAACTCATACCCCTTCCCGTCGCAAATTAAATTTAAACCCGTCATAGAGATCTTAAATCTCTCCATAAAACCTGTAACCATCCTACCCGAGCTACATGCCCCTGAATGGAATGATCAATTGAGTCGATTTAAAATTTCGGATGATAACCAAAACAACCTCTTACAAATATTACAACCTGTTACAATTTTCTCAACATCTGCCGTTAGCATCATTATTGTATGTGCTATTATCCTCGGTATATTTGTGGTGAAAAGATCGTTCTGGGAACAAAAAAACAAGAGACACCGAACGACATGAAACTATTTACGCACGACCAAGAGTGCGTACCCAGACCACGTGAACTAGACTTAACCACCCGACTTATGTTATAGTTATCATCTAGTTAGCATTAGTTAGGATGTACATTATTATATTAATATCATTCTAGAGGGAAGAGCCCTGTAAAAATGAACCATAAATAATTCCCAAATTCCTATACTATCATATTCTTCATGTAATTCTTGTATTCATTTATATAGTTCTCCTGTCCATTTTAAAATTCATGTGTTTTATGGTTCATGTATTTATATAATCCTGTATATTCTTATATATTTAACTTTATATAATGCCTATATTCATATGTATGTATGTGTGTGTATTCATTTTTACATAAGGACCAAAATCGCCCAACGCAAGTTTGGATAAAATTTTTGATTTGCTTTCTACTTTGCCAAATAATTGGTGACCTATTCTTTTTTAAAATCTCAATCATTTTTTTTAGATTTCGCTTAATAAGGAATCCTGCTTAAGCTTTGCAATTTTCATATTTTGTAAACATTCTCTTTCGTTATAAAAGATTGCCGATTCCCGCAACCAAATAAACAACCATAGACGGAGGGGTTAACAACTAATATATATATATATATATATATATATATATATATATATATATATATATATATAATACACAGACCGTGCATGGAACAAGGAACTCTTCTAGGATAATTAAATCCACTACAGTCCGAATAAGTAATGGTAAATGACAAATACCATAGTTTTTCTTTTTCATGATGCTAACCCGACGCGGGCAACGGGCCACTCGCAAAGAGGTCCCAAAAATATAGCTTCCCTCACCAGCTATCTGCAAAGCAGATAGGATCCAGCTTTGGGACAGTAAACCCTAGATCCTGTACCAAAGCTGGATCCTATCTGCTTTGCAGATAGCTGGTGAGGGAAGCTATATTTTTGGGACCTCTTTGCGAGTGACCCGTTGCCCACGTCGGGTTAGCATCATGAAAAGAAAAACTATGGTATTTGTCATTTACCATTACTTATTCGGACTATAGTGGATTTAATTTTCCTACAAGAGTTCCTTGTTCCATGCACGGGTCTGCGTGTATCATAAAAAACCTCAGGGAACCATTCTGAGTTCATTCTCATATATACAGGGCGTCCCAAAAAAATGTATACACACTTTAACATTTGATAGCTCAATTGATGTTTCTTTCTTTCCAAGTTAAACCCATTAGAATTAATAATGGCAGTCAGACTAAGCTTTGAACAAAGGAAATTCATTCTAAAATGCTACTGGAAGTGTGAAAACGCAGTTGAAGTGCAAAGACAGTTTATGAGGGAGTTCCAAACAGATCCACCAACGCGACTTACCATCACTCGAATTAGAGATAAGTTTGAAGCCGATGGAACTGTTCAGAATGTCCACAAGAAGCGTTCCGGAAGACCACGGACATCGACAAGCCCCACAAAGCAAGAAAGAGTACTGGAAACGTATCACCAAAGTCCAAGAAAATATGTGCGGCAAGCGAGTCGTGAGGTAGGAATTTCAGAATCGTCTGTCCAACGCATTTTGAAGCGCTGTCAATGGAAAAGTTACATTCCAAGATTAGTCCATGCTATTAATGAAGATGATCCGGACCGAAGAGTGGAGTATTGCGAGTGGTACTTGGCACGATGTGGATGTGGATTGGACGAAGGGGTTTCGTAGAATACCCTCCGCGTTCACCAGACCTCACACCACTAGACTTTTTTTTATGGGGGTACTTAAAAGACAAAGTCTACGCTATAAAACCTGCAACAGTCGCTGAATTGAGAGCAGCCATTGAACGAGAATGCACACAAATACCAAACGAAATGTTTCGTGATGTTTGCGATTCCATTGCTTCGCGTTATCAGCAGTGCCTGGACCAGAACGGACGTCAGTTTGAAAACAGGCGTTGACAAAACAATTAAATAATGTCTGTAGATTCTATTAGATTTTGAAAATGAAATGTATTTTAATAAACACTGCCTTTATAATTATTTAAAGTGTGTATACATTTTTTTTGGACGCCCTGTATATATATATATATATATATATATATATATATATATATATATATATATATATATATATATATATAATACATGAGTATACAGGATATAAAAAGGAAAACTTCAGTATTTGCCATTTACCATTACTTATTCAAATTATAGGGGATTTAATATCCCAGAAGAGTTCCTCCTTCCATGCATAACATATACAGCATATATATATATATATATATATATATATATATATATACGAATAGGCATTCTTAATAGGCATTGACCTCAGTATTGTGAATGTTTCTTAGGAATGTTAATGTAACTGAAATTAGTGTGCAAGGTAAAAATTCTTTTTTTTTAAGCAGGAAGGGGGGGGGGTCAAGCGCAAATGTCGCAAAAACGCCCTCCCTCCCATAGAAGAAGAAAAGAGCCAAAATCAAGGTCCGGGGTTTTCGAGATGCCAAGACACTCTGCGTTTGAAAGATGGGAAGCCATAGACAGGACGATAGATGGATTAAGGAAGATTGTTCCAGAGTTGACCGGTTGAGTAGATGAAAGATTGAAAATACCGATTAACTCTTGCATTAGAAAGTTGGACAGAAAAGGAATGAGAAAGTGTTGAAAGTCTGGTGCTGCGTGCTCTCCTTAACCCTTTAAAGACTGAAGGTACAAATTGCTAACGTTTCAAATACAAGCATTCATAACTTAACCCTACAAAAAATTCAGGGCTTAAAGGGTTAAAGGAGGAGGAGGAGGCATGTAGTTAGAGAGTTCAGAAGAACAATGTCCGTTATAAAAGCTATAGTAAAGAGAGAGTGAGGCATCATTGCAGCGAAGAGAGATTGAAGACGAAAATCCTTTGATTCCACCCGGTCAAGTTGGGCTGTGTGGGTTGAACCACCCCACACATGAGAAGCATACTCCATACAGGGTGCGAACAAGACCCCTGTACAGAGACAGCAACTGAGTGGGGGTGAAGAAACCGCGGAGGCGGTACAGCACACCTAACTTCTTAGAAGCTGTCTTAGAAAGAGAGTATATGTGATCGTTCCAGGAGAGGAAGGATTGAATTATGTGTTGTTGAAGCCTTTGAAGGTAAGGGGAGAGTCGTGTGGAAGATTGTGACGAGTAGACGGATGAAGGAACTGAGTTTTTGAGGCATTGAAAGCCACAAGATTTTCTCTTCCCCAATCAGATATAGCAGAAAGATCAGAGGTCAGGTGTCCCATAGCCGCCCCATGCGAATCATGAAGTGACTGCTGTGAGGGCGCTTTGGGAAGCGGGTGGAGAAGTGAAGAGTGGAATCATCGGCACAGGAGTGAATAGGACAGGAAGTGTGAACTAAAAGATCATTAATAAATAAAGGGAAAAGAGTGGGTGACAGGACAGAACCCTGAGGAACACCACTGTTAATAGCTTTAGGAGAAGAACCGTGACCATTTACAACTGCAGCTATAAATCTGCCTGAAAGGAAATTAGAGATGAAAGCACAGATAGAAGGGTAGAAATCGAAGGAGGGCAGTTTGGAAATTAAAGATTTGTGCCAGCCTCTATCAAAAGCTTTTGATATGTCAAGCGTAATAACAAAAGTTTCACCGAAATCCCGAAAGGAGGATAACTAAGAGTCAGAGAGATATGCAAGAAGGTCGCCAGTAGAGCGTCCCTTGCGGAACCCATACTGACGATCTGAAAGAAGATTGTGAGAAGAGAGATGTTTAACGATCTTCCTATTAAGGATAGATTTAAAAACTTTGGAAAGGCAAGAAATCAAAGCAATTGGACGATAGTTGGAGGGTTCAGAGCAGTCACCCTTCTTTGGGACAAGCTAAATGAAAGCGAATTCCAACAGGAAGGAAAAGTACCAGATGAGAGACAAAGACGAAGGAGTTTGCCTAGGCAGGGTGTCAGCACAGAAGCACAGTTCTTAAGAACAACAGGAGGAACATCATCAAGACCGTACGCCTTCCAAGAGCTGAGCCCAGATAGGGTAGAAAGAACATAATAGTTTAATGTGGGTACGAGTTAATATTATTAGACCACGAACGGAAGTTTTTCATTATTATTATGAAGGGATTATCAAATTTAATGAGGTACTCTAATTCATTACCCTTTTTTTCTCAAAGGATTTTTTTGAGACGTTTGTGGGGTTTTGTTAGGAGTCATCATACCTCCTATTAACTGTACAGTGTCTTACAGACAATACAAAACAACGCACTTCATATCATTACAGGATGTACTCAACACCAATAGAACACCCGCACACAGAAACAAGAATACTGAAAGTTAGGGAACATTCAGACATGAGAGGAACACAATTCATGGCAGCATCGACATCTAACCCACAACACCCTTGCCACCAACGTTCCCCCTAAGGTGTGCGCGTGTGCGCGCGCACACGCGTTGTGAAACCCGCGCACACAACAAAATAAAATGCGCACAGGTTCAAGCGTATCATGAGTCACGACAGTAAATGAAGTAATTTAAAAAATTTCAGTTTAATGAATTCTATAAAGAACAAATTAAGAAATGGCTTGAAAGAAAATCATTTGGACATGCTCATGCGAATTAAAAGTTACCTGAATGATGACGGATGTATTAATCTTCATAGAGTTTATTTGGAATGGGCAAATGCTAAAGATCGTAGGGAGAAATCAAATCATACTTAAATGAAAGGCACTTTCATTTAATGTTATTTTGATTATATTTTATTTTATTGAATTTTATTTTTTTTTGTTTT
>JAJOZX010002774.1:587500-618421 GCA_023014485.1 Bathynomus jamesi
TTGTTGAGACAAGATTCCATAAACGCAGATGGATAACACAGATCACTTCCAATACCGTTGATTTTTTCCAATTCGGCATCGATGTATTCCGGACTGGCGATCCTAAGGGCATGGAGAAACATTGATGAAAAAAATTGGCCTTCTTAGTGGGGGTGTCATGTCCCGAGTAAAAGTGTACGTAGGACAAACTGTTTGTTGTTTTCCGATAGATACTAAACTTAAAACCTGGGCTTTCCCTATGTACACGCACATCCAAAAATGGGATTGAATTGTCTTGTTCCACTTCTAAAGTAAACTTAATGGAGGGGACTTGATCATTTAACTGAAGGAGGAAGTTATCCAGGTCACGATTCATGGACCAGATACACAAAATATCGTCGACGTACCGCAACCAAGGGATGCCAAACCCCAGGATTCTCGGAATGTAAGTAATTTCGAAAAACTCCATATAAATATTGGAGAGGAGGGGCGATAAGGGGTTGCCCATGGCTATCCCAAACACTTGTTGATAATACTCGTTATTGAAAGTGAATTTACAGTCTTTGATGCAAAGCTTAATAAGTTCCAAAACAATGTGTGAAGGTAGTGGCAGGTCATACTTATGTAATTCTTGGGAGAGAAAGTCAAGCATATCATCAATCGGCACTTTTGTAAACAATGAACAAACGTCAAAACTGATCAATCTATCGTTAGTTTCAGTACGTGCATTATTCAATTTTTCAGTAAGATTCATGGAATTTTTTACATGTCACCCAACTAGTGACCCCCACTTCTGTTTTTTGTTTCTAGTGTAGTTTTAGCTCTTCTTTCCAAATGTGTGTGCACTTAAGAATTTCCAAATTGCTTCGTTTACACACAAGACTACGAAAATGCCCGCCATTTTGATGAACAAAAGAATTCTTTATTTGAGCTTCCCTTAGCTTTCCGTTTGGTATTTGTATGTATTGTACATACAATTCATTCTGTTTGCATGATCAATTTATCCATAATTAATTAAACTTATTACATTATTCCCATACATAACAATACAAAGCAACTTGTTTTTGTCTTCTATTATGATAAAAAATGTCCTCGCATAATGGTACAATTTAATTTTAGTCCACCTCAATATAGAAATGTAATAGAAAATAGGAATAATTAGAAAGCCATTTGACTTATGCTTCACATATATATTATAAATTCAGTATTGTTGCTTTTTCCGAGTTGCTGAAGTGTGAATAATAAAGGCCATTGATAATGAAACAGTTGTATTTGTTATATATTTTGCCATCAATACTGTCTCTAGTAAGGGTTTGGGTGCTATTATATTTTCTTGATTGTACATAATTTCACCCCCTATAAACGCTGAAGATGGGCCACAGACACGGTCCACAGCGGGTGTACCTCAGTGGTCTACGGACATAAAAAGGTTAAGAACCCCTGCTATAGACCGTACCCCATTTCCATAATTTACGTTTATGAATCAATATGAAATAAGAGCCAACAAGAGTTTTCCAAAATAGCGTAGGCTCCGATTTGTTTATAATAAAATCCTACAGGACTAGCTAATTGAAGTTAGGCTGCATGTAACCCACCTTTAAAAGTGATGTATGTCAACCGCCATATATATATATATATAGAAAAGGTTTTCCACAGGAAATAAGTTTTTATTAAAATTTAAGAATATCATTGTTTGCATAAATTAAAGTATTAATCTTTGAATTTTTAATATTTTATATCTCGCCTCGATGTTCCAGTGGATCATGTGGCCTCTTTCTTAACCCTAACGACTCCAGTGTTGAAAATCTATAATATTAAACAGACTCGAAAATTCTAAATGTTCTTTTTGGCTATTATAAATCACAAAAAAAGAGTTAAGTATAAAACCAAAATTATATAAATTCATTTGCTAATATCATTGTTAGACAAACTTTGCAACCTTCAGAATCTTTTGTAAAACGTGGCACACTGGAGTTCCTCCAAGTTAAACACTTTGAGAGGGGCGTGCGTGCCTCGCCCTTTGGGCGTTAATAACTCTCTAAGCAAGTGTAGTGTTAAGGATTTGATTTTCTAATTACTCTGTATTGTAAAAGAAGTCAATCTCATATTTTTAAAGTGATCTATCCTTGTGAAATAAAGACTAGAAAAAGGTAACACGTCATCTTTCTCCTTCCACGTGAGATTTATAAACATTCCATTCTCTCAACGGACTGAGGGAGGGGACGTCATGGACCGAAGGATAACAACATTGTCGTAACTCGCAGTCAGATTAAGTAAGTTTGAAAAGAAGAACCGTG
Organism: Bathynomus jamesi; assembly: GCA_023014485.1. NCBI lineage: Eukaryota > Metazoa > Arthropoda > Malacostraca > Isopoda > Cirolanidae > Bathynomus > Bathynomus jamesi. The sequence goes on from JAJOZX010002774.1 coordinate 589,777, forward strand.
GACGTCAACAATATAAAACTTAATTATCGGTGCAAGGAAGTGACATACTGAGAATACTCTAAACAATCGGAGAAGGTGTCACGAAGAATAACAGCTTTCCCGACACATACACACACACACACACACACACACACACACACACATATATTATATATATATATATATATATATGAAAATTATTTCACGAAGGTAACACGTGAAAAATATTTATGATGAATGGTTTTATTCATCATATATATATATATATATATATACACAGGGTGTTTTAGGTCGACCATAGAAATATTATAAATTATTATTTAATATATTTAACTACAATTTAATTACAATTACATTCAATTACAAATTTAATTTTTAGGGTCGACCTGAAACACCCTGTGTGTGTATATATATATATATATATATATATATATGATGAATAAAACCACGAAGGAAAAAGAAACACAAAGGGGTGCTCAAGCGCTTTCGTTTCTTTTTCCTTCGTGGTTTTATTCATCATAAATATTTTTCACGTGTCACTTTCGTGAAATAATTTTTCATATATATATATGTGTGTGTGTGTGTGTGTGTGTGTGTGTATGCTTGATTGAAACCACCCTGAGCATGTGTGTATACCTCTTTAACCTCTTTGAAGTTCCGTGTCACGAAGGTCAAGCTGGTGGCCCCGCCTCTAGGCCTGGCTTCATGGAGGAGCGAACTGCTTTCTTGCGCTCTCCATCGCACATAGCCAGGTGCACCCGGCTCATCTGGTACCGTCCTCAACCAGGCATTTAATCTTCTCATGAAGACTTCAACTTTGATCCCTGTAACGTTTCTGAGGTCGTTTGGAAGCTGGTTAAAAAGTCTTGGCCTCCTGACACCCAAGCTATTTTCCTTCAGTGATGAAGACATTCCTTGTCGGGCCTTTAATTTGGGAACACTACACATTCTGCCTTTCCTATTTTCCAGTGTTGTTTGGATGGTAATTGGATTTAGTTCGAAGTTTGATATCAGTTTTTCGATCATTTTCCATATGTACTCGTAAATTATGGTGTACCTCTCTCTTCTTCTTCCCAGGGAGTACAGATTTAGTTTACGTAGTTTTTCCCAGTAGTTGAGTTATTTGCAGCCATCAATCTTGGCTGTGAAATGTCTTTGCGTTTCTTCTAGTTTATTAGTTTCTTCCTTTTTATATGGGGACGTCAAAACTGAGCAGTATTCAAGTTTTGGTATGATCAATGTTCTCCGCAGGAGAATCATTACTGTCTTGTCCCTCCTTTTGAACGTTCTTAGTACCTGTCCCGCGACTCTTTTTGCTTTGTTTATCGCTATCTGATTTTGTGTTTCGAATTTGGTACTAACGATGTCAAGATTTCCAAGTCAGAGGAGCTAATATTTGAGGTTGTAGCATTTACTGAATCTTGGTTAAATACGGAGAGTATAGATTTTCTTGGAGAATATCATGTGCCTGGTCATGAGATGTTTAACAACGATACGTTGGGTCACATTTAAAATCCATAATTAAAAACATTACAGAAATTGATAATAAAAAGGCGACGTTTGTTGAAATTAAAGACAACTCACGAAAGAAATTAATTTTAGGTTTAGCATACAGGCCTCCCTCTCAGACTGTCGATAGTGATAATAGACTTCAGGAACTAATTTTTTATGCAAGTATTGAACATGATGCGATAATTATGGGAGATCTTAGTCACTTGCAAGGATTGGGGTGGTCCTTTACAGTCTAATTCCTGTCGTCGACTGTATGAGGGTTTGGTCTAAAGTTCACTTTTTCAAATGGTCAAGGGACCCATTGCGGGCTTTTATGGAGTATATATATTATAGAATGGTGACCCTTTTCCGCCTAAATCATGTGCTTGTTTACGAAGCGCCTTATATGGCAAAAAGTTAAGCCTTCCTTTCCCGCCTAAATCGCGCACTTGTTTACGGAGCGCCTTATATGGTATGGAGTCAAGCCCCCCTTTCCTTCTTAAATCGCGCGTCCGTTTACAGGCCACCTTAAATGGTATGAGTGCCAAGCCCTCGAACGCGTGGGTTCAATGCGTATGCGCGAGATTCAGGATATTATAAAAGACCGAGTGAGCCGCACTCGAGATGATTTTTTTTTACCTATCCTGTGCAGTGTGCATAAACCCTTTGCCGTCAGGCATAAGTTCACATATTTTCATATACCATCTCAATAAACAATGTAAGCCCAGCCATTTCATCATTCACCCACTTTATCGGCTTACTCTCCAAATGCACCAACGCCATCTTGATGCCCAAGATTTATAGGGCCGCATCCAAACTCCCAAGGCCAGTGGAAGTGAACTCCGCCATCGGCATCGAAAGCCACGCCACGCCACCTCGACTCCAACACTTGAGAGGCGCCAACCAACTTAAATAAACACCAACCACCTAATTTAAAAAACTGGTGTCAGAACCCCATTGGCCCCCCCCCTCACGGGAGTAGGAATATCTGGATTATCTTACCAGTGCCGTTCTAATCACTGCCATCAAGAACTCCAGTGGAAGAATCCAGCAGACGGTACGTGCTCCTAATGTCTGACTTCAGCCCAGGAGAGAACCCGAACCCGGTACAACTTGTACGAATCGGGTTCAACACGAGCTATATTAGTGCTTCCTCCACCTCTACTACGACGCAGTTCCTCGACGCAGACCGCGGACTTCACCGTATCCGTTTGGCGTCGACGACATTTACGGACCTCAACCGACCGGAGCAGTTGAAGCCGACCAAACCGCCCGCACCTCACCCCAAAGGAGTGACCTTGAGAACACGCGGCGCAGCCGCATCTGGTCCATCGCCACGTCAAAATCAGGTGAGCGACTTACGTAAAGTTGGCACAGCGAAGGGGAAACCCAGAGTTTCCACCTGCCAGCGATTCAAAGTTCACCCTCAAAAGTAATTGCGACCCACTTTTAATTTCCCTTTTCTAAATTCCCTTAAATTTTACTACCCTTATACAGTATAATCATTATTACATTTACCTAATAATAAAGACACCTCACGAAAGTAATTGCGACCCACTTTCAATTTTCCTACTCTAAATTCCCCTCAATTTATTACAGGTTGCCCTCGCTTTATGCGACTTCTCTTAATGCGATTTCGCTTTCATGCGACGACCCTACTTCTACCACTCTCTCGCTTTGTGCGAGAAAAAATCGCAATTATGCGACTGGCCGGGTTGGATGTGCGAAGCTTGTGCGACCAATGTAGGCATGCGCGGACTCCACTATGCAGTTGGTGCTGGTGGAGCGGTGACGCAGCCTGCACGCTTCCCAGGACTTTCATTTTAGGGTAAAATACCCTAGACTGGGGTCGCTTCCTCAATCTCCCTCACACAGTGTCGCATTGTCCATTGTTGTGTACGGACTTATGCTAATCGCTCTCATCTTGTAGTGTGTGGATTTGCCATTACTGTTGACTTTAGTGCAATGAGTACTCAAGTAAATACTTTTTTTTATGCGGGAAGGAGTGGCCAAGGGCGAATGCCCGCAAAAGCGCCCCCCCACTAATCGGAGAAGAAGAGAGCCAAATCAAGGTCCAGGGTTTTGGAGATGCCTAGACACTCTGCGTTTGAAAGAGTTGGGGTCATTTCACGAAGGTCAAGCTTGTCGCCCCTCCTCTCGAGTTGGCGTGGTGAAGTAGTGAGTTGGTTTCCTGTACTCTCCACCTCACATAGGCAGGTACACCCGGCTCATCGGGACTTGTTCTGAGCCAGGCGCCTAATCTTCTTTTTGAAAATGTCCGCTGCAACACCACTCGTGTTTCTTAGGTCTTTGGACAGCTGATTAAACAGTTTTGGTCCTCTCACAAAAAACCTATTTCCTTTCAGGGTTAAGGATTTTTTCTGTCTAGCCTTTAATTTGGGAACACGATACAGTCTTCCTTTTCTACTTTCCACTGTTGTTTGGGGAGTTACAGGTTTCAGAGTAAGATTAGGGACTAGTTTCTTCATTATTTTCCAAGTGTAAATAATGGTGTATGTCTCTCTCCTCCTTTCCAGTGAATATAGGTTTAATTCGCGTAACCTTTCCCAATAGTTTAGTTCTTTGCACCCCTTGATCTTGGCTGTGAAGCTTTTCTGAATCCCTTCTAGTTGTCTAATGTCTTCTTTTTTATATGGGCATGTTAGGACCGAGCAGTATTGCAATTTGGATATGATCAGTGTTTTCAGTAGAGGAATCATTATATTCCTATCCCTTCATTTAAAGGTTCTCAGTATCTGCCCAGTTACTCTCTTTGCTCTGTTTACTGCTATCTTATTTCGTGTTTCAAATTTCGCATCATCAATCATTACAACTCCTAAGTCTTTTGCTTTAGAATTTCTCTGAATTTCCTGTCCAATTGGGGTATAATATTCCATGGATTTTAGGTCCTCTCTTTTTCCGTACCGTAACAGCTGAAATTTCTCAGTGTTAATCTTCATATTGTTGTCTTCCGTCCACTTGTAGATTCTGTTCAAGTCTGTTTGTAGAGATCCTATATCTTCTGGGCTTCTTATTTTTCTACTGATCTTCGTGTCATCGGCAAAGTATGTTACTGTGCTGTCTCTGGTAACGTCCTCATCTTTGTCAGTTAGCATGATTATGAAGAGTAGTGGAGCTAATACTGTTCCTTGTGGTCAGGGCCGGCACAAAGGGTTGTGGCGCCCCGAGCCAATTTTGCTTTGGCGCCCGCCCCCATCCCATTTTTTATGTAAAGATTTTTTAGTTAAAAAATAACATAAATTTTTGATATAATTTTATTGTTTATTTCATTCAGTACATTTTATTAAAATCTTAAAATAAAATTATATTTTACGAATTTTAATTCAATACCCGTTAACCAAGTAGCATTAATAACATACATACTCCTTAAAATTTCGGCTTCAAAGATTAACTTTTCGGGCCTTAGCAGCTGCAAATCTTTGGATTATTTCATCCAGATCTAAATCCTTGGCGATTGGCGATGCCATGTTCAGTTGATAAGGTTGCCAACCCACCCAACCGATCTTGTTTCATTGTGGAATGGAGATAAGTTTTGATTAATTTCATCTTTGAGAAGCTCCGTTCTGCGCTGGCCACTGATACTGGCAATGTTACAAGAATTCTCAGCGCCACAAAAAGATTTGGCAATGTTACAAGAATTCTCAGCGCCACAAAAAGATTTGGCAATGATGCCATGCCTAGTGATCGTCTCCATATCCAATATAGGGGCTCAGCGATTGCATTCTTGCAGATTTTGATCAGTGTGGCATTCCATTTGTCCGGTCCTGCCGCTGAGTGTACTTTAAGTTTCCCTATAGCTTGTGTAATATCATGTGTCGTAAAGTCGAAGTCCGTTATATTTTCCCTTTGTAGTGGGCCGGCCAAAAATTATTAAGTCCTTTAGAAAAAAACTTAACGGATGCCACTCTCAATTTTGGGTTTGAAGGTCCCATACAAGGTTACAAAAAGTCAAATTCTAAAAAATTCCGAATTTTTACATTTCAGTGGTGGCTCTATGTAAGAACGTATTTAAAGGTGTATTATTAATTAGCACATAAAGCATATTTTTGTGTTTTTAAGGATAATAATTGAATGTAACTATGACTCTGGATGTCTTTATTTCCATTAAAACTACATTTAGCATGCTGGGTGAGGTGCGCATGTGCTTACTACTACCATAGTACAAGTAATAGCATACTTTCACATGTTGAATATTTTCAATACACTGGCTGGCCAGACATTGGTTTGGTATATGCAATTAAAAGAGTGCAGACAGAACCAGCTGGTAAAATAATAATAATAATAATAATAATAATAATAATAATAATAACAATACTGCTAAAGGATAGGTATGTTTCGAATTGTTTCAATATATCTGTGGCTACTACATACTGCCATTCCCACTTGTCTCTGCAGATAGAGAGCTCATCAGCAATGGACCCTGTAGCTGTCATCAAGCGCAAGAGGAAACGTCAGGATGTCAGTGAGGATTGTTGCTTCTGCCAAAGCAGCACTGGTGACCTGCGCACAGCATCAGCAGAAGGAAAAGCAAGAACTATGACTGTGGGCAATGAGAGAAAGAACCTGGGAGATACCTACTATCGTGATGTTTTACAAAGACGGGAAAGTCATTCCAAGGATGATTTCAATGCATTGGAACTCAAGTGGCATAAATCATGCACTCTTTATTCACCTCTGAAGGCAAACTCAAAAGGCTGCGAAGTCAGCAGCAGACCATGGGTGCATCGGCGACCACAAAAAGTGCAGGCTCTCAGGCTTTTCTCCCAAAGCGTAGACGTTCAACACCAGTGATTGACTGGACCCTCTGTATGGAAAAACTATACACGCTTACAACATGGTATCGTATGTAGTACCTTTACTTCTTAATTAAATATAAATTATTAATTAATTGAATTAAATATCTATACAAAATTGCCTCGGGATTGGCGACATAGCCTATAGGGAATGAAATGATTGCCATACGTACATAGAACACACATGTACTGAACGGACGCATTTCCTGGGCTCTCTGATATTGCATCTACTTTTGCATATTGCTAAGAATTTTACTTTTGGAAGTTTTGAATTTTATATACTTGCGTTTATATTCACACTGTTATAGTTAAGTAATTGAATATTAGTGGTTTTTAGCGATTTATAAGTTTTCATAGCGTGCCGGCTTAATTTAACTTAAACTTGTGACGGTTATAAACTAATTTTTAACTGCGCGATGCCGTCGCAGAAAGCGTCGTGTGTTAGGTGTAGGGTAAACCGGTGGTATTCGGAATTTAAAGATTATAACGGCGGTCCTATGGCGATTATCGAGAGATCAGTTTGTTTCTTTTGCGAGTTAATGGAGGAAATAGTTGACATAAAACGTAGTGTACGTGAGGTAACGGAAAGACTTACAACGCTTGATGAGGGCAGGGGTAGTGCTACGGTTGACGAAAGCCGAACCAATACTAACGTTGAAGACGTTAGTAATTTGAAGGGTGAGGTGCGTAACCTAGTTTCTAGTTTAGGTAGCTTGTCGGGAAGGTTAGATAGAGTTGAGGAAGGGGTTAAGGTTGGTCCGAGAGTAGTAGATGGGGAAAGATTTAGAGAAGTTAAGGGTGGAGCTAGGCCGCGTACGTTAGGTAATAGGAACTATTTTAATTGGGGACTCTTGTGCGCCACATGGATAAAGAGTTCGTTGAACGGCATCCAACCAAGAGGAGGAGGGTCTGTCTCCCAGGGGCCAGGGTTGACAGAGTTAGAGACGAAGTGGATAGGATTGACGTTGCCTCCCGTCATTCGATGATGGTGACGATGGTAGGAGGCAACGACTCGTATAGGCCCGATACGAGAGTGCCTGACCTTTTGGAGAGATATAGGGGGTTAATTAGGTCCCTGAAGGCGAGGTCAGATAGGTCTTTAGTTCTAGGTATTACCCCTAGGCACGGGTTGGGTCTTAGGATTACGTCAAAAACAATATTTTTTAATAATAAATTAGAAGAGATTTGTGCTGAGGAAAATGTACCCTTCGTAAAGCTGTGGTCCGAATTCAGTGATCCTAGCCTTTTTTTAAAAGATGGGGGTGCATTTTAATGAAATAGGTAATGCTAGGCTAGGTAGGTTAATAGATGAAAACGTGCGAAAGCTGTATAGGTCGAAGCCTTCTTTAAACGTTGTGGGTCCGGGGAACGCGGGCCCGACGTAAAAAATAGTTAAAACGCCGGCCCGTGGTAAAAAATAACTTAAACGTCTTTTATTGTAACGCGCGTAGTATTAGAAATAAATTAAACGAATTTAAGGCGATAATTTATTCCGACAACTACGATATAGTTGCTATCACTGAAACGTGGTTAAATACCGTGACTCGGGACTTGTTGAGGGAACTTGATATACCGGGTTTTAAACTCTTTACTAATGATAGGTTACATAGGTTTGGTGGCGGCGTTTTGCTGTACATTCGTAATTCCCTTAGGCCTGTCGAGGTTAAGATAGATTTTACGGCAGCAATTAATGTGATATGCGTTGAAGTTAGGGCGCGTAATATTAGTTTTAATTTTGTTATTGTTTATACACCGATACTAGATTTTACTCACTTCTTGGTAACTTTATTGGCAATCGGAATAGTATAATTGTCGGAGACTTTAACTGTCCTAATGTTAATTACGAGACTTTTACTGGTAATGAGGGGTTTGAGATTGATTGAGTTCATGGAGGATAATTTTTTACGACAGATAGTTACCGAACCAACGCGCGGTGACAATATTTTAGATTTGGTGATGACGAACGGCGAAAATATAGTCGATAGTTTAGAAGTAGGCGAGAGTTTAGGATATAGTGATCATCAAATTCTTAGGTTTAAGTTATCGATAGAAAACACAAAGGATAGTAACGTAATAGAAGTCCCTGATTTTCGTAGAGCTAATTTTGATAGTTTTGCGGATAGGATGAGAGTAGTGGACTGGGGTAACTTATTTATGGGTAATGACACAAATTTGCATTGGGAGGCGTTTAAAGAAAGTTTTATGAATATTGAAAGGGAGTTTATTCCTCGTAGCCCCAAGCGCGCTAGAAATCATGGTAAGCCCAAGTGGTGGACCAGGGAAATAGGCGAGTTCATAAACGAGCGTAACAGAGCGTATAGACTTAATAAGCGCAATGGCACGGCAGCTAACTTTAATAGATATATCGAGCTTAGACGTCAGGTTAAAAGATCAGTTAGGAATGCTAACGTAATTTAGATACTTATAGCTGCGGATCGTAAACATAATCCAAAAACGTTTTTTGAATACGTAAATAATCGTAAGCCGATAAAAGATAACATAGGCCCTCTAGTGGATGTTAACGGCGCTTTGGCTTCTGACGCTCAGGCGATGGCAGGTATTTTCAATAACTTTTTTGCGACAGTTTATACCGTAGAAGACGTAAATAATGTCCCCGACGTGGACGATATCGTTCCATTTAGTAGCGAGACTAACTTGGATGAAATAACTGTTTACGAGGGTGAGATTGCGCATTATATCGATAGGCTAAAAGTTAGCAAGGCTCCAGGCCCTGACGCTTTTTATCCCAGACATTTGAAAGATTTGAATGACGTTATCGTAGGCCCCTTAACGAAGATTTTTAATCAGTCACTCGAAACGGGGATTATTCCTGAACACTTCAAATTAGCTGACGTCACGCCCATTTTTAAAAAAGGCGACCGCACGGTACCTAATAATTATAGGCCCATTAGCTTAACGTCAATTGTAGGTAAACTTTTGAAATCTTTAGTTAGGGATCGTATTATCGATCACTTAGAAAGTAGAGATTTGATTAATAGTAGTCAGCATGGGTTTCGAAACCATAGATCTTGTTTAACTAATTTGTTAGAATTTTCTAACGAAATATGCGCGAATACGATAGGCATAGAGCGGCTGACGTTATTTATTTAGATTTTAAAAAGGCGTTCGATACAGTTCCGCATAGAAGATTAATTGCGAAGGTTAAAGCGCACGGTATACGCGGTCAGGTAGCTAACTAGTTAGAGGAATGGCTTCGTGCTAGGAGACAGAGGGTCGTTGTTAATGGTAGTGAATCGGGGTGGTTGGATGTGGGTAGCGGTGTCCCACAGGGTTCAGTGTTAGGCCCATTGCTATTCCTAATTTACATTAACGATATAGATGCAGGATTGACTAGTAACGTGTCAAAATTCGCGGACGATACTAAAATAGGCGGTAAGGTTGTTAAAGAGGACGATAGAAATAGGCTCCAAGACGATGTAAATAGGATTATGGAGTGGACGGATAAGTGGCAGATGCAATTTAACGTAGACAAATGTAAAGTTTTGCATGTAGGTTCTCGTAACAATAATTACACGTACACGATGGATGATAGAGAGTTAGTGAGCGTTGACGAGGAAGTAGATTTAGGCGTACGCGTATCTAAGGATTTAAAGGTTAGGAACCAGTGCCTGGAGTGTTGCGTAAAAGCTAATAGGATGTTAGGCTTCATAGCGCGTAATTTCGAATTTAAATCGAAGGATATTATATTGCCCCTTTACAAGTCCATAGTCAGGCCTCATTTAGAATATGCCGTTCAGTTTTGGTACCCGTATTTGCGTGAGGATATTGATAGGTTAGAAAGGGTTCAGCGTCGTGCCACGAAATTGGTGTTGCTACGTACTTACTTAACCCCTTATTCTCTTCTCTTAACCCCCTATTCTTTCCTTTCTCTCGGGCTAAACTTAGAGTGGATCTTAGGGTCTTTGTTAGCCTTAGCTTCTGTAGGCATCGGGCCTGCATGACAAGAAAACCAAGTTTATGATCTCGTGTTCAAACTTTTCCACTCCCGACTCATGAGAATTACATGGAGAGAGGAGTCAACGACCTTTGCTAAATCAGCAAATAATAAAAATACAAAGATTATATTACAGCGGTTCACTCGGAGCTGCTTATGTTACAGCAATGCTTTAAGCAAGGAAGATGTGCTTTGTCTTCCTATAAGTTCTGAGTGAAATCCTCTTGATATAAAACTTAATAACTATAAGAAGGATAGGCTTGTTCCTTCAGGTATTTAAATAGTGACTGCCTATATTAGTTACATCGAGTCAACTCATTGTGTAGCTCCATCGTACCACGGCCCTACATCGAAAAAGATCGTCGCGCCCTACATCGAAACAGAAGCGAGGCCCAACGAAATAATAAGGTAAGGCAATTCCTTTCTTTACCATTAGGCAGCGCAAATACCGAAGGCAAATACACAAAGAGGTCCTTTGAAGACCTACAAATACATAACTCTCTAACGAAAAAACATAGGGCTTGTGTCATTAACTCTCTATACAATAACTACAGGATAATTTCCAATCGGCAAAGGTTGATGCCAATTTCAACCATAAGCCCCTTATAGTTTTTTCACATGGTGGCCCGCGTAACTGGGGAACCGATCCCTTTACCTTTACACTAACACAAACTTTACCTTTACACTAACCGTAAACAAAGCCTTGTTCATTTAACAGGCGTAACTCATTTTAGGTCCTATAAAAATAGGGCAAATTTCAACCTAAGCCTATTTAGTAGGCCCACTTCACATTAAGCCTATTTAATAGGTCCTACTCTTTAAACTCAAAACAAAGCCTTGTTCATTTAACAGGCTTAATTCACTTTAGGTCCTATAAAATAGGCCAATTTCAACCTAAGCTTATTTAGTAGGCCAACAACATAAGCCTATTTAATATGCCCACTTTACTTGACCTTAAATAGTATGCCTAACATACTCATACACTAAAGGCTTACTTCAAACACTACAATTTGCAATTAAATATACAAGGAGCCTACCTCACAAAGTAGGCCCTACTCTTTACATTCAAGGCCTATCCTAACTAAAAACACTAAATTTATAATTCAACCTGTGGTGTAGGTTATAAAATTTATTTCAGCAATTTAACTTACTCATAAGACTCTTAAACATCACAAAATTCGACTGAGAACTGTAACATCAAAAAATTCAACTCAGAACTTTAACATCACAAAGACCTAAAGCAATTGCATGAATTCAAACCTACACTCACCTAACACCTATTCTTAACTCTATTTTAAGTCCTATTTGACATATAGGCGTAACCCTATTGTAAGTCCTATTTGACATATAGGCGTAACCCTATTCTAAGTCCTATTTGACATATAGGCGTAACCCTATTCTAAGTCTTATTTGACATAGAGGCGTAACCTATTTTAAGTCCTATTTGACATATAGGCGCAACCTAGTTTAAGTCCTATTTGACATATAGGCGCAACCTATTTTAAGCCCTATTTGACATATAGGCGCAACCTATTTTAAGTCCTATTTGACATATAGGCGCAACCTATTTTAAGTCCTATTTGACATATAGGCGCAATCTATTCTAAGTCCCATTTGACATGTAGGCGCAACCTATTCTAAGTCCTATTTCACATATAGGCATAAAACAGACAAGGCTTGATATAAGGGTCTGAAATGCAACATTTGAGGATCTTTACTCAGTCAAATTGGTTAACCTAACACAAAACTGAAAAATAAAACCCTACAACAAAATATACATTTACACACATACATACAATATATAAATATATACATTAGGGTTATAACTTTTAGACTTTTTTTCAAATAAAAGATCTCTTGTATCATAAATCGATGAACTTTTGCTTAAAAACAATGAAAAAGACCCTAATTCCTCTCAGTTTTTAAAAAGGTCACCCCCAAATCAAAAGTTGAATCACCATAACCATATATTTACGTTACTACTCATAAGTATAAATATATTATTATTAGAGGGCGGACTTTTAGGTTTTAACCTAAAAAATATTTTCGAATTTTTCAGTACGCTAATATATCGTGAGATCGCCCGAAAAATCACTTCCGGTGCTCAAATTCGATGACTAATATCAATCCACCCATACAAGAAAATTCTAGAACACACGACATTGTTCTTCATGCACTCGCAAATTGTATAAAAGCACGAAATGAAATCAACCGAATCACTTGTGTCCAGTATTGCGCAATAGTTACTCAACTGTTCAGTTCAACTGAACTTCAGGTAAGCTTTTATTATTTGTAATATCTTCGCTTAATTAAAAAAAGTAGCGAAATGTGGAATTCGCTTCTGCACTCTTGAACATTCCAGAACATTTTTAAAATTTATTAACCATAATAATTTGTTGAATTTTTCTTCCATTTTAACACGTAAACAAAAGCGTATCCAGAATGTTTTGTAGAGGGGAGTCAAACTCAAAAATATATAGAGCCCAAAATATTTGGTGATAAATATTTTCGTGAGACGTTCTATGGATGTTCTAAAAATATTTTCCAAAATTTTATCACCTAAAAAATAAATATTTGGTCATATTTTTTCACCTAAAAATCCGCCCTCTAATTATTATATTATTTCTATATATTATATTAATATTATATATATTAATATATATATAAACAAACAAACAAATCAACTTAATACCTTTTTATATCTGTTTCAGAAGCAATATAATGTCACACAAGAAAAGTGATACTACCATACAGAAGAACAAGGATATCTGGACCAATAATCTGGTGAGATTCCAGCAGTCACATAGAAGAAGAGGAAGTGTGCCTTTAGAAGAATCTTCACTAGAAGAAAAATGCAGAATGCCACTCCAAATCCAAATCATTGGACGGTACCAGTTTCTTGGAACAGAAATCAAAGGAAGAAAGGAGCGAATAGTGGAAATTTCCAAAGAAGTTACAAAATTATGGAAGAATAAATTGAATTTTCCGCATGTGTCAGATCAAGTAATACGAGCAAAGCTTGACAAGGTGATGAAGACTTATGATGAATGTATCAGGAGGGGAAAATATGATGCTCTGAATGAACTTTTTGATTTCACTAAAGTAAATGGCCAATGGTTAACCTCGGAAGACAAACGACTGTACCACCTTCAAGTGGAAAGCAAAGGAGAAGTGGGGTACTCTACAGGTCAAGTTGCAAGTGAAGAAACGATTCACCCTTCAAAGAGACGAAAATTGCCTGCTGAATCAGCATCAACATCTTACAATCATGTATCTGGTGGTAGTGGTACTGAATCTGAAGAGAGCGAGCATGAAGATGAAGATGAGAGTATTACTCCACCAACCAGAAGACATAACAAAAGTAAAGTTGCAACCAACTTGGTGACATCCACAGGAGTATCAACAAGTAAAGCCGCTAAAATATGCAAACAGTTGTCACTTGATGGTATTGACATTCCAACACCAAGTCAAGCAGCAATTTACAAGTCAGCATACAAAGAGGCTGCTAAATTGAAGGAGGAAATGATTGAAAATTTACAGATGGAAGAGTGGTCTTTACATTTTGATGGAAAGCGCATTGAGGAAAATGAGTATCAAGTAGTGGTACTTAAAAATGAAAGAACCGAAGTAAAATTGGATGCATTGCGTCTGAAAGATGGCAAGGCTGAAACTATTGCTGAAGGAATTGCAAAAGTTATTGATGAATACACCTTATGGAATGCAATAAAGATGATCGTTGCTGATACAACAAGTGTCAACACTGGGAAAAAGAGTGGAGTTGTTGTCAAATTGCAACGAATGTTCTCAGAGAAGGGTATCTGCAAACCACAATTTATCAGTTGTCAGCATCACATTCTGGACAGGATTCTCCGTTTGGTAATGGACGAAGATCTTGGTGCTAACACCAGTTCTCCAAACATCGAACATCCATTTGTATCCCAACTGGTGAAGAATTATGAGGAACTAAAGGCACAATTTGTTAATGGAACAGAAGAGGCCCTCGAGAAATCAGGATGGAGAGATGATATTAAGTTTTTGTACCATCTAACACGGGTGTTTAGATTCTTTGAAGAAAAAGGGAATTTTCCTTTGATTAACTTTCAGAAAATTCCAAACATCAGCAATGCGAGGTGGCATTCAAGAGCCATTCTAGCTATCCTTGCATTTATTCTTATACCTACAACAAGGAAGACTTTGGAGAAGGTATGCAGATTCATTTCATACAACTGGGCAGAATATTGGTTTACTAATCAGATGTACAATGAAAATGACTTCAAGAACTTGTCAGAAATATTGAAACCTTACAGAAAAGCATTGAACTCATTGGAAAATCACTGGAAGCAGGAGCCATCCCCACTCAAGATACCAAGAAGTAATCAGTGTGCAGAACGTGCAATCAAAGTTATGCAGGAACTGTATGCTGCCTGCGGAAACAAAAACAAACTGCAACTTCGGTTTATTCTAAGCAATAAGCAGTAATATACAGTATGTACAAGTATTATAACGATTATGTTGTGAGTTCTTTTATTATATTACATGGAATATGCAATAAAGTTACATATGCAATAATCGATGTTTTGATTTCGGGGTGACCTTTTCTAAAAAGATATTAAAATGAAAGTTCATTTCTTTGTTTTTAGGCAAAGGTTCATCGAATTAAAGTACAGGAATATTAAGTTGTAAAAAAGTTATAACCCTAATATACATACCACTCCAAGCATCCAATTCTTCTTTTAAAAAAGAATCACTTAACATGTTTCATCAACAGACACATACATTCCTTGCAAACAGATTGGATTCCTTCAAAACCCCAAACCTTCCAGACCTACCTGTAGGACACACAACATTTACTCAATCATAACTATGGGTATTGACTTCACTGGAGTGGTGAATCCAAGTTTTGAAGACCAACTGGATTCAGAGGAATGCAAAAAAAATACACACACACACACACACACACACACACACTGTACTCTTTCCATGTGTCAAACACAGCAACCTGTCTAAACATAACCAAGGATCGGAGAGTAAAAGCTTTAATTGCTGCGCTCTGATTCTGTGCACATAATTTTGTGCCAAAAATTATATGGTTAGACAGTGGCACATACAAACAAACTACTCTAAAGGGTTTATGGCCTACTTCGGCCATAGCCCAAACTACTCTACTCTAAAGGGTTGATGGCCTACCTTGGCCATAGCCCAACATATTCAACAAGGGGCTGATGGTCTACGTTGGCCATAGCCCAACATATTCAACAAAGGGCTGGTGGCCTACCTTGGCCATATCCCAAATTATTCAAGGGGCATATTGCCTCCCTTGGCCATAGCCCAACATATTCAACAAGGGGCTGATGGTCTACGTTGGCCATAGCCCAACATATTCAACAAAGGGCTGGTGGCCTACCTTGGCCATATCCCAAATTATTCAAGGGGCTTATTGCCTCCCTTGGCCATAGCCAACGTATTCAACAAGGGGCTGATGGCCTACGTTGGCCATAGCTCACCTATTCAACAAGGGGGCTGATGGCCTACCTTGGCCATAGCCCACCTATTCAACAAGGGGCTGATGGGCTCCCTTGGCCATAGCCCAACCTATTCAACAAGGGGCTTATGGCTTCCTTTGGCCATGGGCCATTGGGCCAAACAACAAGGGTCTTATGGCCTCCCTTGGCCATGGGCCAAACAACAACGGTCTTATGGCCTCCTTTGGCCATAGGCCAAACAACAACGGTCTTATGGCTTCCCTTGGCCATAGGCCAAACAACAACGGTCTTATGGCCTCCCTTGGCCATAGGCCAAACAACAACGGTCTTGTGGCCTTTGACCAGAGACCAAACTACAACAACGGTCTTGTGGCCTCCCTTGGCCAGAGATCAAACTACAAAAGGGGTCTTGTGGCCTCCCTTGGCCATGGGCCAAACAGAAGGGTCTTATGGCCTCCTTTGGCCATGGGCCAAACAACAACGGTCTTATGGCCTACCTTGGCCATGAGCCAAACTACAAAAGGGGTCTTGGGGCCTCCCTTGGCCATGGGTCAAACAAAACGGTCTTGTGGCCTCCCTTGGCCATGGGCCAAACAAAACGGTCTTATGGCCTCCCTTGGCCATGGGCCAAACAAAACGGTCTTATGGCCTCCCATGGCCAGAGACCAAACGACACAAAAACAGTACAGGATTCAAAGCCCCAAGCCCTCCAGATCTACCTGTGGAGGAGTAACATTTACTTTACTAAAACTAGGGTATTGACTACTCTGAAGTGGTAGGAGGTTTGAATACAGTACAAACACTTTAACCAAACAACACAACATGGAAGTACAGTACATTTCAATTAACTCACCAACGTAGAAGTCACTTCAAAACATAAATCGTTAACAAAACAAAACATGACAAAACTCCAAAACAACATCAGTAAACCAGCATTTAAAAACTGGTGACTTATAAACCTTACACAAATTGAGCAAAGTTAAAATGCTTAATAACTTACTTTAATTCCATAAAGTTCCTATACCTAAGGGGAGTCAAACTGATTGACAACTTTAACTAAACTTGAGAAGTTAGCCTCTTGAACTTTTATATTTAAATAGGTCTTGAGTAACCTTTCTCTTCCTAAATTCCTACTTCATTCTTTTCAATCCATTTTACATGTTTTTACATAGTTTGTCAAAAAATTTAATCTATAACACAAATTTTTCTCCGGCCCCCCACCCCCAGTATATGGAAAAACTATACACGCTTACAACATGATATCGTATGTGGTACTTTTACTTCTTAATTAAATATAAATTATTAATTAATTCAATTAAATATCTATAAAAAATTGCCTCGGGATTGGCGACATAGCCTATTGGGAATGAAATGATTGCCATACGTATTTAGAACCCATATGTAGGCATCGGGCCTGCATGACAACAAAAAAACCAAATTTATGATCTCGTATTCAAACTTTTCCACTCCCGACTCATGAGAATTACATGGAGAGAGGAGTCAACGACCTTTGCTAAATCAGCAAATAATAAAAATACAAAGATTATATTATAGCGGTTCACTCGGGGCTGCTTATGTTACAGCAACGCTTAAGCAAGGAAGATGTGCTTTGTCTTCCTATAAGTTCTGAGTAAAATCCCTTGATATAAACTTAATAACTATAAGAAGGATAGGCTTGTTCCTTCAGGTATTTAAATAGTGACTGCCTATATTAGTTACATCGAGTCAACTCATTGTGTAGCTCCATCGTACCACGGCCCTACATCGAAAAAGATCGTCGCGCCCTACATCGAAACAGAAGCGAGGCCCAACGAAATAATAAGGTAAGGCAATTTCTTTCTTTACCATTAGGCAGCGCAAATACCGAGGGCAAATAAACAAAGAAGTCCTTTGAAGACCTACAAATACATAACTCTCTAACGAAAAAACATAGGGCTTTTGTCGTTAACTCTCCACTGAAGTCTGCTGGAAATTTTCCACGGATAAGGGTATCAGGCAATCAACCCATAGCCCTATAAAATTTTTTCATACTCTGCATGTTTTACTAAAAGAAGACCACAAAGAAACTGCACAGGGTGGAGACAATGGAGAAGTCAGATGACTTGATCCAGCGTGCCAAACACGATCCTCTCCTGAGCATACCGTTGTCAGCGGTGAGTGATGTGATTGCAGTTAAGACTGTTATCATCTGGCATGTTTCGTGACATTTGAGAGACGTACTAGAAACCAAGCGGTGTCAGAGGAGTAGCAAGGGCCTGAAAATGAGTGCATGACGAAGCCGTGCAAAGACTTGACAGTAGGCCTGTCTCGTGGTCACGTATACGACATGGGAGACGTCTGGGACAGATACGAGAGTATGTGTAATGACACCGGCATCACCGTGAAATACTCCATGAGAACAACGTTCTACGGAGATGTTCAAAGGCTGCTTGGATCAAACGCCAGCTATGTACGCCCATTGTGAAGAGGCCCGCTGCTGATTTACCCTGGAGAGAGCTCAGATTTCATCATCTCCAAAGCACTGGCTAAGTCTTGTGAACAAGGTCCTGTCACCTCTGAGTCAGAGTCTACTGAAGATAAAGATGCTGATGTCCGCATGTGTGCCACTAGCAGCATATTCCAAGATATGGTACACGTGGCTCTGAAGGTTCGACAAGATCTTTTTGAAACTCCTGGATACTCCGAGACATGGCAAGGTCTTGATCAGGAACATGTTGATCGCGTCATACCGGACAGTCTGTACCTGTTTCTACGATTATTCTTTGGGGGAATGGATGTTGTGGATGAGGGAAGTGAAGAGGACCAGAAAGTGAAGCAGAGTGTGTGTAGCATTGCCCAGGACATAGTCTATGCAGTCTCCAACCGACGAAAGTTGACACCAAAGCATGTGGGCTTGGGTCTTACTCTGCACCAAGCCACCCGCTCAGAAGCACTCCTAGATCTGTTCCACGCGGCAAATCACACTATTGGTATCGACACTGTAAGAAGGATAGACACCACCATCGCTCAGAACATCCTGGAGAAGTATGCTGAGAATGGATGTGTCTACATCCCTGACACCATCGTCAAAGCGAGAATGATTCAATGCTCTTGTGACAACATAGATGTCTTGGAGTCAACCTTAGACGGGAAGAACACCTTCCACAGCACTCAACTGATGGTATGGCAGAGAGGCCCCCCTCCAGCAGAGTCATGGTCAAAAGGGTGGCAAGCACAAGAGATCGAAATCTATCAAACTGATGACCTACAGGAGTTCCAAAGGCTGGACCAGGCTACCCTCCCATCTGGCAAGAGCCATCTCCTCCTGGCTACGACGCTGACATATACGACTTGTCACATGAACCTGAGAGGGACCGGGCACGTGCCAAGGACTTGGTCTGGGTGGTGTCACGCATCTATGATGAAGCGATGTCCGTTCCAAGCTGGGGAGCATTCAATCAATCTGTCAGCACTGCGGATCCACCAGTAACGACCGTCGGGATGTTGCCAACCCTGCAGGCACCAGCAGATGACAATGACACCATGATCACCGTCATCAATCGCTTCATGGCCATTTCTGAGTATGTCAGCCAGAAGTACACCATCATCACTGCTGATCAGCCTCTGTACAGCAGGGATAAGGAACTAGTCTGGGCAAACTCGAAATTTGCCAACGTGGTCTTGCTCGTGGGCCTCCATATCTGTTTCAACTTTCTGAAATCCATTGGTCAAGACATGGAAAGTGTGTGCTTGATGACTTATGGACAGAGGCAGGTGTGTACGCGGCTAACACCACTGAGACAATGCTGGACGGCAAGGCCTACTACCGACTGTGAGAGGTCACCAGCTGACGTATGAGGCACTGTGGCGTATCAAGTGGCAGATGTTTGAGTCATGGCTGACTGTAACTGGCAACGGAGATGAGAACGTCAAACAGCTTGCCCTCAATGTTGCTTCGCTTTTCAAAGACAGAGCTGACATAGATGAGATGCGCGATGCTGTTGACAACTTCTCACGTTTTGGCAGATGAGAAATTCGACAGTCTCATGGAGGAATTCAATGACCAGCACTCTGAAAATCCCAACTTCTTGCTGTGGTCATCCTACATGGAAATGGTAGAGATCCTACTGGCCTTCATCAGAGCTCAGAGAGATAGCATGTGGAGTCTCCACATAGAAGCCTTTGCTGCAATGCTGCCTTGGCTAACTGTCTATGACCACACAAACTATGCACGTTGGGGGCCGGTCTACTTGGCTGATATGAGAGGTCTTGAGAAGTCAGCACCAGAAGTTCATGCAGAGTTCTGTAATGGGAACTTTGTCGTCAAGAGACAGCGAAGCGCTTCAACCAAGTTCCAGCTGATCAGGCAACCCGAATGGATAAATCGTACATGGATGCACAATGATATCATCGGCATCACAACGAATAACCAAACAAGAGACAGGTTCTGCATCACATGGTCAGAGCGGTCACGCATCTCTCAAGATACAAGATCCCTCTTCAATCTTCAAGATGATGATGGAGAAGCCACCTTCACTCGGGTTGACAGTCTGCAGTTGAAGCAGTTTGACGTCTTCAAAGTTCACGTGAGTGAAGCAAGAGATACAGATGCCGCCATTAACATCCCACTTGTTTCACTGGCAACCAAAGACACTGCACCCACAGATGTTGTGGAGAACCTGCTGACAGCTCAGGATCGAAGAAAGCATCATGTAACCGGCTTCATGAAGGAGAGACTGATTGAACAGATAGTAGGCTTCCATGAAAGGATGAAGAAACATCGGTGGAAAACCTTCGCTGGTGTGTTCCAACCTCTGATCTGAAGACCTGTGTGATGATAGATAGCCATGCACTCATCCAAACTCTTAGCAAAGCCGTGACAGGGCCGTGGCAAGGCAGTGACGAGTTATTTCAATGAACACACAACAAGAGTTGATGTCATCTTTGATCGGTACGCAGGGGAAGGATCGATCAAAGTAGTTACCAGGACAAAGCGTGCAAGCAAGAAGAAACCGATTCGGAAAGTCATTGATGGCCCACAAGTTCCACTGCCTGAAGTGTAGAAAAACTTCATGGCCCTGGATACAAACAAGGCTGACCTAGCCTCGTTTCTGTCTAACGTCATCACTGAGAAGGGCAGAGATCTTCAAGAAAGATGTCAGCTGGTGACAGGGGGGTGGCTTCTCTGAAGCCACTGAAGTACGGTCAACCAGGCGACATGACTTTCCACTGCATAGCAACCATGAAGAGGCGGATACCAGGCTCATCCTTCACTCATGTGATGCAGCGTCCTAGGGCTATGAACGAATACTGGTGTGCAGAGATACTGATGTAATGGTGCTGCTGATCCTTCGTTTGCACCAAGATCGTTGAAGTGTGGATGTTGTGCGGAACGGCCAGGAACCGAAAATGCTACCCCGTGTGCACGATGTATTCAGGAGTTTGTCGCCCCCACTCAGGGACAACCTGGTCAGCTTCCACGCTTTGACTGGGTGTGACACAGTCTCGTCCTTCAGTGGTCATGGAAAAAAGAAGTGTTGGAAGGTGTTCAGTGACCACCCACTTCTGCTGCACGCCATTGGTCGAGTTGGGGATATCGCAGATGTTGAGAAGTTTGTGTTTCATTTGTATGGCACCCCGGATCAATACACAGTAGGGTGGCCCACTTTTCAATTTTTTTTTAAAAGTATAGGTGATCGTGGTTTTTTTCCCATTATTTGGCACTATACTAGCACATTGGTACCATTTTTACAAAAATTGATCAATATTTAGGGGTCTCGCATCGACCTGAAATTACTAGTTTTTTTTTTTAAATGTGTACTTTTTAACTTTTTACTGAATCAAGATAAATCATTAAGTAGGGATGTTTTCTGATCCTCTCTAATGAGAGAAGTCGTTTGGTGTGCCTACCAATGTCATACGACTAACGGTTTAAAGGTTGTGCCTGTATACAGGTAATACCAATGTGCTAGTATAGTGCCCAAATAATGGGAAAAACCACGATCACCTATACTTTTCAAAAAAATGAGTCACCATACCCGGGCGGAATGTATAATGTATATAGGTAATTAGAAAATGCACTATGCCTGTGCCAGGTACCTAACCTATTTCTTTTTTTGCAGATCATAACATTTTGAAATTCTGTCTGAGTTCCTCATCCTTTGTCATGGACAAATCGATGGCAACCATAACTGGAAGAACTCTCGAAGCTACAAATAAAGAGTCATCAAAAGGAAAGGCGAAAATAACATCGCTACCTTCTCTAAGATCGGCCTCGAAAATTTTTTTAGTTGGCCAACCGTCGTCCTCCATCAGTGGTAGCAAATTGCCAACAACACGGCAGGTTTTGCAATACTTCTTCAGTGTTATCCAGTACACTGCTAACAGGAAAGACGCATTCAAAGAAACCGTAAACAACGTCTTAAAGTTTTGGAACATGGCTCGCATTTAAACAATCACAAAGCTCAACTGCGAACGGAAGCTAGAGGCATTGTGGAAAGAGTGGCACTTACTCCAAAAGAGCAGAAAACGAGAAACTGACGCCGGAGGAAAACGGCAGAAGTTTTCGGACAGTGTGGACAAGCTGTGAGATATCGGAGCATCTGACGCTGTCGAAGATATAAAGAAGAATCGACTGCTGTCCGACAAGGACAAGAAAGAAGACAGTGACTTCTACCTCGATCAACGTGGTCCTCGGGTGGCAACGATGAGCGGGAACGATAAAGTTTTCGCTGTAAAAAGAAAGCTACAGGAAGGAAGAAAACGTCCTCGCCAGGAGCCGCAAACCTCAAAGTGTGCATACGAAACCGGAGATGAGGCCATGGAGAATGATGATACTGGCATGTCAGGAGAGTCGGAGAGAGAACTAGCGTTCCCCCTGCCGAAAGAGCCAAGTGTGTCAGTCAATCTTCCTCGCCGCATCCTTAATGCACCTGCTGTCATGGAAGTGGCTGATCGTTTTCCGCATGTCCAATAATCAGGTGCGTATTGTGTATAGTATTCATCGATAGCGTCAGTTTTAAAGTGTCCCGTAACCCACATGTATTCTTGACAGTTTCCTTTCCACTTTCCATTATCTACATAGGTAGTAAGCATTGTGGCTGCTATCACACGTTCGGCGGATCCACCAGCAGACCTCAATCAGTTCAGCATCGCGAAAGAAACGGCTCGCCTGGCAAGAGTGTCACATCGCCGTGAAGTGGCGACGGCTGTGAAGGACTCCTTCACGCCACCGAGGCACACTGTTGTCCACTGGGATGGGCAAAATGGTCAAGGGTCAGTTGATTAAGTTTTCATAGCTATCAATTTAGTAATGAGATTCATGTAGCATAATGTCAATTAAAAAGAGAACTGAATGTGAACAAAAATAGGTTACTTTACAACCATGAAATTGAAATATATGGCATGTGTTTCAGAACTTCCTTGGAACGGCGGAGCACCGCCAAGCAATTCTCATCTCCGGGGCTCCTCATTGCACAGAAGGAAAGTTGCTGTCAGTCCCAGCTGTTGCTGACGGTACCGGACTGTCGCAGGCGCGGGCAACCATACATGCTCTCGAAGATTGGGGATGTGAGGAGAGCGTCATCGGACTCTGCTTCGACACCACTTCCACCAACACGGGGAGGGTGCAGGGTGCAGTTGTCCGGTGGAAAACATGCTCGGGCGACCGCTACTCCAGCTGGGATGCCGTCATCACGTCCTAGAGCTTATCGGGGGGCAGTAGCGTCCACCCTGCTCGGAAGAACTACGGCACCAACTGATCCTTTGTTTCAGCAGTGAAGAGAAGGTTAGTTCATTTTTTGTGCAAGGTGAAAGTTAGGACACACATGATATTCCTAGTTTATAAAACAGCAAGCCAAACCGGAACTTCAGAGTTTTCTCACACAATTTTCTTGTTTATTATTTTGAAGATGGGACGGAGCTCGATCTCTCGACCTACTGCAAGTTGCAGGTCGAGAATCTGGCGGAGTACGTGGCTAATAGAACTCCGGGACGCGGCGGTCAGCTTCCTGAGCACAGCTTCTGGTTTCGTCAGAGACGATTACCGGGAAGTGGCAGAGATCACGCTTCTGGTACTCGGGACACCCACGCCGTGGCATTCACCTCATTCGCCCAGGAGCCTACCACCACGCAAGATGGATGGCTAAAGTTAGTATTTTCAAACAAAAATAATCTAGAGATAAGTTTAAATGTTATTCAAAGATAAACATTTCATTATAACGCAAACAAAGTAATTGGTAACAATAAACCTGTCTTACTTACAATGGTGCCTATTCTGTTTCAGGTCATCTACTACACAAAACTGCTGATGCTCAGTAGGCAGCTGGAGCTCGACGCGAGCTGGTCGACAAACTGCACAGGATCGTGGTGTTCATCGCTCTTCTGTACGTACCAGCTTGGTTGGCGGCCCCTGTAGCAGCTGATGCGCCGTTGAATGACCTGGTACTATACCAGCGGTTTTCTCTGAGTATAGGGCAGTGGACCGCGAGGTGGCAGAAGCGTCACTGGCAGTGATGAGGCGGCACTTCTGGTATCTGAAGCCTCAGACCGTCATCTTCGCTCTATGCAGCAACAAGGTGGATGGCACTGTGAAGCAACAGATGGCAGAAAAGCTGTCCCACCTCTCTGTACCCAAAGACTTCACATACGAGAACGTCTCAGTCGACGAGATGACGCTACTCCCCGACCTGATCGACGAGTCCTCCTGGTTCTTATTTGCAGGTCTGAAGATGTATGGGTCTTCGTGGCTCACCCTGCCAACTGATAAGTGGGACGAGAACGAGGACTTTTGTCGTCTGAAGGATGTGATCTCTAATCTCCAGGTCACCAATGACGTCGCTGAAAGAGGAGTCCAACTGATACAAGACTATGCGAACACGGTCACAAAGGACGAGGCACAGCTGCAGGATCTTCTGCAAGTGGTGGAAAAGAACCGGAAAGAGCTCGGCGACTTCAAGAAGTCATCACTCGCCACGATGACATAGCACAGAGGGACAACGTTGCAGCCAGTGACGTGTGATAGTGGTCAATACAATGCAAAAGTGATTGTTTAAGTTATTGTTTCTTTCTTCCTTATTTGTCTGCTATTTGCTGATTTTTTTGAAAAGTATAGGTGATCGTGGTTTTTCCCATTATTTGGCACTATACTAGCACATTGGTATTACCTGTATACAGGCACAACTTTTAAACCGTTAGTCGTATGACATTGGAAGGCACACCAAACGACTTCTCTCATCAAGAGGATTCAGAAAACATCCCTACTTAATGATTTATCTTGATTCAGTAAAAAGTTAAAAAGTACGCATTTAAAAAAAAAACTCGTAATTTTAAGGTCGATGCGAGACCCCTTAATATTGATCAATTTTTGTAAAAATGGTACCAATGTGCTAGTATAGTGCCAAATAATGGGAAAAACTACGATAACCTATACTTTTAAAAAAAAATTGAAAAGTGGGCCACCCTAATACACAGTTGATAACGCCAGAGTTCACCTTTTTGGGAAGGCCAAGAAGACTGGAAATGCTCCAACCTACAAAGAATGCCCTGGAGCTCCACGCCAAGCGGGCAAACTATCAGGCAAAATATGGCTCCAGGCTGACAAAGAGCACGTAGCTGTTGAAGATCCGGTGGACACTTCAGCCTGGAAGTTGGAAGATGGGAGCCTCCTACCAGTGTGGACAAGACTTACTCCAATCCCTGAAGCCTGCCTGGAGCTTGTTGTTTGTGGTTGCAAGAAAAAGTGCAAGACAGCTAGATGCAACTGTTTCAGGAAAAGGATGAAGTGTACGACAGCTGTTGCTGTAACCCAGCTGGACAGTAGATCTATGTCTCTCTTCCGGGCTGAAATTGAGACTTGCTCAATGTTTTTTTTCCGATTAAAATAAAAAAATCACATATTTTTAGCACAATTTCGGTCGTGATTAGCTTGAATTTGACCTTGAGTTGGTAATTCGGATGGAATAAGCGTGTCATCATACTTCTTTATCACTAAGTGTGGTAAAATGAAACATTTGGTCAAACCAATGGCTCAGAAAACTTTTCTTAAATTAAAATTAGAAAATATCATTTTTGCACGTTTGACCCTCGAAAATGACCTCAAAGCCAAATGCGAGAGTGGCATCCACTGCATTTATTCTTCACCTACAGGTACATTAATTAGCATGGGTGCCAGCTATTAACAAAAAACGCCGTTCAAAGTCCACTTTTTAATTTTGGCCGGTCCACTATTGTAGTTCTTCAAAGAACGCGTTTCTATCGCGTATCAGTTTGTCAGTTTTTTGGATACTGAAAGATGATTCGTACTGAGCTCTTCATATTTCGGATACTTCTGTTAGATCATTAGATAAAGCACTGTCTTCGTTTTTGAAAGGTCCAATAGTCGCATGGTTTTCGATTCCTTTTTGCAAAAATTATAGAAGTAATTTGAGTTAACCTTTATCGCCTCTATAACGTCGCCTTCTTTTTCTGTATGCTTCTCAATTAGTTCCTGTATGACGCAATCGATACTCTGCAGTTTATAACTTAATATTTTTCTGATGTTTTTCTGTCTTTTTCCTCTTTGTTTTATTTTTGGGACATGTCTTTCTACATTTCCAGCGTTTCTCCTCTAAGGTCATTAGCATATCTTCCGTTGTGTTGGCCTCGAAGATGGATTTCCAATCTACAGTATTACTTCCATGCTGGATGCAACATCTTCCAGTTTATAGCGTGGAGTGAAAATTAACAATTTCGAATTTGCTTTTTTCTGTGTTCGTGTTCTTCCTTTCTTGTTGCTTTTATATGGTTGTTATTTCAATAATGTTGTGACCCGATATTATAGTTTGGGATATTTCTACATTATCAATTAGGTTGCTGTTTGTTTGTGAATACCAAATGTGCAATTGTTTTTTCTTGTTTCTGTTATTCCTTGTGTTAACATAAATTCATCAGCCAGAGCTAGTAGCTTTTTACCTCGCTCCTGGTCTTCCCGTGTGCCCCCTTGTCCTGGTGTACACATATTTCTTCCTATCCTTTTATATTTCATGAATGGGAAATTAAAATCACCAGAGAGAGAATATTTGGGTTGGAGAGTGTAGATCTTTACCCAGTTTTTACCTCCGTAAGGAATCAGAGAAATTTTGAGGTTGGCGGCTTCGGGGGTTGTCATTACAATTAGTATCATATTTAATTTTCAACCTTTTGCTGCTACAATTCTACGTAGCTTTGAGGTTACTAGTCATTTCTGCCATATGCCTTTCGCGTGTGTAAATAGCACATTCTCCTTTACGTCTCACTCTCTGTCAGCTCGGAGGATGTTATAGTTGTCAATTTGTATTTCTTTTTTATCAATACAAACTACAGTTTTCACTGTTCGCCTAGCAGTCCTTTAGATGGGTTTCCGTGAGGCATGCTAAAGTCTGCTCCGGTTTCTTGCATGAATCCTTTCAGGTACAAAACTTTGTCGGGAATGATTGATTAAGGCTCTGAATGTTGGCTAGGATTATTTATATTTTTCTCTATCATTTTCCCATACATTTGATTCGTTTTCCAATAGTGTTGCCGGTTTCGTTGTCTTGTGGTCCTCTGAGAATTTGCCTCTCTTATCTTTGTCGGTACCTGTTGTCCGATAACGCATGAAGTGGCTTTGTGCGTGCCTTCTGTCCGGCTCTCGGATTCCTTTATTTGTCAGCTGACTTTGTATTTGCTGGATGTATTTAGCAGCTGAATTGTGTTGGCTACGTCTTAAAAATTGGGAGTCCTCTTTGATGTGCGTTTTTCCTGTTCACCTGTGCGTTCTTTTGAGGGTGGTGGGTAACGGCATTTTGTCCGTATTTGCACTCCCATATCTTGCATAGGTGTTACAGACAGTAATGTGGTGGAACTTGCATTTTTTCAAATTTGCAATATCCTCTATGAACGTGTTACATAATTTGGGATGTGCAATAATTTAAGGTGGTTCAAGACGTAGTTTGAGGACGTAGATGGCCTTGGCCATCCAGCATGCATGGTGAGTGGTCCTGGAGCCCGGACCTTGACTTCTTTCTCACACGGCACCCGAGGAAGGTGAGGCAGAGTCGTAACAATTCCTCATAGTCATCACGCGATTGTAGACTCCAGTGCCTTTGTGAAGTACTGGATCATTTCCTCTCGGAAGCTGGAAATCTTGGATCTCTGAATAGGTTGTTTGAAGCCTTCATGAAGGAATCCTTCTGAAGTGATAGCCATTTTTTCTGAAAACGTTTAAAGTCATTTCCGGACCACTGTGGGTCCAAGAAGTGCGTTGCAGGTGTTTGACAAGACGACTTCAAGGATATGATGTCGACAAGCGATCCAGACAAGTTCCCTTCCTACTGCTTTTTCAATCATGGTACAGGGTCCCCTGTGAAGGCCAGTATTAGACGCAGTTGTGTCAAATACGAGATTTTGGATCCACCGCGAAGATTCCAGTCATCAATCGTCGAAATGCAAGCCTTGGCCGTTCTTCTCCTGTAGCTCGTTGTATTTTTGGCACGGCTAGGAGTTTTTCCATCCCATTTCCCGTAACGATTTACCGCGGTTCGTTCGGCTGTTTCCGTTGCCGCCGCCGATGTCGGGAAGTAGTTTCCCACCCAGTGAAGAAGAAGGGGTCGTTCGACAGAAAACGAAGCTTGATCCTCTTGGCTGCTGCCTGCCTTGCTTGCCTTCTTGAACGACGGATGGAACTGCGTGAAAGAGTCATTGTAGAAATATCATAGCCATGGCTTGAGCGACTGATCCAGCAACGAAGACTGCTCCTCGATCGGGAAGGTTGACGCGATCAAGAGCAGAACCACATCTGGTGATGTGAAGATATTGTTTCGTTTCGGAGATGAGTAGTGTACATCTTCAGCGTTGAATTCTTCAGAGGATGAAGTGGATGTGCTGGATGATGGAGAAGAGCAGCAGCTCCAGCCCGGAATGCAGCTCTCTTTCTTTGTACCTTAGAA
>JAJOZX010002775.1:0-142500 GCA_023014485.1 Bathynomus jamesi
TGGATTTGAAACGGTTTAGGACTAGTGTGTGTGGGAATTACTTTACGTATAAGATCTGTTGACACATGGAACAGGTTACCTTCGGAAGTTGTGAACAGTTCCTCTGTGGATCAGTTCAAGAAAAGGGTAGACCAAATCTTGCACACTATTTGAGTGTGTAAAGACATTTAGGACCTCAGTCTGCGGAAATTTCTTTTCCTATAAAATAGTTAATATCTGGAACCAACTTCCCTCAGAGGTTGTTTCCAGTCAAAGTGTAAATCTGTTTAAAAATAGGCTAGACAAAGTACTGAACACACTCATAGTTTAAGATTAAAACCTCAGAAAACTCTGCAGGAGTTCTCTTGCTCGGTGTCTCTGTGAGCAAGCTAAATATAGAGCTATTTATATATTCTCCACTTTCCTGTAAAATTTCCTTGGCTACTTTTCCAGGGTCAAGGTATTTTCTTCAACCTTTTTCCGTACCTGCCTCTGGCAGGGAGGGAGCGGAGGGTGGGGAGAGAGCCTTCTACAAAATTTTCCATGGCTCCCGTTGCCATTGGTACCTCCTCGGTATGGGCCGCAAGGCCTTTTGAGGTACTTCTTTTCCTTGTAACTCCTTGTAACTCTCTCTCTCTCTCTCTCTCTCTTCTCCACACCGCATCCGATCAGAGGTCTTCAGCAGGGACATCGGCAATGTATCCATATAACGTTAATAATAACCGAAACTCGGGGAAAATATGCTCTCTGCCTTCCGCTCTATCCCAAATCCTTTCCTCTTAGTAACCTCTTAATACAAACTAATCTTTCATATTTTGCGAATTTTTAACTCTGGTAGGATTCAATTCCATTCCTATATTGTAAGAGATACTTAAATTCATGTGTGTATTATGCCATATGATGTGCGTAATAAATAATCATTTTTAAATAGTTGGAGCGTTCAAGGTCATCTGTAATAATCTATAGACTACCCCTCAAGCCCACTCTCAACACTTAGATTCCCCTAAGACACAGGCGTCTTCAAGTAACATGAATTCGTAGAGATCTAAGGTGTTAGATTCCATATTATATAATTTATGTGCTAGGTTTAAGAACGCTGGCATTGAAGGATGGAAGGAAGGGACAGTAAAAGCGATAATAGGTTTAAGGAAGGAAGTGGAATGAGGATGGAGGTAAGTGTTGCTATGTCGAAAGAAATTGTAGGTCCCCTCCGCCACCACGGAGGACATACACAATACACGAACACAGTTAGGTGGACCAGCCATGAGTGGATCCTAGGGTCTTTGTTGGTCTGAAACATTATAACATTATAACATTATAACAATGAATTGACAGAAACAGAAGAGTCTGGTCTTAGACGTACTGATAGGTTTAACGTATGTGGCTAGAGGCCGCCACTCAGAATTACCACTACTACCCAAGTTATAATAAGGTTATTTACTGACAGAGTAGTCATGAGTAGTTATGGAAATAAAATATGATTATACTGTTGATGGCTGACTATATTCAGTTGGGGTATAAACTATTGCTGACAATCTTTGGATCCTTGGCTTTTAAGACGAATTTTTTATGCATATGTTCAACAAAATAGGAAATTGGCTGATTATTATTACCATTCGAAGGGTTGGTACCCTTCACAACCGAAATCAATTTCAGAAGGGGTGCATGGTATCCTCATTTCCTTTATCGTCCCAGCACGCTTCACATAAGCCATTTACACAAAGATGGAAAGGCCGTCTGTGCAACACGAGAAGACTCGGGCAATGCGGGGAGCAATGGTGACATTGCATGAATATGGTGTGCCAATAAGAGAAATATCAAGACGACTAGACGTTCATCGAAACACTGTGGAACGGTGGATTCATCGGTATGAAGCAGAAAACTCAATCGCTACTTTGCCGAGGTCTGGTCCTCCGCGTTCAACATCTCAAGAGGAAGATGCTGCGATTGTTAATCATGCCAGAGAGCATCCGTTTGTTCCAGCGACGCATATTTACAGACACCTGAACCTTCGTTGTAGCGCAAATACAGTGAACAACAGACTTCACGAGGCAGGGTATTTTTCTCGCCGTCCAGCTATAAAACCTGCATTGACGATTGAGCATAAAGAGGCGCGGATGGGATTTGCTTTGCAATACTTGCCGCAGGAGGAAGAATTCTGGAGAAAAGTTGTGTACTGTGACGAAAAAACATTTTCAACAGATAGTCATGGTTCCCTGCATTGTTGGAGGCAGCGCGGAAAACGCTATGAAGAAAGAAATGTTTTCCCGAGAAAACGTAGTGGTCACATCAATCTCGGTGTGTGGGGCTGGATGTCTGGCTATGGTGTCGGAGAATTGACTCAAGTAGATGAACGCTTCACTGGACAGCAATATTGCCAGATACTGGAAGAGGTGCTGCTACCCAGTGTTCGTGCGTATCTGGTTCCAGCGCCGGAACCATTTTACTTA
This sequence comes from Bathynomus jamesi, assembly GCA_023014485.1. Taxonomy (NCBI): domain Eukaryota; kingdom Metazoa; phylum Arthropoda; class Malacostraca; order Isopoda; family Cirolanidae; genus Bathynomus; species Bathynomus jamesi. The sequence continues at coordinate 2,430 of JAJOZX010002775.1, forward strand.
ATGGAAGATAACAGTCCCATTCAGTGAGAGGTTCACTGAGGAATTTGGTCATTACTTAGGGCAGTCAAAAGTTGACCGAAAAAATTAAGAAAGTTGACCTTACGAATTGAAAAAATTGACTTATAAAGTTGCCTTTACTTTCAATAATAAAAACGATACTTTAATTACTTATTTTTGCTCTTCTACGTCAGTTGACCGATTGTGGTAAATTATGAAGTATTTGCCGACATTTTCTGGCAAAAAATTGCGATCCTTACTTAATAATTTATTAAGCATGGAGAAAGATATCTCTACAGCGGCAGTTGTTGGTTGACATTGCAAAAGCTGACCATACACTGTTGGTGAGATTTCAGGTCTACTGAGGTTAATTATTTCACAAATACCATTTGTCTTGAGTCTTGTTTCAATGTATTGTTTGACTGAACACATATCTTCGCCAAGGTTGATAGAAGAAATGGTTTCATATGCCTCTCTAATGGTGCAATCAGATGCTTCCATCCTAGTCACTAAGCTAGCAATCAAACTATAATTCATTTTGATTGACATTAGTTGCTTTGGCAGTTTTTCATTAGCAACACACTCTTTAGACTTCTGAACAATGATTCCTTCATCTTCAATAAGACAAATACGAGCAGCGAAGTTGCCAGTTAACCAAAAAGATGCCAATTTTTAGTTATTTTAATTATTTATTAAAAAAAATTGACTTTATTTACCTCATTGCTATTTTTTGACCTAACAGGTAAAAGTTGACTTTTGGTTGACCTATTAACTTTGGTAATATACCCCCTACAGGTGTTTTTATTGCATTTTCAGTCGTTTCAGCGAAAAGTGCCCCATAGGAAACAATTTGACTTTATTGACTTTTGACCGCCCTAGTCATTAGATTCTTCACGTAGGATATGTATCACAAACAACAATATTGACAACAATTCCCAACAATTACTTAATATCAATCATTGCATTTGAGCAAATAATTTAGACCTGCGTCAAAATAACTTAGTATCATGCCATGATTTGGGATATTTGCCGAATTAGTCGTTCTCTATAGTCTACAGTATATATTGAGACGGTATAATGTAATGCCCAGCTAATATTTTGATGACTAGGATTGCTCCGTAACCATCCCAACATCCCGAAACTTCGTCATTCTGCTTCTTAATCATTCGTATTTTAAACACTAAAATGTAGCAGAAGTGACGTAATAATGGACGTCATTGATTGGGTTAGAACAGTTATGTGCACCAATCCGAACACACCTCCGCTGCCATAAGGACTGCCCATTTTATACCTAACAGACGAGCTTGGGACGAGACAGAGGCGTGAGACTTCTTGTAAGCATTGTACATCACTGCACTTACGTGAAACGAAATAGCATATGTGATATAATTATGATTAAATTAAATACCTGCAAAAAGAAAACATTAGTAAACACAGTATTAAACATTTACATTAAACTTAAAACATTCAAACAAACATAGGCATTGTGAGTAGCGGTGATTGGCTCGTTTATATTCCCGCCTCATTCCAGTTCTCCTATTTGGCCCTTGATGAGGTAAAGTGTAACGCGCATCTATTTTATGTTATAAAAACAATAAGTAGGCTTATATAAGTAAAAAGAAACAAAAGATTTAACAAGATAATGTGAACTGAACGAAAGTGAACGATTTCAATACAATTTTAATGATATATATATATATATATATATATATATTATATATATATATATATATATATATATATATATATATGAAAATGAAAAGGTTTATTGGCAGACTATAGTCCATATGACAAATATTATTAATACAATGACAGTTCATATACTAAGGATAGAAATATATACAATTGATTAGAAATAATACTGGACTGTCGAAGTTAAGTGGAGCTACAGACAGACGTTTTCGTACCAAGAAGTCCATAGCTTAGAGGATAAATGGCAGGACTCATGGATAGCTTGGATATCGGGTTGGTTGATTTTTTAATTCTTTGCATTAGACTGTGTTGAGCACGTCTTGTTACCTCCGGGAAGCTCGGGACATTGCGGGTAGCAAATATTTGCGAAGCTGAGCATCTCGGGGGTAATTTATGTAAGAGTCTAAAAGACCTGTTGTACAACAAATTTAGGGTTCTGCCAGAACCTTTTTTATAATTCACCCAGAGTTGCTGTCTGTATATATTACTGCAGAAAGTACGAAAGAGTGTATCTTTAGCTTCACTTTTACAGAAACGAAAGTTCCTTATGGTCATATTCGCTTTAGCACACAGGCTTCGAGATTTTCTTATATCCGAGTCATCACTCAAGGAGCTGGTAATAGTTTGACCCAAATATTTAAACTCTTGTACTTCCTCAATTACTTCACCATTCATTTTAAACCTTATATCAGCTGGCTGATTACAGCTTTTAGGATGAAATTGCATAACCTTGGTTTTTGTAACATTAAAAAGAATATCATGTTTCTGCGAATACACTTCGCAGACGTTTAGTAGCCGATCCAGACCTTTAACAGAGGGACTTATTAACACCATATCATCGGCATAAACTAAGTTATTTATCCTTGTGTTATCTCTACAACATCCCACTGTTGCCTCATTAAGTGAAGCAATTAATCCGTCAATATACACATTAAACAGCATAGGGGAGAGCAAGGAGCCTTGTCTCACCCCGCAAGAGGAGCCAAAACACTCGGATGGTACATTGCCCCACCTAACAGTGAAAGATTGGTGGGAATGCCAAAATTTCAATAAATTTAATATGTACATGGGAACCTTCCTGTCTTCTAGTTTTGCAAATAAAATATTGTGGTTCACTCTATCATATGCCTTACTTATATCTCGGAAACAGCTATAAATAGTTGAATTACTATCAATGTATTTATATATTGTTTCTTTAAGTACATAGATACATAGGTCAGTTGAGTGGAACCTTTTAAAGCCAAACTGATTAGATGTCCATAGGAAATCATTTAATCGGAGTAACAAGAGTTTTTCTAGTAGTTTCGAGAAGCAGGAAGCGACAGCAATAGGCCTGTAATTATTGCTGGACAGAATGTCTCCGTACTTATTTTTGACCAGGGGCAAGATATATACCCTCATGAACTCTGCAGGGATATAGCTATGAGCCAGCATGGCTGATAGGAGCAATGATATATGCAGACATACTACGTCATTTGCATATTTTAAGTGCTCGTTCGATAAGTCATCTACCCCTGACGCAGAACCAGTCTTTAACTCTTTAATTAACCTCTTTACTTCAGGAAATGATATCAAAGTATTTTCCCTTGTCCCTCCCACAATCGTTTCGCTGCAATCTAAAGATTATCCCTACTCACACTGTTAAGAATGTTAGAGTAGTAGTTTTTCCACAGCTTTGCAATTTCATCCTCCCCCGACACCCCATCGATTGTCGGAGGGAGGACATTTTTGACACCCGTTTGATTCTTAATAAATTTCCAAAAATTTTTATTATCGTTATTTATGCGAGCTTCACAGGCTTTTGATGCTCGAATAGACTCTTCTTCCTGTTTACATCGCCTTATGGCCGCCTTATATTGACCCCGACTTCTACACATATTCATGTATACTGGTCCTAATCTGGGTCTACCATGAAAGCACCACAAATCATAGGCGTCTTTCGATTCCCTCTTCAGGGGGGCAATAAAATCATTCCATCCAGGAATAACCTTAGTATGATAGTTGTAAGATTTAATCAGGGGCTTCCTGCTTCTCTTAACAGGGATATTATCTTACTATAATACCTATCTATGAGTTTACAGTGAGAATCATTTGAGCAAGGATTATTACAGGCAAGGTGCAAAATTTCTAAATTATTAAAGAGGTGACATGTTCTGTCTTTGTATTCTATTCTCTGCTGCATATTAACATTGGACCAATCGACGCGATTATTCTTACCTATTGAGTTCTTGTTAAGTCGTGTTGCGCATAAATTGGTAACGTTAATTAATATTTCTAATGGTCTATGATCAGAAAGAAGGAAATCATGCAAATATGAACTCTAACAATTCGATCCTTTAGATTATTACTAGTGAGACAATGATCAATCCACCTGGTGGTACCACTCATATCGCTAACGTATGTAAAATTACCACTGGCTACCCCTAATACATCTACATCACTTATACTTAAATTGGCCGACTCGCACATGTTACCCAATTCTACAAAGAATTCCGAGTTCACATGTGCGTTAAAGTCCCCCATTATTATACAGTGAGAATATTTGGGGTTATCTGATAATGACTTAATTTTGTACACCAAATCAATGTATTCATCTAGATTACTGCCGTTGTTGTATGGTAAATAGCAGTTTACAATTAATATGCAATCATTGTTCACTTGTAATTCAATGCCTAACAACCTTACATTATCGCTTGTTAAAAATTTTATGTTTTGACAAATTTTTCCTTAATAAGAAAGCAACACCACCAAAAGGCCTACCGTACATTAATTCATCTGACAAGTCTACTGCTGATGACGCATGGTACATAAAGTCATCATGGATGGTAGAGAGGAATTTTAGCTCTTGCTTAGGTAGCCAGTGCTCCTGCAGGAGTATCAATCTGCACTGTCGCAGATTTTATGAACATCTACAGTTGAATTCCTCACTGACCTTACATTATATGAGACTATTTTCAACAAGTTATCCGCCATGACTGATAGAGAATTTATTATTAAGATTATTATTATTAGTAAGATTATTATTATTACACAGTACAACTTTCAGGCATTACCGTTAGGGCGCCTATTATTATTATTATTATTATTTTGCCTGTTATCAAATCCCCTGAAAAAGTGAATAAACTCCTTAACAATAATACCGTCTGGCCATTGACTCATATTATACGGGTTGAAATGCGCATTTACACCTTTAATTATTACTTTAAAAGAGTTATAATACGGAGATTTCGTGTTTAGTTTATTAACTATCACCTTTCCGTGTTCACCAATGATTTCTTCCATCATGTGTCGAATATCGCTTGCCTCGTTCGAGAGCTGAATTCGCGACACAAATAGGGTGAGATTCTTCATCGGTGGCCTCGCCGCGGAGACCGGTTGAGGAAATCTTCGGGAATGGCGCCTGTTAACAGTTACCCACCCATCCTGCTCCCTCGATCTCCCTGAGGCAGTGTTCGCCTGCCTGGGGAATGGGTAGCACAACCTTTGGGGGATAGGAGGCCCCTCCCTTACTCTGTGGCTTGGTGAGGGTCTGTTAGCGGTGTTTATACCCTGACGGCCGCGCGTGCCTCTCCTTCTTCGGTGGGAGGGGGGAACTGCGCACCGAGCGAGGCGTAATCGAACACCTCTCCTCTGCAGTGGGAGGCAGGGAAGAGGGCAATGATGCCTCGACTTTCGGCATTGGACCGTCCCTGTTCCTCATTGTGAGATCGGGAGCAGGGGTCCTTTCCTGCACGGGAGGGGGGTAGACCCTCGCTGCCCGACGCGCTTCTTGGATATCTGGCTTGCTGAACTACTTCCGAGTAACTGGGCTTTGGGAGGAGCGTCTCTTTCAACGCATCTAACTCTGACCGGAACTGTTCTAGCGAAATCGCGTTTTTCTGATTTGACACCACGTGTTGGTGTTTCAGTTCAACTATCGACTTTTGTACCTCGTTATACTGTTTGAGGAGCATCGAGACGTTTACATCACCCATAGAGATTACCGGTATTCTATGGAAGTTAGTAACGTAAAAGGTAATATTATTCTCATTATCCCGGAGGGTCGACACTTTATTTATAATGTCGTTCAGGGTATTCTCGTTTTTAGAATTACCTCTACGAGTTGGGAGGGAAGCACTGAACAGGGTGTTTAATTGTACCCTCGCATGTTCTATTTCTTCTGAATCATAAAAATCATGAGAGACAGATACAAGAAGGTCTGACCTAATATGATCTATGATACTTTGTCAAATATAAAACATAACAATGGATTCTCTGCAAGATTTACAGCAGACGACCCCATTGTATCTGTAATGGCTTGCGGGGGAGCGTAGCTGGTGTGGGGTGGAGATGGGGGGGGAACGCCGAAAGGGGTCCCACTTCTCGTCCCTTTAAATCATGTTCGGGATACCGACGGTTCGATGTTCAGGCATCTTTTCACATTAATTATGTAGCTATTACTATGACACAAAAAGTATACACGCGGAGTCACTGTACGATTATACCGTAATGAAACATACATTTCTAGCGATCACCGTCAAAACTTTTACTATTAAACGGAAGATTCGCAGTGTATGATATATGGTGGGAGTAGGGCAGGAGAGGGGAACGGGATGGGATGCTAAAAGGAGTGCCCACTCCTTGTCCCTTTAAAAAATAAATAAATAAATAAATAAATAAATAAATAACATTCGTATGTTTTTAAGAACTTTTAGGATTTGGATGCCGAGTTAGCTTATATCAAAGAATCTTTTACTAAATTAGGTTACCCCCATGTTGCTATTGAAAAAGCACTTGGTGCTGCTAGAAAAAAAATTGACTATAACGCCTTTACTAAGGATTTTAAAGATGTTTTAGTTATTCCTTTCAGTTCCGAGTCATTTCGTAATAGTTTTCCTTCCGGCCTTCGAACAGTTAATAAAGTACCTTACACGACTCGTACTTTTTTACGAAGGAACCAATCACCGGAGCGGGCCTCTAACACTGGGGTTTACAAAATCTCATGTTTGAATTGTTCTAAATGTTATATTGGCGAGACCACTGACTTTAAACGTCGTTTTTATCAGCACAAACATAGCCTAAATATTGCCGATAATAACTCAGGTTTACATAAGTATTGTTTATAATTTGATCATAATATAGATATTAATAATTTCTATCTTCTTAATACTGATAAAAATAACAGGAGGAAATTGGTTGAATTCTTTTTGATAAAAAACCACATATGTAATTTTAATGTAAAATATGGTCTATTTTTCATAGATTTTTTTAACCAACTTCTATTCATCTTAAAGAATCCTCTATACGGTCTGTATCGAGACGTTTCCAGCTGCCAGAGGCATAACGTTTCTTGAATTCTCTTCTGTGTGCCCTTTCGTTCACTTCAGTTTTAACTCCTGCCCGAAAGAAGAAGGAAGTACTTTCGAAAAGATTTGCAGTTACCTTTTAAATTAATTCTAATTATTTTGAATTTTCTTTTGGAGACCTTACTATTTTATTGAATTTGCGCGTTTGTAGTGTTTTCTAAATTATATATGTTACGCCTAATGGTCGCAAGCCAACCATCTAAGGTTAACATTATGTAGGCCAAATTTCCGATTGCTGACATTAAGCAATTTTGTTACCTAATGTCAACATTAAGCAGATTTTCAACATTGAGCACGGAAATTTTTACAGATGTTGACAGAGGCTCGAATGCCTGTGCTACATGCTATGACATTTATTTATTTATGTTATTTCAAGCTTATATTTATCAATATAAGGTTAGGTTAGATAAGGTGCAGCTGTCTCAGAAAAAACTGCCATGCAATTCACGCTGAATTAGGTTAGGTTAGGTTCAGGTGCAGCTGCCTCAGTAAAAAACTGTCATGCAATTCACGCTGCCACCCTGAAAAATCATGCAAAAACTCTTAAATAGACTTTTGGCTGAGAGACTAAATTTCACTTCTACTTTTAAGTTATAATTGCCAAGTATTTTCAATATTATGCAGCATTTCAACATTAGCCAAAAGGCAGGCATCTAATGTCAACCAACATTATACAAAATTGTGCTTCATATTGACATTATCACCATTACTTTCAATATTACGCAAGGCAAATTTCTAATGTAGACATTAGGTAAAAATTTACCAAAATCAACATTAGGCAATTTTTCACATTAAGCGTAACATATATAAATATATATAGGGCCTATTAGGGTGGCACTTAAAACCAAAAGTAGAAAATGTTGACCTCTCACCCGCTAAATTAGTTCTAAAAATTAAAAAAAGTGCCCTGGTGAAATTTAAGTTGAATCATTTAGAATTTGCAGGTTGCCCTCGGCTGCTATGTTTTATTAATGTAAAAATTATGAGTATAAAGATGTGGATCACCCTAGATGTAAATTTCTTACGACAACTTCTTAATTATAATAATACATATGTATACATATATATGCAGAATCGCTACCATCAGTTCTTTCCAAGAGTGAGATGACGTCACCACAATCAGCAGTTCTCCAAGTACTCGAATTCTATGAGAAACAAGCCCTTATTCAGAGGAAATATAACGCGCGGAAAGAACAAAAATTTCTATCGATATCGTGAACGACATCGAACCTAATTCGCCAAGAACCTGAAGGAGGAATTCACCCTTGATGGCCCTCTTATTGTCAAGTGGGATGGGAAACTTATGGAGGACCTGACGACAAAGAAATATGTAGACTGACTCCCGATTATCGTTTCTGGAGAAGGGGTCAGCCAGCTCCTGGGTGTGCCCAAAATCACTACTGGAACGGCGGAAGCACAGGCCTCAACAGTGAAGATGAGTTTGGAGTAGGGTTTGTGCAGTCTTGTCAAGGCCATGTGTTTAGACATCATCGCCTCCAACACTGGTCACAAGAAGGGCACTTGCGTGTTTTTGGAACCAAAACTGGAGCAGAACATACTTCATCTCGCCTGCCGTCACCATGTGTTGGAACTGGTGCTTTCTGATGCATTCAAGAAGTCTGTGGGAGGATGTTCAGGGCCTGAAGTTTTCCTTTTCAAGCGATTCAAGACCAGAGAAAATTTCGGCCAGGGCCCAGCAATCGGTACGTGCAAAATACACTGGTTTCGGTTCGGGACGACCTTCTGGACTTCGCACAAGCCCAGCTCGAGGAAGGCCAACCCAGTGATGAGTATCGTGAGCTCCTGGAGTTGTGCATTATTTTCCTTGGAGAAGTTCCCTTACGTGGGGTGAGATTCATGGCACCAGGAGTCATGTATTACGCTCGATGGATGGCTAAAGTCCTCTGTTCTCTCAAAATGTGGATGTTCCACAGTCAGTTCAAGCTCACTGCGAGGGAAGAGATTGGACTGAGAGATTTTGCCATTTTTGCTCCCCTGACTGTGGCAGCCCAGTAGTGTGGGCGCAAAATGGACGAGTGCAATGCAATGTTGCAAGATGTTATGCAACAAAGGGGAAGGGGTTGTTGAAAACGGGTAAGGGGTTGTGCAACAAGTGGGAGGGGTTTCCCCCAAGCTGCAATGAAGGGGGAGAAGGGAGGATGGTCTCCCACTAATGGGGTAACCTTAACGTAAGAGAGGGAGAGAAAGGAGAAGGAGGAGGGTCTTTGGGGGAGGTGGGATGTCCTCACCCCCAAAAGGGAAACCCTAACCAAAGCCTTAACCTAAGAAGGAGAGGGAGTTGTTTATTCCACCCGAGTCCGTCGCATAATAATCGTCCAGGGGATCCGCAGCTATTATATAGAGGGTCTGGAGTTGCCAGATACCCCTATAAAATTTAATTATGTTCAGATGTACCTTATTAGGGTGAGTTGCCAGAAAGCACTATATAATTTAATTATTTATTTATATATAGATGAGTTGCCGTTTAGTTTTTATTTATTTATATAAGGAGGGTTACCAGGTACCACCATTTTAATTATTTATATATAGATGAGTTGCCAGAGAGCACTATTTATTTATTTATAGATGAGTTTCCAGAGGCCACTATTTAATTATTTATATATGCAGGGTTACCAGACAGTACCATTCATTTTCATTAAATTATTTAATAAAGGCAAGAGAGACGTTCTCCTTAATTTGCTGCGAATTAATTCAATACATTTAAACGATCACCAATATTATCAATAAAGAAATACACTTGAATCTTTATATTAATCCATGGCTTAGCAAAAGAATTAAATAAAACACCAATATTAATAATAAAAGAAATACACAGGACTCTTTATATTGTACATTATTCCAATAACATATTCTATAAGAATAATATTTACTTTACCTATAATTCGAGAGACCTGAATCGCTTTCATTTACTCTAAAGCCAAACCGGAAGTGTCTATTTACTTTTGACAATCCTTTCTATATACCTTCTATATTTTTCTATAAAGAAAGTTCCGCGAAATCAAAGAAGAGGAATCCTTTATTCAATTATTTTCAAACTAATTTCAATTAAAATAATTTACTTTCATGCTAATATATTTAATTAACAATAAAAGTAAAATACATCGAAAGTGTCTATTTACGTTTGTCAATCCTCTGTGTATATATAATGTCTTCATTAAAGCAAATTATCTTTTTATTCCAAGAAATACAAAATAACGAGTCCAAATTCGATACACGTTAGAAACAGGTAATTCGTCTGAGGCACTCCAAATCAACAGGAGCGGGCACATCGGAATGCGGATGCCCTACTTCATAAGATGTGTGTGGTGGGTATGTGTGCACGAGAGAGAGATAGAGTGAGAGTGAGGCGTACTTTCTCTTAGATGTGTACGTACGTAAAGTGGAATTCTCGGCTCCTTTTGAATAAAAAAAATATGTTTACATGGCTAAACACACACACACACACATACACACACACACACACCTTATCCTACTTGCTGATCCTGGATGTTTGGTATTATTTTTATATAAGACTTTTGTATTATCTCTACGATTTAATTAACATAATATATATATATATATATATATATTATATATATATATATATATATAATTTCATGAAATATATAGAAAATAAATATACAACCAAAATAATTAATTCTATACACAAGTTGAACGAAGAATATAGGGGGTGTTTGTGGTGGGTATGTGTGCACTAAAAGCCTATAAGAAATATACAAGTTGAACGAAGAATATGAGGATGTTTGTGGTGGGTATGTGTGTACTAAATGCCTAAGATATACACATCTGAGGAGTGTATTATTTTTTATAAAGAAAATTCCACGAAATCAAAGTTAATTCTCCTTAAATTTGCTCGAACTAATTAAAACACATTTAAACGAATACCAATATTAACAATAAAAGAAATACAATTAATCCGAAATAAATAGAATAACATTCATTTTCACATTATGTTGAGACGAGAAGGATCAATCAGAGGCAGGTACGCGTAAGGTTCGCCGCAGGTTACTATAACGGTACAGTGGAATCCGTTTGACCTACATAGCAGCAGGGACCACCCACGATCTCTCGCTCTGCTTCTCCTTACAGTTATTCTTTGATTTGAGAATACTGAAAATCATAAACAATATAAATATTCTCATAGAATAACATTTATTTTTCTCCACCGTATTATCATCCCTTTAAAATATAAAAAAAAATAACTTCTTAACAATTCATGTTTTCAATTTAAATAAACATCGGTAAGACACACACACACACACACACACACACACACACACACACACACACACACATTATTGATTTTTTTTCGAAATCATTGTTTTTAAAAAAAAAGGAATGAAAAGAAAAAAAATTATAATGTCTTTAATATAAATATGAATGCGCCTCGGTGGTGTAGTTGTTAGCGTCGCTGACTACGAATCCATCGGTCTAAGGTTCGAGAACCGGTGACGGCAGCCTGCGCGCAGCAAAACCCAGCTGTTCATCCTTCCGCACATTAGTTGGTAGATAAATGTGTACCCTGGGTAGCCTAGTGATTAAGACGCTGTGTTGCTGGTGTTTCGGATTCCACGTTAAACTGTAAGTCTAAGGTGGAGTGAAAAGCTTGACCTTCGTCAGAATGAATAATTCGGGCGGAAGCTACAAAAGGTTAAACTCCTTTTATATATGGAAAGGGGGGAGGGGGATGGTGCAAAGGGGGCGATAGGATATTGCATGAAGGGGTGGGTTCCAAAATGGGAAAGATGAGAATAGCATGGGCGCAAATATTAATGCAAAATATTGTTGTCTCAGAGCGTGCAAGTGAGCTCATACACCTTGAGATGTGATCAATAAATCTACAGAGAGAAGATAAAGACACCATTTTTCGGCCAATTATGACGTCCAAAGCGTGGGTCCGTTATATCGGTGTTACGATTGGTAAACAAATTTAACATAGCCCCGCCCAGTTACAGTGACAACCAATCAGCAAACTTACGAACCGCCTATTAGTCTTTTGCGGGTGGTACTTGGGGATCATATCAAGATGGAGACACTTGTGTTGTCTGCAATTAATCTTTTTAACGCAGCCGACCGGGAAGGATTATTTCCAACGCAAACCGTTGATGATATTTGCAACGAAGCTCCTTACGATCCGACGCAAGGGATTACCGTAGAAATGTAAGTAATTATATGCCTGTAATTTTATTTTTTGGAGTCAATTATTCTCGAACTTGTTATTTATTTTAGTGTGCTTGTTCTGGATTATTTCATCATATATATATATGGAGTGATGTAGTAATTCATCTCATCACATTTAAAATGCTTCATTAAAATAGTAGGCATCCGAAATTATAGATTAGTTTGCAATTAATATTATGCTAAATTCCTGTTTTGATTCGTTGAATTTTTTTATAGCAATCCTTTGCAAGTTTTAAATAATTTTATAAATTCCATAATAAATGAAATGTTATTTGGCATTTTCTCTGAGCGGTTCGAAGATATTTTCACATTGTAATACTCTGCATATGTTTTAAGCAATTGGATTTTTATTAAAAAAGATTCAGTAGGAACTAATTAATTATTCTTTCTCCTTTCAGGTCCGATGAGAATTTGACTCGTGTTATACAATCTTTTCGTTTTGAAGAAACGCATGTCGTAGACCGGAATACGGAGGTAGAAGTTTTACCGCGCAGTCAACCCAGCGATTGCCACATCATTAACGAAATAATGTAAGTTTTTTCCTTTTTCTTATGTTTCAAGTTTTTTTCGGGTAAGACGCACTGTATTTTCATCAATTTATTAAATGAAAAAATCATGTTTTTATTACAATAACCATCTTAAAAAAGCTACAGAATACACAAACTAGTATTATTGGATGCAATTATATATATATATATATATATATATATATATATATATATATATACGAACAAAACATCATATAAAACGAGTGCGCACAATCGGAAAATGGCTTTTTATCTGTATGCATACCATTTCGTCGTTTCGTTGAGTGTGACACGGGTCGAATAGTTTTAAAAAAATTATAAATTCCTTACCACGTGATATATGCATGAGAGATGAAAGGCAGTACATCCCGCAAGTATTACTAAAATATCGTTGTAGCCGGAAGGGATTCCATACAACTTCGGGGATATGCAACTGATCGAGAAATTTTACAATAACAGGGTCACTCCAGGGCTGAGTCCCGAGTAATCAGAATAGTACATGCGGTCCCTATTTTTAAAATAGATTGCAAACCAATGAATCCCTTACTACCAATAACATCTGTATTCACAATAAGACTACCGCAATCTCTCGTGGTTGGCAATTTCAATGTTTCGTTCTTCGCAAACACACCGATAAATTTGGAACGTCTGATTTGTTCACTATTCATTACTCTCTGAAGTGTTTTCGCATCCATTTTAAAAGTCAGTGACAACGCTCCTAAATCTGTCAACTTCGATTAGGGCTTGTGGCTCAAGGTATACTAGTACACTAGTAGGCGCGTCTATCGGCTTCGCGAATTTCAATCTGACTGAGGTGTTTCCACTCTGTTGTGGACTTAAGTGTGTATTTACACTAGCATATAAGTCAGGTGTGATGTCAAACAGATAAAGGTTAAATTGATCGATGAATTCTTTCTGCATTACCCAAAACCCGAGCTCATCACATATGCTCTCGCGCAAAGCGGGAACACAGCGTCTGATGAATAATCCATATCCATAGCCCCGCCCAACGCAACGCCATTGACGTATAGAGTTATATTTTTAAGGCCGAAATTCTCAAATTTAAAGGCACTCTTTTCATATTTAACATTCACCAAAGCATGGTCCTGCATTCCAATTAATATCCTTTTAGGTAGATTTCCCAGGGCGATGTTTTCCATATGTTTCGAGACCATCCCTACTGGCACCGTTATAGTTTGGTCTGTGCTCTATTAATTGGGTATTTTACTGTGGCATGTAGTAAGTTTTTCTCAATTTCTATTTGTTTAGGCAAACTTAATTTCACTCTCCGGACGCGGAGGCATGTCTCCATAATATGAATCACAACGGGTTTTGCTCCCTCTTCTTGATTAGCTCCAAGATTTAAACAGACTCAGAATTCGTGCTGGTGAGCTCTATTTTCATATCCACCACATTCACAAGCAACTTCTCCTGGAATGTGAAGTCTGTATGCAAGCGTCCAAAACATTCATATACCTTCTTTTTAGAATTTTTAAATTTGTCCTTTATACTACTTTCCTCTTTAGCTTGATAATAGCCCACGGTACTTAAAAAGGTATCCTTCGCTTCTTTGGAAAAGTTCAGTACATTTTCCAGATAGGCTCATAAGTGATAGTACCCCGTTCCTGCCGAGATGTTGACCTGATTTAAATATACATCACACTGGTTGAATATGGAGTGCAGAAAGTTTGTTTCAGGGTCTACAGCATATTTTTCATGGCAGTCCGTTCCATCAGAATGGGCTGTACATAATTTAGCGTACATATGCACACAGTTCTATCGTAGGACCCAAGTCCATGCCCATCGTTGTCCGTGGTGTGCCTAATAACCAGGGATCTCTGTAGGATTCATATAATTTTCGTACTCGTGAAGAAATTTCTGCAGAGCTTCTTCGTATAAGATTCTTTTCTCATCAGGTGTTTTTTCACTGTTTAATAGGATTAACAATTCGCTTTCCACTCTTTTAAGCCTGCTTTTACGGGGTTCTAGAACCGTGTCTGGACTCTTTGAACGAGTGTACGTATTATGTTCTTGTAACGGCGTAGGCGAGCCTTCTGATGGGGTTTCATTGATGCACTGCAATTTATAACGTTAAGACAGATTTCACAGATGCATTTTAAAAAGTCAGAGTCGATATTTTTAGCAAACATGTGTTGCATTGTCCGGGACAGTCAATGATTGATTTTTATTAATTCATGGTATTTCTTTACCCTCTTTGTCATTTTGGAATATACACCGTTTCAGGCTCGTTTGGAAATATATTCATTCTTAGAAGCACCCTAAACGTGTTTCTCAAATGAAGGTCACAAACAAATATCCGTAACGCTTACTTGTAGCTTCTTTAGAAACTTCCAAAAACACCTTACGCTGATTCGGGAACATTTGATTGGCTAATACCCCAATTTGCGATACATCTCTACGTTGCGCGAATAAGACTAGATATTGTGTATTTAACGGCACATTGCGCAGATATCTATTTTTTAAAAATAGATTCTGATTGATGAAGAACACGTGTATGTTAAGATGGTGGGAGAATACTGTAAATGTCTCGGCAAACATTTTATCCATCTCCAACATGAGATCGTCAATTACAATAACTGTATGCTCATTTCCCTTTAACGAATTAACATCATATACACCTTTGTGCAACAAAATATCATCTTGGTACTCGTTGAACACTGATTAATACGTCGAATAGCACCGTATAACTTTATGCACAAGTTTTGAAAACATTTCTCCCTTTTCTTTAATGATTTTAAGCATAAACACAGTTTTACCACATCCTGTAGGGCCAGATATAATACATGTGGATGGGCTCGTGAACCTGAATTTTTCTACAGAATCCATCTCGAACACATCACACTCCTAAGTGGGTCATTTACAAAATATAATAAAATTTAAGTGGTGATCCTCATATTCTACAGTCTTGTTTTTCCTCTTCTTCCACAGAACCGTGAATGACGACGATGTACAACACCCCATCATCGTTATTACAGATGACCCCGACGACAGTGTAGTTATTGTCACAGACTCCAACCCCGCTAACGAGCCCACACCAGCGATACCTGTAGCACGTGACAATTCAAAGCGGAGGCATGATGAAGAGCCCCCCACGTCAGGTATAAAGCGTGTCAAGATTGCGCCGGTTGTTAGACCACCAGTAATAGAGCCCCAACCCTCTACGTCCTATGACACAACCCCCACAATAGTACCTTCCTCAAATATACCCCCTTGTTCCTGTTCAATTCCAGGTACATCCTCCACATCAGCAGCAGCAGCTTCTCGTTCTGTAGAGGATGGTATAACATTGGAGTTGGTGCGCACCGCCACCCCCACCCCAGCCCTGACTAGAAATCGGCATATAGTCAGGGTTGATCCTAGATCCATGTATAGCAATGGTGTTGAACACGGACTACGGCGCGTAGTTTAACGTATTGTGGAGTTTGCCCTCCAGAAACGCGACGAACGTGAAGTCAAGACGAGGCTGTCCTTTGGGTTTGGGTCATATGACTGGGATGTAGATGATTTTTGGGTAGTAACACCATTCAGACGCTTGGCAGCTGTAGATATAGAGTATATATTAGGCCGTATAATGCAAACTTCTCAAAGTAGTGCTGCCTTCCGTGTTGCGGGTCATAGTGCTGCACCTTATACTCTTAACTTCAATTCTCAGGATATTTATAGACGGCATATAAACGCCGATTGTGGTTGCGGCTTTGTAGCACTAGTCTTGGCCCGTATGTTTACTATACTAAATACAAGGGTCAAAAACATTTGGTTGCCTACGGTTGTGCAGCGTGCACGTAAACTAGCTGTAAACTGTAAACTTGAGTTTGAGTGCAATATGGGTCCTGAAGAGCTGAGAAGGGTAGAACAGGAAATGAATGTTCGTACAGTTGTAATTGGAATGGATGATCGTCGTAGGACTGTGTATGTTTTCAAAAGCAGTGTGAGAGATCGTACAAGACCCCTACTTATTTTAGGGCTGTCAGGAACAACGTATCTCCCCATCCGTAATATAACGGACCTTTACGCGAGTTATGATAAAAGTCGAAAATATGGACGGCATCATGATTTGTGTAAGGGGTGTCTCGAGTTTGCGGAAGATATAGTGAAACATTGTCAGGATTGCCACATGGTATGTGCTCAGTGTAAAAGTTCCAAATGTGAAAGCCGTGTGGTTGAAGCTGAGAAGAGGGACTGTGATGTATGCAGACGCACATTTTTCAATAACAACTGTTTTGAGCTCCATAAGTCAATTGGCAGGTACATGAAAATGAGAATCTGTGAATGGGGTACGTTTCATATGATGGATAATTGGGGGAATAATTGATGAAATTCACTGTTCTACATGCCATGAGAAATATAAGGCAGTTGGAGTAAAGTATATATGTTATATGAAAGACGCTAAGCCTAAAAATAACCCTTGTATAACTGTGTACTCCGATATAGAAACATATACGAATGCTGAAACCAAAGAGGTCGTACCACATCTACTTGTAAGCCAGACTATCTGTGATGAGTGCATGAAGGTCGAGTGTGATGAGTGTCACGAATGTGGTAAACGGACAAACGTTTTTAAAACGATTGCACACGACAGTCCCTTGAAACTCTTTGTGTCCTATATTGTCAAGTTAGCGGACAAATTAAAAAAAAATTATTGTTTATATTCTTCCCCATAACGGGGCAAAATTTGACACACAGTTCCTTTATAAGGAGTTGCTTGAGTACGAGTCATCTGAGATATCTACAGGTGATCCCTTGAAACGAGGCAACAAACTTATACAGATGCAAATAAGAGGTAATGTACAGTTTAAAGACACCTTATTATTCACACCTTGTAAATTAGCAAAGCTACCCAAGGTCATGGGTGTAGCCGCTGAAGTTTCAAAAGGATATTTCCCTTACACATTCCTCACTAGCGAAACTTTAAATTACGTAGGACTACCTCCACCCAAACATTACTTTAACTATGAATGTATGAGTACAGGTGAACGTGAAGATTTTGACCGCTACTACAACAGTTTTAATGAATCTAATCCCTACAATATAGCTGATGAATGTGAGCGTTATTGCGTGAATGATGTGTGCGTGCTTAGAGTATGTTTCCAGGCATTTAGAAGGATGTGCATAGACCGTTTCATATGCGATCCGTTGCAAGTCGCAACCACGATCGCCTCATTGTGCTTTAATGTGTTCAAGAACAATTTCATGCCTAAAGACACCTTAGCCGTCATTCACAGAAACAATCCCCGCAGTTATGGGCACAAGGCTATTTACTGGTTCATATACATAAAGCAGGAGACACGTGTATACATAAAGCATGCCCGCAAAAAGGGGGAAGTACCCATTAAGGTTAATGGTCGTGTTTTTTGAGTTGATGGGCTAAGCGAAAACCGTGCCACTGGTGAGAAGACTGTGTACTCCTTTAACGGTTGCTGGTGGCACGGATGCCCCCGTCCTGAGTGTAGAATCGTAGGAGATATCCACGGTAGATCTCCTGCAGACAGTCTTGCATGGACCCGCACCCACGATCAGATTATAGATGCCCAGTTCACTCAAATGTCTTGTGGGAGCATGAGTATGATGCGCGGATGGAAACAGATGGACAGTATCGTGAAGAAATAAACACAATCAAGCGTTCAATGTTGCTGGATCCTCTCAAATCCCTTGAAGCTATACTTTCCGCATACGGAGGGCGTGATACTCCATTACTATGACTTCTCTTCTTTATATCCCTATGTGATGAAGAACAATCCATACCCCGTACGTGCACCTGAAAAACTGGTGGGACCTGACCTGACCTGCCACCTTTCGATGTCTTCTCAACAAATTTGAACGGGTACTATTTCGGTCTTTCTCTCGTAGATGTGCTCCAACCTCGCGATTTATGGATGTCGATCTTGCCCGTTGTTAAAGACAACAAGCTCATGTTTCTCCTGTGCGTGAAGTGTGAAGAGGAGAACAATGGGGATTGTAATCATACAACCAACTAGCGTAGGATCAAAGGTGTATATACAAGCCCTGAGTGGAACGAGCCGTTCGCCATGGCTACAGAATATTGAAGATATATGAGTGTGGAGGTTTCAGAAGCTACCCGACCTTTTCACGCCATATATAAACACTTTTTTGAAGGATAAGGTAGAGGCATCAGGGTATCCGCGAGGAGTTGATACCGAAGATGAAAAATCGACTTATATTCAATGCTACCGTGACCGTGAAGAGATACAGCTTGACCGTTCCCAAATTGTAAAGAACCCAGGGAAGCGCTTTAGTGCAAAGTTGTGTCTAAACAGTCTTTGGGGAAAATTTACACAGAATACTGGCAAGGGGAACGTTCATTTGGCACAAAGTTATAGTGAAGTCTGGGATTATATCAACGCTTCTGATAAAGAGGTGATGGAGATCGTGAATGTAGGTAATACTTACATAATAAAGTACAACATTACCGAATTGGCCACAGATACCGCGCCAACTAACTGTAGGGACCCACAATTTTCGGGCACAGAAATTAGGGAGCGTGAAGGAACTTCGGGTTACGAAAGTGTGCCGTAACACCTATAGGAAACGTTACCAGGTGCCTGGTACCTATGATACCGTACCCTTTGGATACCATAATCTTTGATTTTATATATGACTATTGTTAACGATTTGTTTATTTATTACACATATTTGTAAATATATATACAGGCATGCCTCGGTTTACGAATTAATTACTTCCTAGAGAGCGTCCGTAAAGCGAAACTTCGTAAAGCAGAGCATTATTTCTCATAGACTTAATGTTATAATCAAGGGTTACGTTTTCAGAACAAAATTTTACATACAAAATTATATAAAAATCGCAAGAAAAGGTAATAAAACAATAGTTTATGCAGCAAACAATGGTTTGTTCATAGAATGCATCATTTTAAATAAAAAATAATCCTTTAAAATAAAAAAGAAAGCAAAGAAATATTAAAGTGCATTACAGGGGCCTCTTCCTCTTCAAGTGTTACCTGATCTTGCATGGCAATAAGATCTTCGTTTGATAGTTCTTCACCATGTGATTCAAGCAATTCTTCTACATCATCTTCGGAAAAATCGAGATTCAATTTATTAGCGATTGTTACAATTTCTGTTTTCTCATTTGTATGTCTGCCATTGGTTCAAAGCCATCAAAATCATCGACGAAGCAGACATAAACTGATGCATTCCCAGACACCAAGGTGCGTGCGCCAGAGCGAACAAACGCATGCACGATGCTTCTGAAGCGATTACCACATTACGCATTGTATATGCTTGCGTGAGATAATTATTTTTACCTTTTAAATTTGTTTATTTAATTTTTTATTTAGTGTAAAATAAAATTCGTAAACCCGGGGATTCGTAAAACGAGGCGTCGTAAAGCGAGGTATGCCTGTATACACCTTGAATAATTCGTTTATTAAATAAATCGTGTTTCAATCAGCGTTTCACTTTCTCTTTTGTGTGTGTACAGGAGAAAGTTCTAAGCTCCGCCCCCTGTATGATCGGCCACGTGACTCCTGCTACTACCTGGGTATATCTCTACCCTGCGTGCTCAGTTGACCGCTGCAAGCCCTGGATCTCAGACGTATTTTCCCACGTAGACGAAAAATAGTAAAGGCTACCTTTAATATTGCGTGTTCGACGTTTATGAAGTGGTATTCCTCAAAGTGTGAAGATATGGTGGATACTGAATGGCTTCTTATTCCACCCACCTTTGATACTTTTAAGTGTACATTGAATCGTGCGAAGGAGCAAGAGGTACAAATACTCTACGGGTATTCTGGCGAGAGCATTGCGGGATTTCGTGGTACAAGCGATGTATTGAAGTATGTTGTAGGACTAAACTTTATAAAAGGTTACATATACCGTGAAGTGGAAGAAACAACACGTGCAGAAAAGAAGCAACCGTTATTGTTAGTGACTCTTGTTCATGAGTGGTGCGATAAGCGATATTACGTCATGTTGCATCATACCGAATACTCGTACCCTGCGACTGAGATTGTAAGTCTTGTCATCATGGAGAATTTGAAGTATTTTTACCACTACATTAATATATATCATGACGGGGTTTGTAGTGAGGTTGTGTCTAAGGGTCTGCGTGAGTTTTTAACAGAATTTAGAGACGAATATCTCCTGCTAAGCAAAAAGGAAAAATATGGGCATATGTTTCTCTCAAATAGTGCGCCGGAGTGTGACTAAAATGTGTTTAGTTCGTGAAAATCCCCCTGAACGAAAATGTCTGGTGTGTATTCTGGGGAGTGGGAGTGATAAAACATTAACGTCGGAATTTCTTCATGTATCGGAAAATTTCTCAAAACAGCTACCCAGTATAGGAGCACCGACAATTCAGCGCAGGACAATTCAGCGCCGACAATTCAGCGCAAAGACAATTCAGCGCAAGACAATTCAGCGCCGACAATTCAGCGCAAGTCAGTACAGTTAAAAGTTTAGTTAAAAATAATAAAAATAAATCGCAATAAATAAAAAAGAGAAAAATTTGTATATTTATATATATGCTAAATTGGGTCTGTATCGAAGGAGTGACATTTCAAAGGAGTGACATAACAAAGGAGTGACATAAATACCGTAACGAAGGAGTGACATAACGAAGGAGTGACAAATCGGAGATAAAATTCAAAGGAGTATAATTATTAAAATTTTATTTAAAAAAACAAAATTTGTTAGAATTGTTAAAATTAAGATTTTATTTCAAAAACTAGAAACCTAACCTAACCTAACCTAACCTAACAGTTGCAAGCCTCTCTTCCCTCTGGATTTGTTCTTTCTTCTTCTTTGTTGGTATTTTCGCACTGAATTGTCTTGCGCTGAATTGTCTTGCGCTGAATTGTCTTGCGCTGAATTGTCTTGCGCTGAATTGTCCTGCGCTGAATTGTCCTGCGCTGAATTGTCGGGTCACGCCCAGTATAATGGGATACAAGTATTCTCTTTCACGTTGGAACAACACCGTACACGATTCATCAGCTTATGGTGTGACTCACTCCTTTCGTCGAGCCGATCCGTCCACCCGTGGCTCATAGTCATCTCGGAGCTTGAACCGAGTGGACGTGCACTCTTCGAATACGATGGAACTTCCTTTGAGAAGCATTCTCAATGCCGTGTACAATGTGTCCGTGACGAAGTCATTGCGCGTGTTCAGGCGTGAAACCGGTGCCATTAACTATGTACTGGAAACGACTTGTAAACAAAAATTCTTGTAAACATAATGTTGTTTATTTGAGTGTTGACGAGATGAATAGTCTTCGTGATAGTCGAGAAGTGGAGTGAGGATCGTTATAAAATACCTGCAGGTGAAGGTACAAGAAGAGAACAGATTAATGATAGCCCCTCATATGTCATTGTTTGTACGTTGTGTATAAATAACGATCAGCCATGCATTGATATACGACTGATGTGGAGGAATGCTTCTGATAATAACGTTCTTCTCTCTACGCGAAACCGATTCATCCTCGACAGAATGTTTGAAATCGTCGGTTTCCGCAAGCTGAACCTTCTATTAGACCCGCGTGTTACGGATATGCTTTATTTTGATACGGTTCTTGAATACGCATACACCGCTCTGCTCGACGGGTTTACCGAGTGTAGGACTGAACAAGGCGAGAATGGTCTAGAGCTGGATGCTTATTTAAAAGGTTTAGACTCTGAAATATCATTAACTTTCGTACAAAGCACTTGAACGGTACAGGGCTGAGCTCGCCTACACCGTTTACCCTGAAGAGCTGTTTCTTTATATAGTGAGCAACCGTGGTTATGACTTAGAAGATTATTTCAACTGCCGCTATGAATTGTGAAGAAGAGTTCACAATTGAAAAGCGCGTATCGGTCAGAATAAACCCTCGATTGGAAAGGAGTGTTTATAAACTTGTATTTAATAATGATGTTGTGGCTAACGCTGACATCTTTATACGTGCTTTTGATTGTATTCTAGCTGTTTAAAGATAACTTGCCAACCGAATGTAAAGTGGGCACAAAAATAGTATTGAACGATATTAAGGCCATTTACATCGAGTATAGGCATCCCTATAACTTGAGCGGTGAAATAATGTTAAATCGTATTTACTGCGAAGTGCAAAGCAATAAGGATGTGACTGTAGACACGATTACGTGCGAGTTTAGTGTTTTAGTTAAGCGCAGTTGGCCATAAAGTGTATGTATTTTGATGTATATTTATTTTCAATATATTTAATTAATATAATTGTGTGTGTGTGCATATATATATATATATATATATATATATATATATATATATATATATATATACATACATACATTTAGGATAAAAACGAAGACGTAGAGCAAAAAGTCATTATATTTGGCTGCAGCCGACGTTTCGGGCAACTCTACCCATTTTCAAGGCCTAATAAATAAAAAGCTAAAATTAATGCATGACAAAAAAAAATAAATATACGAATGTCAAAAACAAACTAATTCATAGCACAGAATAAAACCACTTAAAGAATAAAAATTAAAAAGCGTAAAACAAGCATAAGCCAAAAACAAAAATTAAAAATTATATACATGACAAATAACACATGATAAAAGTAAAACTTTAAAACTAAAAACATTCAAACAAATTAGTTAAAAACTTCACTAATAAAAAGTTAAATGAAAAAACGCAAAAGTGCACGAAACATACCATGCTCACTTGACATCCTCAAACAACTGAGGCGAAAAGGAGACAGGGTCAAGGGGAAAAATTTAGTTGGTAGGCATTCTAATTAATATAAAGGGGGTAACAGCTAGAATCAATATTTAAGCTGGAGTTCAGAAATTTAATGCACAAAGATTCATAAATACGGAGAGAGGACGGACATTTTAATGATTTAAGAATTTTAAAGTTATTAACGGAAATATCAACTTTACACTTAACAGAATGATTTCTAATGGCAGACTGTTCCTTTTTAGATAAAACTTTCCCTGTCCTATGGCTAATACCCATATGGGAGCAAAATCTTGCCTGCAAAGAACGAACTGTGCTGCCAACGTAGTTCCCCTGGGAACACCCAGGGCAGGTAAACAAATAAACGACAGAACAGTTCATCGCAGGGGGGATTTTGTCCTTACAACGGAAAAACATTCAAGGGTATTATTATTCACAAAAGCAACCTTAAAATCAGTGTGAAAATAAAATTTCCTCACCACACTCAACAATTGCTTTTTCACAAAAGTGTTAAATTGGTAGAGGTCAGGTAAGATTTTGCTCCCATATGGGTATTAGCCATAGGACAGGGAAAGTTTTATCTAAAAAGGAACAGTCTGCCATTAGAAATCATTCTGTTAAGTGTAAAGTTGATATTTCCGTTAATAACTTTAAAATTCTTAAATCATTAAAATGTCCGTCCTCTCTCCGTATTTATGAATCTTTGTGCATTAAATTTCTGAACTCCAGCTTAAATATTGATTCTAGCTGTTACCCCCTTTATATTAATTAGAATGCCTACCAACTACATTTTTCCCCTTGACCCTGTCTCCTTTTCGCCTCAGTTGTTTGAGGATGTCAAGTGAGCATGGTATGTTTCGTGCACTTTTGCGTTTTTTCATTTAACTTTTTATTAGTGAAGTTTTTAACTAATTTGTTTGAATGTTTTTAGTTTTAAAGTTTTACTTTTATCGTGTTATTTGTCATGTATATAATTTTTAATTTTTGTTTTTGGCTTATGCTTGTTTTACGCTTTTTAATTTTTATTCTTTAAGTGGTTTTATTCTGTGCTATGAATTAGTTTGTTTTTGACATTCGTATATTTATTTTTTTTTGTCATGCATTAATTTTAGCTTTTTATTTATTAGGCCTTGAAAATGGGTAGAGTTGCCCGAAACGTCGGCTGCAGCCAAATATAATGACTTTCTTGCTCTACGTCTTCGTTTTTATCCTAAATGTAAAATTACGTCTCCTTAGGAGGGATCCTATTTCATATATATATATATATATATATATATTTCTCCTGTACTATAGTGATGGTTATACGCCGTCGTTTTGTATTATATATATATTTTTTTTCTGATTATATATCGTATATATTCCTCGTTCGTATTTCTTATATTATTATTTTTTGAATGTATATATTCTTCGTTCGTATTTCTTATACTATTATTATTTTTTATTGTATATATTCCTCGTTTTTATAGGATTGTGTACTTATTTTCTATATATTTCATGATATTGATCCCAATAATTCGTCTAAATAAACAGAATGCTGTAATGGTGTTTTATTTAATACTTTTGGTTGTGTATATATAAACGATATTATTATTTAATTATATATATATATATATATATATATATATATATATATATATATGTATACCAAATGGCTGGTTATGCCTTCTAAACCGACTGGCTGCTTAAGACTTTTAAGCCAACTGTCAAGAATTTATGCTTTAATTAAATAAATAGCGCAATCTGGCAACTCAACCCTAATAATGTACACCTGAACAAGCCATTTACGCCTTCTAAGCTAACTGGCTGATTAGGAACTTATAAGACAGCGGGCGCTCGGATGAACTCTCATTATGTGTCTGGCTGGGGCCAGGCGAACATCTCTATTCTTCTTAGGTTAAGGCTTAGTTTAGGATTTCCCTTTTGAGGGATGAGGACTTCCCAACTTCTCACCCAAAGACCCTCCTTCTCCTTTCTCCCTCGCTTAGGTTAAAGTTACCCCTTTGGGGGAGGTCATCCTCCCTTCTACCCCCAAAGCTCCCTTCCCCCTTCATTGCGGCTTGGGGGATAAACCCTCCCCATTTTGCAGCATCCCCTTTTGTTGCATATCGCCCTTGCAACATTCCCCCTCCCCTTTGCAACAATGAACAGCATTAAATTGCACTCGTCCATTTTTCGCCCATACTACTCAGCCCCAAACAATGATTTGCAGCTGATGAACCTCCTTTTCCAATAGTCCAACATTCATCCTAGAATCTCGACGGCCATAACGAAGAAACTCGCCCTCCACCTCTGGTATGTCTCGGAGGAGTTGGTGGGCTTGGCACTGTTTGATGAGAGGATATCCACATCAATGACGAGGCTCATCGTAGAAACCATCAAGAAACAAGGCGCAGAGCAACCTCCGAATCGCCCTGAAATCGATCTGGAGGCCTTTCAAGATCAGAACAAGACACTTGAACAGTTTGTGACCAGCAAGTCCATGATTTTGCTCGAGCACTTGAGCCTACTCTCTGGTTTCCTCTCCAGGGACCCAGATACCTGGAATGGAAATGAGGAGTATCAGAAGGCCCGGGCTGTAGTGGGAGGCCTCGTGGTCGTCATTAATCATCCCGAACGAGGAGTGGCACCGGTCCAGGAATTCAGCAAGAAGTTGACGAAGGATGAAGTTCAACTACAGTTACTTCTTCAGGTGGTCGCAGACCCACGACTGCTATATCCCACCAGCATAAAGAGCACACTGGCAAAATCCAGGCGACAATGAGTGGAGGAACAAGAAGTTAGAGGTCACCACTCATCGAAATGCGAGACAGTAACATCAGGCTTTCACAATTACAGAAGGAATTGCCTCCAGTGGCGGCACTGAAATGTAGAATAACTTAATAAAGAATACTTTTGTAAAATAGTTAGGCAAGTTAAATGTAAAAAAGTATTTTTGCAATAAAATAAAAAATAAAATGCATATTTTGGAGCTTGTTTAAACAAGCTGTTTTAACAAGTTGGACAGAGGGAGTGTCCGGATTGAGCATTTTATTTTATAAATTTTATATTTTGATGAGTGGGAAAAATGGCCTGGAACCAGAAATACCTACTGGCAATATTTGGGCTATCAGTGTCAGAACCAGCCAGACATGGAGTTGGAGGCCTATAGGATAAAAAATTTAACTCAGCTGAGCGACCTCTAAATATACTTCTATTGTGAAATACTGTAACTTTGCACGCAAACCTCACTGTGCAAGTTGAACAAATTTAGCGGGTGAGAGCTGGGAATTTTAAAAATTTTATTTTACCCTCCATACATCGGGGGGGGGGCACCCTAAAATATATATATAGAGGGTGCGGCATAAGTCGCTTTACCGAGAATAATGAAATCACCTTGCGAAGACTAATATTTATTATTTATTACAGAAATTGTTCAAAGTGTTCAGTACTGTACACACGTTACGTCGTTACATCTTTCAACCAATGAACAACAAATAGCACGACGCAGTTCTTTGTTATTATTCAACGTCTCGAACCCTTGGCGTATCAGTCTTCATGTGATCAAATTTCCGAGATTTCTAGCCGAAGACTCTATCTTTAATTATACCTCACATTTAATAATCAATGTGATGTGATTATTCAATGTGGGGTATAATCAAAGATAGAGTCTACGACCAGAAACAGTGGGACTTCGATCACATGAAGACTTTGATACTCCAAGAGTTCGAGACGTTGAATAATAAAGAACTGTGTCGTGCTATTTGTTGTTCAGTGGTTCAAAGATATAACGAGTGTATTGAACATGATGGAGGACACTTTGAACAATTTCTGTAATAAATAATAAATATTAGTCTTCGCAAGATGAGTTCATTATTTCATTACAAAAAAAAAAAAAAATATAAAAATAAATTGAAAAATAAAAATTGTAAGAGGAGCATGCAAATTTATAAGGGAAAACTACCAAAGTTTTAGCACTCTGTTAAAGGAATCACATTCTTTACAACCAATTTTATAGATAATGCCTGAATTATTGATAGGGCTATTTTTTACTATATTTTTCACAATATTGTTATATGAAAATACTACATTAATATCCAAAAGTTTAAGTACATTAGCAATGCCTAAAAAGCACGGGAAAAATGGAAGTACTAAAATATTCTTTGACAAAGTGCGAGTGTTATTATTCACACGATAGAAGGTTCGCTCTGCCTAGTTAAGACAAGATTCCATAAACGCAGGTGGGTAGCACACACCACTTCCAATGCCGTTGATTTTTTCCAATTCAGCATCGATGTATTCCGGACTGGCGATCCTAAGAGCGCGGAGAAATATTGAAGAAAATATAGCCTTCTTAATGGGGGTGTCATGTCCAGAGCAAAAGTGTACGTAGGACAAATTGTTTGTTTTTTCCGATAGATACTAAACTTAAAACCTGGGCTTTTCGTATGCACACGCACATCCATAAACGGGATTAAGTTGTCTTGTTCCACTTCTAATGTAAACTTAATGGAGGGGACTTGATCATTTAACTGAAGGAGGAAGTCATCCGGGTCACGATTCATGGGCCAGATACACAAAATATCGTCGACGTACCGCAACATGGATGCCAACCCCCAGGATTCTCGGAATGTAAGTAATTTCGAAAAACTCCATATAAATATTGGAGAGGAGGGGCGACAAGGGGTTGCCCATGGCCATCCCAAAAACCTGTTGATACTACTCGCTATTGAAAGTGAATTTACAGTCTTTGATGCAAAGCTTAATAAGTTCCAAAACGATGTGTGCAGGTAGTGGCAGGTCGTACTTATGTAATTCTCGGGAGAGAAAGTCAAGCATATCGTCAATCAGCACTTTCGTAAACAATGAACAAACATCGAAACTGATGAATCTCTCGTTGGTTTCAGTGCGTACATTATTCAATTTTTCAGTAAGATCACCTTCTCTTCCCTACCTTTACCGTCTTATTAAAACCTACAAACCCGGCAACCCTATGCGCCCTATTATTGGCTCAGTGGGCTCTATTACCTATGAACTCTCCAAATGGTTTGTCAAAGTCTTGTCCCCCCATTCTCGGAACTATCTCTGATTCACATGTAAAAAATTCAGATGTGAATATATCACGAAAGCGCTCGGATTTCGTGTTTCCTTTTCCTTTTCCCTGTGGTTGTTTGCTTATTAAAAATATCACATGTTGTTCTGTGATTTTATTGCATATATATTATATATATATATATGAAGAAAAATAAAATAAAATTCTGCAACATAAGGAAAATAGTTTCCCCCCCCTTCAAGTCTTGAATCTTGAGACCGCAATGATAATTTTTTGTTCGGCGCTAATTAGTGCCAGTTTTAGTGCCAAAAGGATATGAATCAGAGACGACTCAGAAAGGGAGAAAGAGAAGTCTTTTCAAATTAAAAAGCCAAATAAAGAAAACGATATGAAAGAAAGAGAACGTCGGATATTTAGTAACATATTGGAGGTCATTGCACGGTAGGAGGAACGAAAGACATGCCCGATAACATATGTAATATAACGTTACGAGAAAAATAAAGAAATTACAACAGAGTAAAGAGCCACATTAAAAGTTATGACCCTTATAGGAAATACATTGATGCCATTTTTATATAAACATGAAAATTGCTAATATTATATACATAGTCTGCAGGAACGACATTAGTAATTGTTACCGGATAATATTTTCTTCACGGAAAATATTTTCTTCACAGTATATATATATATATCCTTCAGAGAAATCAAAAAATATCGTGATTTTAATGATCTGAATACCTTAGTTTACCGAAAACGTACTTTTACAGGCCTGAAATATAAGTTCTCCACCTTGCAAATATAAGGAAAGCCTGACGCTCACCCTTTCTAATCAGATTAGCACAAAGAAAGTACAGGGTGATTCAAAAGTCAGGTTACATAGGGCTTTTCTGTTTCTTTGCAGGTAAATGAGTTATGAGATGTTATCGAAGGAGAAGCGCATTGATGTGATATTCCTAGCTGGCTGCACAAGTGCATTGCCGTTAACGGTGGCCATATCGAACATGTGATGTGACTGTTCCTCTGTATCATTGCATAATATAGTATTTCCCTATGTAACCTGACTTTTGAATCACCCTGTACTATGCATACTTGTTTTTTTGAGACTGCATTTTGTGGTACTAAATTTTGGTAAAGTCGACTGTAAAGTTTGGCACAACTATCGTAGAGAAGAGACTGTGGGTACTGATGAGAAGGCTTCAGCATATATAATGGTGTCGTTCCGCTCCAAGGCGATCTAAATTTATACATTTTCAAAGTATATGAACGAAATGTCAGTACAGGAGATGTTTCTTTGTTTGATGGGGTTGTTTAATGTCCTTCGTAACATCTAAGGTCATATGATGGAGGGGACTTACAGTTTTATGTGGTATCCAAACCATGGGTCGCTACGCCATTTCAAAGTAGATGACAGTCTCCAATCCAGCTACTATTCAGACCCAATGTCATTTTAACGGGAAGCGGTAATAAATTGACCACGACGTAGCCCTCAGTACAGGAGAACCCAAATGACGCGTTATAAAAAATATAATAATAATAATAATAATAATAAAAATAATAATAATTAATAATAATTAATAATAATTAATAATAATATGGCAGCCGCACCAACCTTTAATGCGGTTCAATCAGTCATGCACAGAGTACCGCAAGGTTCGATGCTGGAACCCGTTTTATTTCTGTTACGTGAATGATTTTAATAATTAACAGAACGTAACTAGTATTCAGCATACAAATGACACGACATTCCTCATATCTGATAACGACTTAGCTACTCTAGAAATAGAAAGGACGAACGGGAAGCTCATCCGTACTTATAGCTAGTAGTATAGTGGCAAATACGTCGACGGGAGAAGAGGTGGGGGTGCCAGCAGTGGCGTACACAGCATTTCTTAAAAAGAGGGGCACACATATATATATATATATATATATATTATATATATATATATATTAGGGTGTGACAGTTGCCCCAACTTTGTCCTACAATGCTGTTCGAAATTTTGGTGTTGCATATTGACATAAAAAATACCCACGTGCAATTTTTTGAAGATTCATGCATATTCGAGTGAGCACCAGCAATTTGAAAAATAGCGATTTTGCTTATACGGCATACGCGCCTATATATGAGATTACACAACCATCATAAGGGATATTAACACAAATCATTTGCCTGTCTGAATTAAAAGCTGTTATCACTAACACAAAAAAGTTAATCATTCTTATTCTCTCATGGTACATTAAGGGGTTTTATCATATATTCACAAGGTATTATTTCTCTAGAGCAAGAAACCATGATTTCTGTTCGGAAACAGATGATCGTTTGCGCTGATTAGGAACGCGGAGTCTGTCATTTTCAACTACTTGAAGGACTTCTTGAAAGCGCTCCTCATCCCTGGCAACATTAAGAAAGTCATGGCAAAGTTTTATACCACGCTCTGCAGCCTCATTGACGACCTGAAGCTTGTCCACAACCCGTTTCATGTTCAGGTAGTCGTCATGATCCGCCCATTCACTGGCTGGACTGTGGAGGAACTGATAGGGCATGCCTAAAATGGTGAAGAACCGGCTTGAGTCAGGCCCAATTAGGTCCACCAGGGCAGTGCCACTTTCTGGGACAGGGGGAAGATATGGCTTTCCATAGCCCCCATGATTGAGCCCCACTCTCTTAGTAACTTCAGTGCCTTCATGGCAAAGAAGGGCCTTCCTCATCTCCTCTTTTGTCCTTTCTTGTACTTGGGACGAGAACAAAACCAGTGGGGCCAACTCCTCAGTTAGGTACCAAGTGTGTCTACCGAGTGCCACACGTGCTTTGTCAACTATTGTGGCGTCATATGGGGCAAATTCAGCCAAGGTTTCGACCAAATTCAAGTCATTCAGTGGCGCACTTGCTGGAACGGAGCAAACAATCCACCATGGGACATAAACAGCGACTGTGAACACAGCAAACCGTTCTAACTTGCTGATTTGACTTTTAGTCACAACCTCGGCTTTGGGAAACTGCTCTTTGATCTGGTCTGACAAAAGAACAATCTTGAGGGTATAGAGCAGTTTAGCCATCCACCTTGCTTTGTGAAGTGCGCCGGGGTAGACCATTGTGAAGTTCACTGGCTCGGATCCTTTAGTTACAAGCAGCAGACAAAGCTCTACCAGCTCCTTGTAGTCGCCACGTGTAAATGGTTGGGCTAGAAATTCACGGAAGAAGTCAGCCATCTCCTGCTGGCGCTCCTCAAACACTCCAGGCATTGCGGGGTAGTAGTATTTCTTTTTTTCATTGTACGGCAGTTGAGAGAAATGGTTCTTGAACCTAGAAATGCAATTATTGGGATTATTGTATTTCGTACTAATGTATAATATTGTTTTAGGGGTATTAAGATTGATATGATCGATCATTTGCTTGGTGTTAGTATATCTTATAAGTCTAATAAAAGAAATTCCACTAAATTTGTTCATTAGATAATAATATTCCTTGTTATTTTGTAAAGCTTATGACTCACCTCTGGAAAACCATTATGTTTGGACTTGAAGAGCCCTCCACTTTCAAGCAATCCCAGCAAACACCTAGGATGACTTCGCCCACATGCCTGCGACAGGCGCACCAGAATACGGCACGCTCTAATTCCTTTTGGAGGGAGACGCAAGCAGCTGTTTTTTGTCCTGAAAAAAAAATGTAATTGTAGTTTAAGGCCACCATTTCAGGCACGTGCTTTTTGCAGATTTCTGTTAAATTATTCACTGTATTTTGGTATTAATGTCGTGATAAATTCACGCTGATGTTTGAAATAGGTTTACCTGTATTGGATGAAGTTGTGTCGAAAACCATACCAACGACATTCTGTTCACACTCCCAATCGACCAGAAGTTGTTTGGTTGCTGTTGATATCAAGTCTCCTTGAACCAGGCCAGCTTTTTGAGTCAAATGCGGAAGAGGTGGGACTCCAAGAAGCTTTGTGCCATTGACACCAGACACAAGAATGGGCAGGCGGTCATCAGTGCCTTTGGAATCCAGCGTGTCCATAAGTTTACCATCCCAGTGCACCAGTACTTTGTCTGATGGTTGCCATTCATCCATGATTTTTAAACTTATTTCTGACACGATGGAAGCTCGGTATCGGTGGGCCGTCCTTGCATTTAGACTCAGCTTTGATGTATCTCCACCACATGCAGATACAAGGGAGTACACAATTGCACTCAGCTGGGTCGGCGAGATGTTGTTTCGAACACTGCATGAAACAAGTTCTGCCGACTTCAGAATATCATGGGGCACAAAAACTGAAACTCCCTCTTTCACTGTTCTCCGATGTTTTCTCTTTGGTTCAGCAGTGCTGGCCTCATCAATGTCATCGTCCTCATCAGAGCTAATAGGTGAATCAATATCAGCCTGTACATTCTCAGCATGATCACATTGCTCTCTCTCTTGTCGCTTCTCTTCTCGCATCTGCCTTTTCTGTCGCTTCTGAACCTTTTCTGTGAGTACTTTGTTTTAGCCCAGAGTAGGTAGCTACTCTGTCACTTAGCATGCTTTTCATAAAGAGTATGTCAGTGTCGATGGCATCTTGTTCGGCCTGAGTTTTCCCCTTTTTTGCAGCCGCCATGTCTTTCAACACTGTGTTCTTATAAAATTTCATCGTCAGGCTCAATTCTGATTTAAACTTCATAATTCCAGGATCATCAGCCCGTCTTCTATCCTCATTCTTTTTCATAAGCATCATGTAGTCTTTGTCATAGTAAGTTTTAATCACTCGGCCAATATTGTTCCTGCCTGTAATGGTCGGGACATTCGCCTTCTGGTAATGCAAAAGCACATTGTCAATGGTGGCAGATAAAGCCTGGTCCCAATGCATATCCCGAAGGTTTGCTAACAGACATAGTAAGACCTGCCTATTAGTTGGCAGTTTGCAGCCCTTTATTTCCTTTTCTACTTCTCGGGGTACGGTGCCCAATAACATTCTGACATACTCATCATCTTGCCGTGTATCCATGATTAAATTCTCTATTCACAACATCAAATCACTGTCAAGGGAAAAGAAAAGAGCATCATTAAAATTAAATGCAATAAAATAATACGTGGAAAATTTGTGGGTCAGCGTTCCAGACCCGGAAATGAAAATCTGATAAAATGTGCTATTTTCACACTTATTTATGAAGTTCATAAGCTGAAATAGCAATACTTGCTGGTACGACGGTGCTAGCTCAAACATGCACCGATCTCCAAGAAAATTTACAGGGGTGTTTCCTAGATAAATACACAACACTAAAACTTTGAACAGCATTGTAGGGCCATTTTTTGATTTTTGGAGGGCAACGGTCACACCCTAATATATATATATATATATATATATATATATATATATATATATATATATATATATATATATATATATAGTGTGTATGTGTGTCAGCTCAAAATTGATGATGATTGAATTGGAATCAGAATGAATTGCATCTTGGGAAGATCTGAACGATTTCAATCTTTATTAATGTGATAACCCAATAACATACAAAGAAACAAGTTTGTCCATGTGACTCCGCACATCTAAAAGTTTCACATGTTTAATAAACTATATGTGCGCCATTGGTCGCCCGTACAACATCCAATCGATATTCAATTTCTCGCCATGTGCGTTCAAGGATGCCAGCCAGCATCGACCATCGGCTATTGCATCCCTGATCCTGATTCGCAGGTCATGGATGTTGACAACCTTGGTCTTGTACACAACTTCTCTAACAAATCCTCAGAGGAAGAAGTCCAATGGCGTAATGTCCGATGATCGTGGAGGCCAAGGGAAAGGTCCATCACGGCCAATCCAGCGACCCGGAAAATTTTTAGTGAGGGCCTCACGCACAACCAGAGCCCAATGTGGAGGTGCTCCATCTTGCTGATAGATAATGTCCGGCTGCAATTTTTGTAGCTGTGGAAACACAAATTGCTCCAGCATGTCAAGATAGGAGATTGCTGTCACGGTACCCCTCAGCGAAAAAGAATGGCCCAATCAGTCGGTCATTCATGAGACAGCACCAGACGTTAGTTTTAGGGCTGTCGCGTTCCACTTCCAGCACCTCACGGGGATTTTCTTAACCCCAAATTCTAACATTATGCCGGTTTACCATCCCTGAAACATGAAATGTATCTTCATCTGAGAACATGACTTGTTTCAGGAACCCATTGTCAGTGTCCATTCGGTCTAGCATGTCCTCCGCAAATGACTTCTGTTTACGCCTATCATCTGGCAAAAACAACTTTATTAGTTGTTTTATCGCTCACACATGCTTCATGCTTTATATCTTATTTAGTATGAAAAATATTAACGAATCACATCGTTCAGATCTTTTATGAACACCCTGTATATTATTTCCAATTTACCTTTCAATTTTTCAAATGTTCCGCAGGATGATTCCTCATTTCACGGTCAAACTTGCCGCCCCTCCTCTCGAGTTGGCCTGGTGAAGTAGTGAGTTGGTTTCTTATACTCTCCATCTCACATAGCCAGGTACGCTCGCCTCATCGGGGATTGTTCTGAGCCAGGCGTCTAATCTTCTTTTGAAGATGTCCACTGCAACAGCTCTCGTGTTTCTTAGGTTTTTGGGCAGATGATTAAACAGTTTTGGTCCTCTCACAACAAAACTATTTTCTTTCAGGGTGAAGGATGTTCCCTGTCTTGCCTTTAACTTGGGAACACGACATAGTTTTCCTTTTCTACTTTCCACTGTTGTTTGGGGAGTTAGAGAGTTCAGAGTAAGATTAGAGACTAGTTTCTCCATTATTTTCCAAGTGTAAATAATGGTGTATCTCTCTCTTCTCCTTTCCTGTGAATATAGGTTTAATTCGCGTAACCTTTCCCAGTAGTTTAGTTCTTTGCACCCCTTGATCTTAGCTGTGAAGCTTCTCTGAATCCCTTCTAGTTGTCTAATGTCTTTTTTTTTATATGAGGATGTTAGGACCGAGCAGTATTCCAATTTGGGTATGATCAGTGTTTTCAGTAGAGGAATCATTATATTCCTATCCCTTCGTTTAAAGGTCCTCAGTTTCTGCCCAGTTACTATTCTCTTTGCTCTGTTTACTGCTATCTTATTTTGTGTTTCAAATTTCGCATCATCAGTCATTACAACCCCTAAGTCTTTTGCTTTAGAATTTCCTGTCCATCTGGGTATAATATTCCATGAATTTTAGGTCCTCTCTTTTTCCGTACCGTAACTGCTGAAATTTCTCAGTGTTAAACTTCGTATTGTTGTCTTCCGTCCACTTGTAGATTCTGTTCATGTCTGTTTGTCGAGATCCTATATCTTTTGGGTTTCTTATTTTTCTACTGATCTTTGTGTCATCGGCAAAGAATGTTACTCTGCTCTCTATGGTAACGTCCTCATCTATGTCAGTTAGCATGATTATGAATAGTAGTGGAGCTAATACTGTTCCTTGTGGTAATGAGCTGAGGACCTCTGATGAAGATGAAGATGCTCCCTGTACTGTAACGACTTGCCGCCGCTCACTAAGGAAATTATATATCCATTTCTCTACGTTTCCTGTTATTCCCATTTGCTTCAGTTTATGTATTATGATTCCATGGTCACCCTTGTCGAACGCTTTGGCAAAGTCTGTGTATATTACATCATAGTTTTCATTACTTTCCAGTACATCAATAATGTTGTTGTAATGTTCCATTAGTTGTGGTAGGCATGATCTGCCTGACCGAAACCCATGTTGGTTATTATTTAAGTTTTTCTGAGTTTCCAAAAAGCCATGGGCAAAGAATTAAATTTGCACAAATTAATCGTACGTATAAAGACATATATAAACGTTCCTAAGCCAGCCAAAATTGATTTTGAGTTTTGAATTAATAACATGTCCTAGTAACCATGAAATAACTGAAATTCTATGACATCAAGAATTTTTTGTGCTGAATTTTGCAAAGTTATCGATTTTTAAAAATTTCTTTTACAAATATCTTTAATGAAAGTAGTAGTAATTTTTACAATGGGGGGCCTATGCCCCCTACGCCCCTCCTTATGTACGCCAATGGGTACCAGTGCCACCATGAGAAGTGCCAGGGGGGGGAAAGGTGGCACTAAGGAGTGCCAGTAGAGCAAAATTTTAATCCTTGATAAGATCTTTTAATCTCTGATAAGATCTTAATCCGTTAATAGGTTTTGATTAAAAAAATATCAGATAAAATAAAAATAAAAATTAGCCACTCACACTATGAACTTTTGAATTGTAAATTTACTTAAAGGATATAAGGTTTAGAGGTCACCTGGCGCAGCACGCTGACCCAATGCTAATATGAATGTGAGAGTATAGAGGTCACTGGCAACAATGTCTTAGGCATAACACCTAATACTAATAATACACATAATAGTTATATCCGTACAGAGTTTATGAGGGTATTTATCTTGCCCCTTGTCAAAAATAAGTACCGGAACATTCTACCCAGCAATAATTACAGGCCTATTGCTGTCGCCTCCTGCTGCTCGAAATTACTAGAGAAACTCTTGTTACATCGATTAAATGATTACTTACGAACATCTAATCAGTTTGATTATGAAAAGTCTCACTCAACTGATCTGTATAATTGAAGGAAATTATATTTAAATTCACTGACAGTAATTCAACTATTTATAGCTGTTTCCTAGATATAAGTAAGGCATATGATAGAGTGAATCACAATATTCTATTAAAAACCTAGAAGACAGGAAAGTTCCCATGTGCATATTAAATTTATTGAAATTTTTGTATTCCCACCAATCTTTTACAGTTAGATGGGGCAATGTACTATCCGATGTTTTGTTTCGCTTGGGGTGTGAGGCAGGGCTCCTTGCTCTCTCCTCTGCTGTTTAATATGTATATTGATGATTAATTGCTTCACTTCATGAGTCAGCAGTCGGATGTTGTATGGATAACACAATGATAAATAACTTAGTCTATGCCGACTATATGGTGTTAATAAGTCCTTCTGTTAAAGATTTGGATTGTCTGCTAAAAGTCTGCGAGTTTTATTTGCAGAGACACATTTTTTTAATGTTACAAGAACTAAGATTATGCAATTTCATCCTAAAAGCTCTAATTAGCCAGCTGATATTATTTTCAAAATGAGAGGTGAAGGAATAGAGGAAGTACAAGAGTTTAAGTATTTGGGTCAAACTATCACCAGCTCCTTGAGTGATGACTCAGACAAAAGAAAACAATATCGAAGCCTCTGTGCTAAAGCGAATATGTGTATAAGGAACTTCCGGTTCTGTACAAGTGAAGCTAAAGACACTGTTTTTCGTACTTTCTGTAGTAATATGTACGGACAGCAACTCTGGGTAAATTATAAAGAACGTTCAGGCAGAACCCTAAATTTGCTATACAACAGATCTTTTAGACTCCTACATAAGTTATCCCCGAGATGCTCAGCTTCGCAAACGTGTGACCCACAATGTCCCGAGCTTCACGGAGGTAACAAGGCATGTTTAATACAGTCTAATGCAAAGAATTAAATATCAACCAACCCGATTATCAAAGTTATTCATCAGTCCTGCTGTATGTCTTCTGAGCTATGGAATTCATGGTATGAAAACGTCTGTCTGTAGCTCCACTTGACTTTGACATTACTGTACTATCTCGTATTAATTGTATTTGAATCGTTATTGTCTTCTATTGTTAGTTCATATTATTAATATTTGTCATATGGACTATGGTCTGCCAATAAACCTTTTCATTTTCATTTCATTTTCAATACATAATACTAATACATAGTTTGTACAATTAAAACTGTAAAGGCGTGTGTGTGTGTGTGTGTGTGTGTGGTGTGTGTGTGTGTGTGTGTGTGTGTGTGTAGCGCAAAAATTTAGTTATAACAACTAAAAAAAATAATGACTGGGAAAGAATGTAAACAACAATACCAGCTATGAAAATTCACAAATATTAATAGTATAAAAGGATTATATACACTATATATTTGTTTATCCGAGGATTGGAGTCAATATGTGACGTGCTGGTTGGATGATTGTGTGATAATGTTGAATGGTAAACGTATGAACGTATTTTTTTTCTCAGATCGAGTGCTTTAATAGTTGAATTATGCAAGCGTTAATTGTGTAAATTCAAGGTATGTGTAAACTTAACTTCAACCGAGGAGCTTGTAGATACCAATCGATCAGGGAAGTACTCCGGGGAGGACGTTAGACAGGAGACAGGGAGTGCTGGAGCTCCCGTTTCTCCTGTCACTGTCCTCTTTAGCTGATCTTTTTCCGTGTCTCTTCTACCATGTGAGCAGCCCAGCATGCTCTCAAACACACTTCTCTCTCTACTCTTCGCTACACATACATGCATTTTATACGCTACACAATCTTTAAAAAAAATGTCATCGTGAGTCTCAGAGACCTTGTTTTCGGCTCTCTCTTACATAGGGGAACATTTTTTGCAGGCACTTGCTCTTGGCTCCTTCGTACATAAAAAAAACTATGAAATTATAATTATATTGTATTTAATTTTGTCATAAAGCTTTGCTTTAAATATTTATTTTAAAGTTTTCTTAAATTTTGAAAACTAAGAATTTGGATTTATAGGATTGTGTTAAGTTTAATTGAATATCAAAGGCAAAAGAAAATTATAGTGAAGGAGACTATCTGAGGTATGAATTTTGTATTTTATTATGTGAATCTTGAAAGTAACATTTGTAATTCATTTGGTTTGTTTTCGAATAACTTTAATTAATAACTACGTGATGCGCTCGTCTATGACGGGCATGTTCTACCAGTAGACTATTGGTACAAAGCTTCACGACGCGTCAAGATTGTGTACATACATGGATGTGCTTATTTAGGTATATACTGTTATAATGTTTCAGACCAACGAAGACCCTAGGATCCACTCATGGCTGGTCTACCTAACCGTGTTTGTAATTGTGTATTGCGCATGTCCTCCGTGGTGGCGGAGGGGCCCTACAATTTTACGTGGATTTCGAACCACAAAAACCTTAATTTTACTACCTTCATCTATACCCAATCTATCAACATATGCATCTAATCGATTTTTAAACATATCGTACGACATCCTCGTACGACTTTGACCTGAGCGACGGAATCATCTTAGTTGCTCGTCTTTGAACTCGTTCGATTTTGTCTACAGTATATCCTTGCGCATATGCGGATTCCAAAATTGGATCGTGTACTCCAAATGGGGTCTAACTAATGATTTATAAAGAGGAACAATAATATCGCGCGATTTGTACTCAAAATTCCTAGCTATAAAATCTAGTACTTTGTTCGTCTTATTGACCGCTGATGTATTTTGTTTCGCTGCTCAAATCACCAGTGACTACAACTCCTAAATCTTTTTCCTGATCTACGATTGTCAACTCCTTCCCGGACATATTATACGCAAAATTACCGTTACGCGGACCTATATGTAAAATTTTGCACTTATCGACGCTAAATTTCATTTGCCACGTGACCGACCAATGAACGATTATATTCAGATCTTGCTGGATTTTACCTCTATCTTCGTCATTTATCACCCTACCACCCAACTTCATGTCATCCGCAAACTTTGAAACTGTACTGACTAGGCCGACATCTAAATCGTTAATATATATAAGAAAAAGCAAGGGGTCCAATACAGAACCCTGAGGAACGCCGCTCACTACATAGCCCAAGAAGACCGCTCCATCAACGACCACTCTTCTATCCAATTTATTACTAAACCCCTGATTCCATGAGCCTTAGTTTTTTCAACGAGTCTTTTGCGCGGTACTGTGTCAAACGTTTTTTGAAAATCTAAATACACTTCATCTACCGCCCGATGACTATTAAACTTCAAACACGCTTTGGAAAAATTCTAAAAGATTAGTTAAACAAGATTTATTTCGCCCAAAACCGTGCTGCGTATTTCTAATCAAGTTATGTAATTCTAAGCGTTCGACTATACGATCCCTAATTATCGATTCCAGTACCTTACCTACAACAGACGTTAAACTGATTGGCCCATAATTTCCCGCCGCAGGCGTTACATTTCCTAACTGGAAATTATCTGGTACGCACTCCTCAGAAATAGAAGCATTAAAAATCTTGGTTAACGGGACAACAATGCCTTCTTTTAATTCTTTTAGTTGTATGGGATATATGAAATCCGGGCCCGGTGATTTAAGCATTTTCATTTTGCAAATATAGTGCAGTACCTCCCTTTCACTCACCATCATCACAGCGGGCCGGGGAAGGATTGGTATATGAGCCCCCCTGTTTACTCAGTACTTTATTAGAATGTTTTTTGTGTACAGTGCTTACAAGAAGTCTCGCGCCTCTGTCTCGTCCCAAGCTAGTCTGTTAGGTATAAAATGGGCGGTCCTTATGGCAGCGGAGGTGTGTTCGGATTGGTGCACATAATTGCTCTAACCCCATCAATGACGTCCACATTATCATTGTGTTGATCACTCTATCTATTTATATATGGAGACATACTGTATATAGATATATATAGAGTATGCTGGGGATAACGTGTCTCAGTCCCAGCTATGGTAGTTGTCTTACAATTAGCAGTCCCAAGTGCAAGTTACTTTAACACCTCCACATAAACTACCCTGGACTAAAATAACATACGTGAAGCCCTTACCCACAAACCATTTAAAAGGTGTGATTTAAAAGCGCTCGCTCTCTCTCTTCTCTCTCTCTCTCTCTCTCTCTCTCCTCTCTCTCTCTCTCTCTCTCTCTCTCTCTCTCTCTGATCACACCGCATCCCATCAGAGGTCTTCAGCAGGGACATCGGCAATGTATCCATATAACGTTAATAATAACCGAAACTCGAGAAAATATACTCTCTGCCTTCCGCTCTACTCCAAATCCGTTTCTCTTAGTAACCTCTTAATACAAACTAATCTATCATATTTTGCGACTTTTTAACTCTGGTAGGATTCAATTCCATTCCTATAGTGTAAGAGATACTTAAATTCATGTGTGTATTATGCCATATGATGTGTGTAATAAATAATCATTTTTAAATAGTTGGAGCGTTCAAGGTCATCTGTAATAATCTATAGACTACCCTACAAGCCCACTCTCAACACTTAGATTCCCCTAAGACACAGGCGTCTTCAAGTAACATGAATGCGTAGAGATCTAAGGTGTTAGATTCCATATTATATAACGCTGGCATTGAAGGATGGAAGGAAGGGACAGTAAAAGCGATAATAGGTTTAATGAAGGAAGTGGAATGAGGATGGAGGTAAGCGTTGCTATGTCGATGGAAACGAGGTTGGGTGGGGAATTACGAAGGGAGGAGGAAATGTTAAACACAAACTCAAATATTTATTTTAATGCCCTAGACCTAGAAAGACAAAGAGCAAAATACCTTAAACTAACAATGAATTGACAGAAACAGAAGAGTCTGGTCTTAGACGCACTGATAGGTTTAACGTATGTGGCTAGAGGCCGCCACTCAGAATTACCACTACTACCTAAGTCATAATAAGGTTATTTACTATGACAGAGTAGTCATGAGTAGTTATGGAAATAGAATATGATTATACTGTTGATGGCTGACTATATTCAGTTGGGATATAAACTATTGCTGACAATCTTTGGATCCTTGGCTTTTAAGACGAATTTTTTATGCATATGTTCAACAAAATAGGAAATTGGCTGATTATTATTACCATTCGAAGGGTTGGTACCCTTCACAACCGAAATCAATTTCAGAAAGGGTGCATAGTATCCTTATTTCCTTTATCGTCCCAGCACGCTTCACATAAGCCATTTACACAAAGATGGAAAGGCCGTCTGTGCACCACGAGACGACCCAGGCAATGCGGGGAGCAATGGTGACATTGCATGAATATGGTGTGCCAGTAAGAGAAATATCAAGACGACTAGACGTTCATAGAAGCACTGTGGAACGGTGGATTCATCGGTATGAAGCAGAAAACTCAATCGCTACTTTGCCAAGGTCTGGTCTTCCGCGTTCAACATCTCAAGAGGAAGATGCTGCGATTGTTAATCATGCCAGAGAGCATCCGTTTGTTCCAGCGACGCATATTTACAGACACCTGAACCTTCGTTGTAGCGCAAATACAGTGAACAACAGACTTCACGAGGCAGGGTATTTTTCTCGCCGTCCAGCTATAAAACCTGCATTGACGACTGAGCATAAAGAGGCGCGGATGGAATTTGCCTTGCAATACTTGCCGCAGGAGGAAGAATTCTGGAGAAAAGTTGTGTACTGTGACGAAAAAACATTTTCAACAGGTAGTCATGGTTCCCTGCATTGTTGGAGGCAGCGCGGAAAACGCTATGAAGAAAGAAATGTTTTCCCGAGCAAACGTAGTGGTCACATCAATCTCGGTGTGTGGGGCTGGATGTCTGGCTATGGTGTCGGAGAATTGACTCAAGTTGATGGACGCTTTACTGGACAGCAATATTGCCAGATACTGGAGGAGGTGCTGCTACCCAGTGTTCGTGCGTATTTGGTTCCAGCACCGGAACCATTTTACTTAATGGAAGATAACAGTCCCATTCATAGGAGTAACGTTGTGAAAGCGTGGTACGAAGATCACCCAGAGATTATTAATCTAATTCTGCCACCACGTTCTCCTGATTTGAATCCGATTGAAAACCTTTGGGCAATAATGATTAACGAATGGGAGCAACGCAATGAAAGAACACTTGAAGCACTTTTAGCTCACACGAGGAATAGTTGGGAGAGCTTACGCTGAACACCAAACATTCCCTTCAATCTGGCCTCTTCTATGCCGCAACGATTGCAAGAAATTATTGATGCTGGAGGAAGCTATACGAAATACTGATGTTAAAGCTATGACGTAAATGTGTATCGAATATATATTTATGTTAATATAGAATTTTATTATATTTTTATGTTTGACATCTATAAAAGTATATATTGTGACCATGAAAGAACTTTACTTATTCTTAGTTAGAATCTTTTCTTGCAATGTCTACGCTCGTGGAGATGATAATATATGCATTGTTGAAACAAACTATGAGAAGGTAATAGTTTCGGGAAAAAAATAAAAACTGGCAACATCGAGGTCATCACATGTTTATGGGAATTGTCGTATAATATGCTACCAATAAACTCCTATATACAGTATACTATATTACGTAATAATTACGATGAACAAATCAAATGCAAATTTCTCTGATTCACGGCCCACCAGTCTTGCTTTAGACTAATGACTTTCATAAGATGGAATAGGTTTAACATAGTTCGTTTAATAGGTTACCACTTAAAACAATGGATAAACTATCTATTAGTGAGACGACCGTGACTTCCTCGAAATGCGAGCGCGTGAGAGGTTC
This sequence comes from Bathynomus jamesi, assembly GCA_023014485.1. Taxonomy (NCBI): domain Eukaryota; kingdom Metazoa; phylum Arthropoda; class Malacostraca; order Isopoda; family Cirolanidae; genus Bathynomus; species Bathynomus jamesi. The sequence goes on from JAJOZX010002775.1 coordinate 46,185, forward strand.
ACTGAGGAATTTGGTCATTAGATTCTTCACGTGGGATATATATCACAAACAACAATATTGACAACAATTCCCAACAATTACTTAATATCAATAATTACATTTGAGCAAATAATTTAGACCTGCGTCAAAATAACTTAGGTATCATGCCATGATTTGGGATATTTGCCGAATTAGTCGTTCTCTATAGTCTACAGTATATATTGAGACGGTATAATGTAATGCCCAGCTAATATTATGATAACTAGGATTGCTCCATAACCATCCCAACATCCCGAAACTTGTTCCATTCTGCTTCTTAATCATTTGTATTTTAAACACTAAAATGTAGCAGAAGTGACGTAATAATGGACGTCATTGATTGTGTTAGAGCAGTTATATGCACCAATCCGAACACACCTCCGCTGCCATAAGGACCGCCCATTTTATACCTAACAGACTAGCTTGGGACGAGACAGAAGCGTGAGACTTCTGTAAGCACTGTACATAACAAGCAAACTGATTATATATCCAAGTCACTATTCAAAACATACAGTATGATAATCTCTATAAAATGTATGTTCATAAATTATATTTCCTCTTTGTTATTTAATCAATTGCTTTATTAATATTTTTAGATTTTATCCCTCCTCTTTCCGGGCTCCGGCCCGGGGATTTAACCCGGCTTCCCCGCCCTCTCGGCGGCCCTGACCGTAGGGATATTCGTTACATCTTCTATCGTAAAGCTGACGTAAAAAATTCTTTTACCAGGTAGCCATTTGCTTGTTTTCGGAAACCAGCTCACCGTCAGAATTTCTCAACGGTCTCAAGACGCTCTTTACCGGATTCCTGTTGTTAACGTATTGAAAAAATCGCTTGGGGATTTCTTTACCATCACGAGCTATGGAAATTCGCGCTTGAATATAATAATATAGTTGTTTCGTAACCACAAATTGTCTTTATCGCACTTATGTAGCCTATAAGCCCGATCTCTACTCTTTATAATATCCCCTACTCTAGAAGTAAACCACAAGGGCTTGTTATTTACTTTCGCATGCTTAATTTTGTACGATACACATTCCTCATTTATAGTCGAAAACACTGTTTCAAACGATTCCCACATTATTTTTGCGTTGGAAATCCCCATTACGTTTTCCCAATTAACGTGTGACAATTCATTTCTAAATTTACAAAAGTCTGCGCGCTGAAAGTCAGGAATTTTAATTGAGTTAGCTGGTTTCGAGTGATTAACCGAGAGGACAAACCCTACCATACTGTGATCGCTTTTGCTTAACGGTTCTATTACTTGAAGATCAGTGATAAGCCTATCATCCTTAGTTATTACTAAATCTAAAATACTGTCCAACCTCGTAGGTTCCCCAACCTTTTGAATAAGCTATCCTCAAGAAAATTAACTGAACGGTTACCTTCCGAGTCTCCCTGCATTGCATCGTAATTCACGTTAGCGCAATTAAAGTCACCCATAATTAAGGCCTGTTCACTACCTATTATTCTCTTTAGTTCACGATATAACACTTCGTCTGTATCAGCTGTTTGATTAGGGGGGCATATATATAACGGCAACAACAAGTTTGAACTCGCTCAATTTAAGTTCTGTTATAGTCGAATCTGTCAGTTCTGGAATTATGTGCTTTAATTCTGTAGCGTTTGCAATATTATTTTTGATATACAACATAACACCTCCTCCTTCAAGCTGTATAAATGCTGCAAGCATTTAGTACTTATTAGAAACTCTATCACACTTACAATTCAGAGAATTATGCAAATTGCAACTAATCACAACTACGTATCATCAACTCAGCTTTAGATTACTAGCCTTAATGATTTTGCTATCCTATTGTGCATTCAGTTTTTGTATCTTAACAGCTGTAGCGCAATAAAAACTTAGTATATAAAGCTGGGGTTAGTGGAGCAGCTCTGGAGCTGGAACTGGGTTAGTGGAGCAGTTCAGGAGCTGGAGCTGGGGTCACTCTCATCCCTGGAGCTTGCCTGAACAGGAATCACTGGAACACTCCGGAGCTGGAGCCAGCAAACTCCGAGCGCTGCCAACCCTAGTACACATCAAGCGACTTCAGCATACTTTGCCCTATCGAACGGTTACAGAAAGTGATGGTGCATGTTTTTTCAGAGCAGTTTCAGATCAAATTCAGAACCGCCTCGAAGTTACAGATGGTCTTGCTTCTGAAATCATAAACTCTGGTCTGAGCCATACAACGCTACGTACAACTATAGTTGAATATACAATTAAAGCATCACGTCAGATAACTCCTGGGTCTCTTCTATCTTTAGTTGCAGCTCAATATAATCCTGCTCATTATCCACCGGACCAAGAATCTATACTCTTAAAAGTGTAAAGGCGTGTGTGTGTGTGTGTGTGTGTGTGTGTGTGTGTGTGTGTGTGTAACGCAGAAATTTAGTTATAACAACTACAAAAAAAATAATGACTGAAAAAGGATGTAAACAACAATAAGAGCTATGAAAATTCATAAAAACAAATACTGATAGATAAAATACTAAATTATCACTCAAAACGAAAAAATAATGAAAACAATTTGAAAGAATCAGCTGGTGGTGAGGTGATAAACTTCTATAAAATTATTCAGAAATAAACTATTTAATTGTGAAGGATACTGTTAAATTGGACACATATACCTAAGTAACTTGACGTCGTCATGGAGCTTTTTACCAATAATCTACTGGTAGAACATGCCCGTCATGGATGGACACATCAGCTAGTACTAGTAATAAGAAAAAATACTCACCGTTGAAAGAAAATGTAACGATTGGGTTGTTTAACCTCCTTGGCAACATCTAAGGTTATATGACAGAGGGGACCAACAACTTTACGTGGGATCCGAACCACTGGTCGCTACATAGTCTGGACGCAGTGGACAGTCTTCCATCCAACGACAATCCGACGCAATGTTGCTTAACTTCGTCGATCAACGGGAAGCGGTGTTACGACTTTTGCTACGCTTAACTCCGCCGTTGAAAGACCCCGAATACTTCTGTGCTCCATCACTATCCGGTCGGTGGCCGCGCGCGCGCGATGCCACAGCCACAGATTTTGTTTGTTTGATAACACCAAATTTTAACACTGAACACTTTGTTTAATACTAAGACTTTCCAAATAAATTATTCACCAAACCTTAACATTTAAAATATATAAAAATTCTAGACAAGTTTTAAGTCCGTACTCTATGAAGTCTAAATAGAAACAGAACTAAGGAAACAGACACAACCAGCCAACTAGTAACCCGTCTTAAAAGGCTAATACATTAATCCTAAAATCCAATTAGGCTAACTAATTCTAGACAGGTGACACACACGCACACCATCTGAATAGACAAAAAGGTTTCAAACGATACAAGGTATAGGGGCCACCAGCAGCACGAAGACATAATATAAATATGAACTATAGGGGCAGTAGCATAGGCGCAAAATGGAAGAGTGCAAGAATGTTGCAAATGTTGATCAATGATGCAAATGGGGGAGGGGGAATGGTGCAAGGGGTTAAGCAACAAATGGGGAGGGGGTCTTGCAACAAGGGGAGGGTTATCCCCAAGCTGGAATGAAGGGGGGAGGGTGTTATGCAACAAGTCAATGCTACAAAGGAGGGAGGGGGAGGAACCTAAGACAGGGAGAGAAAGGAGCAGGAGGGTCTTTGGGGGAGGAGATGGGATGTCCTCACCCCCCAAAGGGAAACCTAACCTAAGCCTTAACCTAAGAAGGAGAGAGGAGAGAGTTCTTTATTCCACTGGAGTCCGTCGCATAATGAGCGTCCAGGGGCCCAGCAGCTGTTATATAGAGGGTTGTGAGTTGCCAGATACCCATATATATAGGCCTGGATTTAGCTATAGGCGAACTAGGCGATCGCCTAGGGCCTCGCGCCAAAGGGGGCCTCGCTCAAGCCGTTTTGCGCGTTCTGTTCAAGTGATATTAATGATTTAGAACTCTATGAAGAACTTAAAGTACTTTGCTGGTTTATACCTGAGAAAACAGATCTCGGAAATGCCCTTGTTTATATAGTGCAAAAACAACTAAGTGAGATTTATCCTAATGTTTATGTTGCACTTCGAATAGTATTAACCATCCCAGTTACTGTTGCTTCGGCTGAAAGAAGTTTCTCGCGTCTCAAACTTATTAAAACATATTTGCGTTCCACCATGTCTCAAGCGAGATTGCAATCATTAGCTATGTTATCAATAGAAAACGATATAACAAATTCATTAGATTATTCTCAATTAATTGAAGAGTTTAGCTCGAAGAAAAGTAGAAAAGCATTGCTGTAATATTCAAGGAGCATCTGAACCAAATATTAAAGTATTAATATTTAGCCTAAGTCGATCGCTCACTATTATAAAAAATGAAATGTCAACATCTCTTATACATCACATATGAAAAACGTTTGGATACTATGGAAACTCATTACCTATAATATTATATAAATCTTAGAAATCACTGTCTTATATTTTCGATACAAATCTTGATTCATATTATAATTTATACTTATTTGTATGGTTTATTTATATTTCTTATACAATTTCCATGCGTGATTATTTTGGTTTGGTTTAATTTTTAAGTGCTGGCATAGTTCTGTCTATGCGGGATTCTAATATTGCTGGTATAGTACCGATAATTAAGTCCATATTTTCATATATATAGGCCTAGGGCCTCGCAATTTCTAGATCTGCCTAGGGCCTCGCAACTTCTACATCCGGCCCTGCATATATATTTTAATTATGTTCAGGTGTACCTTATTAGTGTGAGTTGCCAGATACACCATTTATTTTAATTATTTATTTATTAAAGCAAGAGTGATTTTCTCCTTAAATTTGTTCAGCAAGAGAACTAATTATTTAAACGATCCCCAGTATTAACAATAAACGAAATAAAATTAATTTAAAGTGAGTGAAAAAAACAAATGACATAGAAAATACAAGCAAAAAATATCAATCCACACTTTATATATATATATAATTTTTTTTTTTCATAAAGAAAATTCCACGAAATCAAAGTTAAATAAGTGATAAGTATTATAAAAAACAAAGAAAAAACATTTACATTAAGATGACTTCGCTTCCCAACCAAGACAAGAGTGCAACGAGGTAAATTCGATACGTTTAAAACTCGAGGTTACTCCAAAAGGCTAGAATGGAATGTGGTTTGACACACATCACGTCTCAAAACCGGTTTCCATCTTCCTTCACACTATATATTATTTTCATTGTTATTATTATTAGTGCCTTCACCCTCTTGGCACTGGCACCCCTACCTCCCCTCTCCACTTCGACAATTTGCTACCATACTTCTTAGCTGATGCAAATAAATTATTTTCAAATATCTCGTTGGCCTCATGTACAATAACAAAATAACAATGAAAATTTAAATATACAAGCAGCTGATACAGTAATTAAAAGAAAAAATGAGATAAAAATATTGCGTGTGCTCTTATGTGTGGGGATATGGCGACACCACCGCCCGTCGAAAAGTGCAGCTAGCTCTGCATCTTCTGCAATACAGAAGACAGAAGGGGGAAGGCTTGGGATGGGGATCCATCCTTCCCTTTTTCACCCCACAAAAGGCAACGATGTCCTCGGACGTAGTCATAGCGCCTGCTCGGGTCACCTACATATCTGCAGGCAGGCTTGTATTGGGTGATTGGGTGTGTCGAATGTATGGGGTATAAATAATGAGTAGAAGAGAGCACAAGTGATGTGGATGTTTAAGAGTTGAAGGTTTGGTGCTCTGGCGGGGGAAGGGTGTGAAACAAAGATGAAAGGGAGTGGAGAGTGTGAATGGAGGGTGTTAAGTATGTGAGAGCGAGAGGATGAGAGAAAAATAAAGTGTGGGATTAATGATGAATGATGTATGGTTTGAAGCGATGAGAGACTCCTCGTGTGTCAGATCAGATTGTGTGTGTGAAATTCAAGTTTGCGAGGGTGAAAGTGGCTGTAGTGGTTGGTGGGATATGAAAATTGAGGAAAGTGTGCTAAGGTGGTTTGGACAATGGAAAGAATGGAAGATAACAGAGTTCTGAAAAGAGAGTATAAGATTACCTGCGAAGGTGGATGAAGGACGAAAAGAAAATACACAGAAAAGAAAGACTTTCCGCAACCTTTTATATGTAGAAATATTATCTTCTATTATCTAAAATCACTCAAAAAAGAAGTGTTAAAGACCATTTCTCCTATCTAAAGAAGTTATGTATCATTAAAAGACGTTATTATATCCTCTGACAAGAAGCTTTGAGTCAAAAAGAAGGAAAACTTCTACAATGCACCCTCAAAAAGGAGTTTTGAGTATAGACACATCGTGAATGACAGCATAATGGAATTTAGCCACGTTGGGGATGTTGGTCCACCAGGATGCGTGTGTGAACGGATGCGCGCGCTTTAGTCTTTACCGTTTCTCTTCTTCACTACTTTTTTGTCTTTCTCATCGGTGCTATTTCTGCCTTCTCACCCCAGTCCATGGGAAAACGAGATTTTGTTAATGTATGTATGTAAGGGGTTCCAGAAAACCTTAGCCCCCCTATTTGCAGCTTACATGTTTACTTATATCGAAAGAGTTTTTAGTGATTATAAAAATATATAAAATTCTTTATTTATTGCAGGTATTAAAATTACTCTAGCTGATAAAGTGATAATATAATGGCTTCTCAATTAATTGGTGATTCGGAGAGGCAACGTGTGATAGATCGCATACGAGCAATAACATTTCGGGAAGCTCGTGATGCTGGAGCCACCTTTATAACACGTTCTTGGGTTGCCAAAAAGTTGCGAAGAAGTGAGGACTTCGTCAGAAGAAATTGGAATAAAACTTTGGATGAATGTGAAATGGATACAACCAAATTTGGGCGCCCAAATTTGCCACTCTCTCAGGAAACAAAGGACATCATTGAAAGCGGTACGCGTAAGCGGAAAAACAGCTGTGCTAAACTTTCTAGAGAGATCGAAGTGTTGAGAGGAAAGATCGTTAGTGGTGAGATCATTTGACTGTACCGTCATAGGCAAGGTTTAAAGCCTTGGCATGAACTTCCAAAGCCAAGAAAAACTCAACTTAACATCGATGACAGAATGTGGTTTGCCCATTATCTTGAAGATTGGGATGTGGATGACTTCATGCATTTAGCTGTCTCCGATGAATTTTTTGTTTACGTAACACGTCGGCCTAACTACCAAAATGATCGAGTGTGGGCCACAACACCAGATGAAATTGATGACAATGAACATTATCGCGAATTATTAAAAAGTCCAGACTGTGTTGGTGTGTTTGTTTTGTTCACTGCAAAGAAGCTCATGTGGGTGCTGAAGCCAAATGGTCAGAGTTGGGATGGAAAGTATTTTCGTGATATTATTCTATCCCAGCATGTCATTCCTTTTCTAAGAAACCCAAACAATGTTATGGATGTCGATCAGGTCACACTTCTGCACGATAAGGCCCCCTGCTTTAAGGCATTAGCCACTCAACAGTTGTTGCGGAACCATGAGATCGATTTCTTTGGAAATGAAGAATGGCCAGAAAATTCTCCTGACCTGAACGTCTGTGAATACATTGGATCAGTTATAAAGGACAAGGTTGAATGTCTCTTGTTTCAAGAACCTGCAGCAAATCGATTTTCGAAGGATACAATGACGCAACACAATGAAACTGTTTTAGCAAATTTGCGTAACGATCAAGATCTATTCACCTCACTTTTGGCAAGCTACCCAAAGCGAATTCAGGCTGTCTTGGAAGCCAATGGCGGGAACACCAAGTTTTAATTGTTTCTCATTAAATGCAGGATTAAATTCTCTTTTGTAAAGTATGTTTAGTTTTACTGTACCTCTAATGGTTTAGGCCATGGGCGGGGGGGCTAAGGTTTATTGGAGCCCCGTATGTGTACTTTTAGATGGAAACCTACTTTCAAAGGGCACATCGAACATACTAAATAAATTTAAAATTTTCTTATATATTATTTCTGTTATACTTCTGCACACCTCTATATCCTGTATAACAGCAATTTCAGGAAATACAAACTGCTAAAAATTCTGCTATTTAGAATTTCTTATAGGCCAACAAAAATAAACAAATAAATGAAATAAATGACTACAAATAAAATAACTAAATAAAACCTCGCTTCGAATTGGGTAAAATAATTTTATTTTTAACAAGAAAAAATATATTGCAGAACATACGTAGAGTACTCTCGCCTTTAACAGATTTTTGTACTTTTCTTAACTTTATTTATTTTCTTTTGATGTTAATTTACTTTACAACCATTTTCACTATCAATAAACCCTAAAAGGGAGAAAAGTATTTGTAAATTTTATGTATTTACTTTTATCACGTCTAGTGCGCTGCATTATCCGAATTACCTACCTTTCACGTTCTCAGAACTTGAGAAAACAATTGATTCGCGAAGTGAGTCAGTCTCAGATAAAAATATTTATAACTGCCGGTGAATTGGTGATACCCAAAGAATACAGAAAAGAAAAGGTAGAAAAGGAGAAGCGTGAAAGTAAGTTTGGTGAGGTCCCCTTTGGCAGGTCCCCTTAAAAGGTGACAACATATGCCAACGACGAAACCCCGACATCTCAGAGGACGGAAGAGAGGAATCCGTCTCCGACGAGACCACGCGTTAAAAACCGGAGGGGAAGAAATCAGGTGAAAACCTTGACAACTCGCCTCTAAATTCTCCTCCCTATTCACTTGGTTCGCTTATAGTGTAGCTACCATTTTACTTGTTAGTTTATCTCATAACTTTAAAAACAGTTACAAATTATTGGAGAAAACATAGTAATTATATACAGTATTAAAATTAGCATATTAAAATATCCTTTTGTTATGTTTGTACTCCTCATTTTTCATAATTTACTGGTAGCTTTTATTTTGTTACATTATTTATTATACGATTAAACAATTTTTAGCTTTAACGTAATATATATATATATATATATATATTAGATCCCATAATGCATACTGAATGTAAGAATATTTTTATTTAAAATTTAGAAGGGAAGCTCCTGTGATAACACTGTTCAACATTTTTTTTGTCTTAGGTAGTAGTAGTTGTTCCCTTTGCATTTTTCATCTCTGATTATGAAAATGATAGCGAAATTTTGCTCTGACGTCAGGTTTTTGAGAAATATGGGGCTCAATTTTTAACCAAATTTGTATATAGATAAATTGAACAAATTATTAAAATTGCATCTACCCAAAAGCTGAGAGTTTCCCAGCAGAAAATATTTTAGCTAATGTAGGATTGTGTAATTTCTGCTCCTGACATGTTGAAACCTGTCGTAACAGGCCAATTTTCCTGTCTTATCTGTCATAGAGGGCTACTTGCAGTTATGAGTCATTTAGTCTTCCGCAATTTGCTTCATGGTGCGGGTCTGTTCATGTGCAGTGAAGTTTGATTTTATAGTGTTTTTTCCATTTACCTAATCATTTAATTGTGCATGTGTTACACAAAATAGCGCCTTGAAGGAAAAAAAGGATAATTTGAAATGTCGCGTAAATGTGTGAACAATCCAAACAGTTTTTGTTATGTGTGCGTTGATTACGTTATACAAGATCAGTGGTTTTTTCCTCGAAAAATAAGAAATTGAATAACCGAATTTGCCTTCCGCAATGCGACCAGTAGTAGGGTGGATCGATTTTACATTTGTTTCGATTTCCATATTCTAATAGAGACAAACACTTGCGCATGCATGAGAAAATAGCCTCTGCAAAATCGTAGCTTAATACGTAATCATCTTCTGCCCCCGGCAGAGCGATGAAAATCATATTTTAGTAGTCAAAAACGTATTTTTCTTATAATTTTTTAAATATTTCAATATGCATAAAAATTATTCGTAATAACTATAAAGTCGATGAAAAAGACCTCATATGATCGTTTTTCCAAGCGCGTTGTCCTACGTTAATATCTTTTGCCCCCGGCAACAACGTCAAATATTGAAAAAATAGGTAATTTATATACATATTTTCAGATCGGCTCTTTGTCTTACATAATGCATTTATATATTTCCCATAGCATTTATATCGTTGCTTAGGCATGAAATAACACACACGCAAAATTTTATGACTCTAGAGTAATATCTTCTGTCCCCGAGAAAAGTCTAAATGTGGATTATAATTACGTTAATGCGATGTTATAAGTACGATAAGTACTAAGTACAGCTCCTCGCTTGCTAATTTTATAAAATTAGCAACCCAGAACTCACCACGAGGAGGTGGCTGTACGTCGAGTTCCACCCCATCCAGCCCCAACCACCCTTCCTTTGGCTGCATGTCGATTTACATACGGTAATCTTTCTTAGAATCAAATCGTGGAATTTTTGTTCGGGAGTGAAGACGGGAGCGGATGAATCCGTCCCTCTCTCTATTCCACTTACACTGGCAGAGGCTTCGGTTACTAATTTGATGAGTCTCTCGACCGCTTGAGTATGACAAGGGAATAGTGGGATCAGTCCATCAGGCTGGTCTCCCGTCTCAACAAACTCTTTTATTCGGGTATCAGGTATTGTTTTTGTAACGGGGGGTTCGGTCACCTCAGCCGTTTGCCAGTTGATCATTTCGTAATAGTTTTGACTATCGTAGAGCAGCTCAGGCATGGCGAAGGCTCGAATTTCCCCCGCTGGTGATTGTTTTGATGTGCTTTTAATATTCTTCTCCATCCCAATTCTCTTATGTGTTGCTCATCGGCATGTAGCATGGAGATCAAAATATTTTCTGGGTGAACAAAGAAAGAATTTCTACGGAGGACTTTGTTGGCGATTGTCTTAGATCTTTGAGGCATGGTCTGAGAGAGACGAATCATTTCGAAAAAATGTTTTGCGCCCTCAGTGAAACTGGAGTTTTTCTTTATCTTAAACCAAATTGGTGCGTAAACTGTCATAATGAATCGCACAATTTCGTTGAAGGTGCTGGAGGGTTCACTGGTTGAAACATAGAGGCGCAGAAATCTATATGCTGTTGTCAGCCACCTGGAATGCGCCATCTTACCTGGATTTCGAGCCGCGAGAGCTGAAGAGCAGCTACCGCTCGACACTGCTCTGTAGATGCCTAACAAATATTTTTGGTCAGTGCTCAACTCGGCATCATCTATGTCAATGTCGGGAGATGGAATGGCATCGAATTCTGTAATTGGAAGTTTTTCGCAGTCGTTCAGCTGTTTTCCAACTGGTCCAGTAAAGCCCATTGGCCCAGTTGTTTTGCCGTCCAAGTCTTGAATGAGGTGTCGCAGTGATAATTCATTACCGTGTAATAGGCATATGATCCACTGAACTGGCCTTTGTAGTTTCATTTCAATCATACGAATGGCTCCACCCTTTCGACTGGCGCGTCAGTGGCAGCTGCTGCTGGCAGCACTCACCAGAGATGACCTTTAAACCCTAGCCTAGAGTCATAAAATTTTGCGTGTGTGTTATTTCATGCCTAAGCAACGATATAAATGCTATGGGAAATATATAAATGCATTATTTAAGACAAAGAGCCGATCTGAAAATATGTATATAAATTACCTATTTTTTCAACATTTGACGTTGTTGCCGGGGGCAAAAGATATTAACGTAGGACAACGCGCTTGGAAAAACGATCATGTGAGGTCTTTTTCATCGACTTTATAGTTATTAGGAATAATTTTGATGCATATTGAAATATTTTAAAAATTATAAGAAAAATACGTTTTTGACTACTAAAATATGATTTTCATCGCTCTGCCGGGGGCAGAAGATGATTACCTATTAAGCTAAGATTTTGCAGAGGCTATTTTCTCATGCATGCGCAAGTTTTTGTCTCTATTAGAATATGGAAATCGAAAAAAATGTAAAATCGATCCACCCTAAGTCCAGTAGTGCATTGTGAAACTCTACCAGTTCCTAAGCCCCCCTGGATCGTGGAGCTTGGATGATGATGTTGATGACGAACCTGCTGAAAATGATCCTATGGAATTGTCAGACAAGGATGAAGAGTATCGACAAACTCAAGAAAAAGAACCTTACTTGATAACTCAACCTGAGTTTAGTGATCTGATTCGAGATTTGAATTCATCGAAAACTCAAACAACTTTTAGGGTCCAGATTACAAGGATGGAGCTCGCTTGCAAACGATACCTGCATATCCGTTTTTCGGAAACGCCAAAAAAATATATGAAAATTCTTTTCCATGACTGGTGAGCTTTCTTTTTGTAATGACGTTGATAGTTTGATGATGGCCCTAGAACACGAGCATAAACCTTTAGAATGGCGACTTTTCATCGATTCGTCAAAACTTGAAGGCTGAAGGTTTGAAGGCTGTCCTGTTGTATACTGGAAATATCTATCCTTCAGTTCCTATTGGACATGCTGTCCATATGAAAGACTCGTATGAAAATATGGAATTTCTCCCGAATAAAATAAATTACAAAAGATACAACTGACATATCTGTGGTGATCTCAAAGTCATTAGGCTGCTTCTTGGTTTACAGCTTGGATATCCAAAATATTGCTGTTTTCTTTGTGAATGGGACAGCAGAGCAAAGAATTCTCATTATACTGTTAAGAACTGTCAACTTCGTCAATCTTTCACTCCTGGACAAAAAAATGTTTTGTGCCATAAAGTGGTGGATCCTGAAAAAGTTTACTTACCATCTTTACACATCAAACTAAGATTGCTGAAAAATTTTGTTAAGGCAATGGACAGAGCAGGAGATGAATTTCAGTACTAGACAAAAATATTTCATCTGATAGTGATGCCAAAATAAAAGGGAATTTTCGTTGTTCCACAAATAAATGAATTAATAAAAAATGGTACCTCTGATGAAGTCCTGAATGAATCTGAAGAAAACAGCTTGGAATGATTTTAAAGCAGTGACCCAGAATTTCTTAGGCAACAAAATGTCGCCTAACTATGCAGAATTGGTTGCTGAACTTCTCCAAGCTTACAGATCATTGGGATATAATATGAGTTTAAAAATTCACTTTTTGCATTCGCACTTCGTTTCTTTCCCGCCAAATCTGGGAGATTTCAGTGATGAACATGGAGAGTGGTTTCATCAGGACATTTCTGCGATGGAGAAACGATATCAGGGCAAGTGGGGTCTAAACATGCTGGCTGATTAGTGCTGGACGCTAATAAGGGAAGGATCAGATGTCACTTAAAGCGAAAACCATCAAGAAAAACATTTTAAGCAAGTAAAAAAACACTAATATTGTCCTTGTGTATAGATGATTATTCTATTATATTCGAATATAAAAAAGTTATTTTCTCAAAAACCTGACGTGATAGCAAAATTTCGTGGTCATTTTCGTAATCAGCGAGCAAAAATCGGTAGGAATCACCAGATTTCATTTGAGAAAGAAAGAAAAAGTTCAAATTTGTTGAACAGTGTAATTATATAAAACATATTAAGCAACCAAGTTGAGGGCAACATTGTAGCCACATCGCAATACCACTTCCCGTTAGAACAGCAAAGTTAAGCAACGTTGGATCTGTTCGGTAGTTGGATGGGTGACTGTTATCCGCGTTTCGATAATATAGCAACCCGTGGTTCGGATTCCACATAAAGCCGAAGGTTCCCTCTGTCATATAACCTTAGTTGTTATGAAAGAGGTTAAACAACCCCAAAACATAACCATCCAAGTAATCCACATTTTTATGCATGGAAGGACCAAGGGCGAACGCCAGCAAAATCGGCCCCCCCCCCCACGTATAAAAGAAGAAGAGGCCAAAATCAAGCTCCAGGGCTTTGGAGATTCTTAGACACTCTGCGTTTGAAAGATTGGAAGTCACAGACAGGGGGAAATATGGATTGAGAAAGATCTACAGATCTACAGAAGCTAAGGCTAACAAAGACCCTAAGATCCACTCTAAGGTTAGCCCGAGAGAAAGAAGAGAGTAAGGGGGTTAAAAGAAGAGAATAAGGGGTTAAGTAGCAAAACCTATCATTCGTGGGTTAACATTCATTCAGAAAAAGAGAAAGAAAGACTCACCATCATCATCCGCCGGCCACTGCCGACAAGTAGGAAAAATAGTCGAAGAGAATAGGAAAGGGGTGAAAGATGAAAAGAAGTGAAGTAAGAATGCTTACAAACCATGCAAACAGACTTAATTCAAACACTGTCATACCATACAAACTACAGACATGCAAGTAAAGAGAGGATAAGAAAAAAAAGTATGAAGATTATAACAAAAAGTGGGTTAGTTTACGCTACGGGCTACACCTATGTTTTTGTTAGTCTAACTTTTTTTTTAATAATTTTATTGCTGGCATATCACACGCTGGCATGTCACAAGCTGACATTACTCACCAACAGACTCATCCCCGACCACCACCAATAGAGCTCCTGTTGCTAATTGTTTTATTATTTTAAACACGTTAATATTTTTAAAATGCCGATCTAAACAGTTTTTAAACATATTAACGCAGGTAGAGATCACGACGGGCGCGGGAAGATTATTCCATTTATCAATTACTTTAAACAAAAAAAAGCTTTTAGCGATGTTAATAATGAAACGTCTGCCACGCAACTTAAATCCTTTATTACAAGTATTGCTATTATCAAAAGTGAACAGTTTGTCAAAATTTACGTTATTGATTTTATTAACGATTTTGAAAACATCAATAAGCTCCCCCCTTAATCTCTAGTTTCGAGTGAATGCAAATTTAACTCTTTAATCCTATCTTCGTAAGACTTGTTGCGCAATGACGGAATTAGTTTCGTGGGGCGTCGCTGAACCCTTTCCAACCTATCAATATCCTCTCGCAAATACGGGCACCAAAACTGAACGGCATATTCTAAATGAGGCCTGACTAGGGACTTGTAAAGGAGAATATAATATTCTTCGATTTAAATTCGAAATTACGCGCTATGAAGCCTAACATCCTATTAGCTTTTGCGCAAGACTCCAGGCACTGGTTCCTAACTTTTAAATCCTTAGATACGCGTACGCCTAAATCTACTTCCTCGTCAACGCTCGCTAACTGTCTATTGTCCATCGTGTACGTGTAATTATTGTTACGAGAACCTATATGCAAAACTTCACATTTGTCTACGTTAAATTGCATCTGCCACTTACCCGTCCACTCCATAATCCTATTTACATCGTCTTGGAGCCTATTTCTATCGTCCACGTTAACAACTTTACCGCCGATTTTAATATCGT
The DNA here is from genome assembly GCA_023014485.1 of Bathynomus jamesi. Lineage (NCBI taxonomy): Eukaryota > Metazoa > Arthropoda > Malacostraca > Isopoda > Cirolanidae > Bathynomus > Bathynomus jamesi. The sequence continues at coordinate 61,311 of JAJOZX010002775.1, forward strand.
CCGCGAATTTTGACACGTTATTGGTCAAGCCTACATCTATGTCGTTAATGTAGATTACGAATAGCAATGGGCCTAACACTGAATCCTGTGGGATACCGCTACCTACATCCAACCACCCCGATTCACTACCACTAACAACGACCCTCTGTTTTCTAGCACGAAGCCATTCCTCTCGCCAGTTAGCTACCTGACCGCGTATACTGTGCGCTTTCACCTTCGCAATTAATCTTCTATGCGGAACTGTATCGAACGTTTTTTAAAAGTCTAAATGAATAACGTCAGCCGCTCTATGCCTATCGTATTCGCGCACTATTTCATTATAAAACTCTGACAAATTAGTTAAACAAGATCTATAGCGTCGAAACCCATGCTGACTACTATTAATCAAATCACGATTTTCTAAGCGATCGACGATACGGTCCCTATCTACGGATTCCAAAAGTTTACCGACAATTGACGTTAAGCTAATAGGCCTATAATTGCTAGCTATTGTGCGGTCGCCTCTTTTAAAAATAGGCTTAACGTTAGCTAATTTGAAGTCTTCAGGAATAATCCCCGCTTCCAGTGATTTATTAAAAATCTTTGTTAAGGGGCCTACTATAACGTCTTTCAAATCTTTCAAATGTCTAGGACAGGCGTGGGCAACCCTTGGCACGCGTGCCAAACGTGGCACGCCAACGACTTTTTTCCGGCACGCGATTCCCATGGCTCACCTTAAAAAAAATTTAAATAAATAAATATCCAAATTCTTCGCTGAGTTTTATATTTTAACTTAATGTTTTCTGCTAAAAAATGGTAAAGATTAACTTTTCATCAAAGATTTGACGATTTTGGCACGCTCACTTAAAAAGGTTGCCCACCCCTGGTCTAGGATAAAGCGCGTCAGGGCCTGGAGCCTTGCTAACTTTTAGCTTATCGATATAATGCGCAATTTCACCCTCGTAAAAGGTTATATCATTCAAAATAGTCTCGTTACTAAATGAAACGATATCGTCAACGTCGGAGACATTATTTACGTCTTCTACAGTAAAAACAGTCACAAAAGAGTTGGTTAAAAATACCCGCCATCGCCTGAGCGTCGGAAGCCAAAGCGCCGTTAGCGTCCACTAGAGGGCCTATGTTATCTTTTATCGGCTTACGATTATTGACTTAGTCAAAAAACTTTTTGGGATTATGTTTACTATCCGCAGCTATAAGTATCTCTAAATTACGCTTAGCTTTCCGAATAGATCTTTTAACCTGACTTCTAAGTTCGATATATCTATTAAAGTTAGCTACTGTGCCATTGCGCTTAAGTCTATGCGCTCTTTTACGCTCGTTTATGAACTCTCCTATTTCCCTAATCCACCACTTGGGCCTACCATGATTTCTAGCGCGCTTGGGACTACGAGGAATAAACTCCCTTTCGATATTCATAAAATTTCTTTAAACGCCTCCCAATGAAAATTTGTGTAATTACCCATAAATAAATTATTCCAGTCCACTACTCTCATCCTGTCCGCAAAACTCAAAATTAGCCCTACAAAAATCGGGGACTTCTATTACGTTACTATCCTTACTGTTTTCTATCAATAGCTTAAACCTAATAATTTGGTGATCGCTACATCCCAAATTCTCACCTACTTCTAAACCTTTGACTATATTATCGTCGTTCGTCATCACCACGTCTAAGATATTGTCACCGCGCGTTGGTTCGGTAACTATCTGTCGTAAAAAATTATCTTCCATGAACTCAATCAGTCTCAAACCCTCATCATTACCAGTAAAAGTCTCGTAATTAACATTAGGGCAGTTAAAGTCTCCGACAATCATACTATCCCGATTATTAATAAAGTTACCAGAGTGAGTAAAATCTAGTATCGGTATCGAGGGTTGAACGGGAGGTCTATAAACAACGACAAAATTAAAGCTAATACTACGCGACCTAACTTCGACGCATAACGCATTAATTGCTGCCGGAAAATCTATCTTACCTCGATAGCCCTAAGGGAATTACGAATGTACAGCAAAACGCCGCCACCAATCCTATGTAACCTATCATTACATAGTAAAAAGTTTAAAACCCGCTATATCAAGTTCCCCCAACAAGTCCCGAGTCACAGTATTTAACCACGTTTCGGTTATAGCAACTATATCGTAGTTCCCGGAATAAATTATCGCCTTAAATTCGTCAAATTTATTTCTAATACTACGCACGTTACAATAAAAGACTTAAATTATTTTTTACCACGGATCGGTGTTTTAAACTATTTTTCACGTCGGGCCGGCGTTTTCCGGACTCACAACGTTTAAAGAAGGCTTCGACCTATACAGCTTTCGAACGTTCTCATCGATTAACCTACCTAGCCTAGCATTCCTTATTTCATTGAAATACATTCCATCTTTTATAAAAAGGCTGGATCACTAAATTCTGACCACAGCTTTACGAAGGGTACATTTTCGTCAGCACAAATCTCTTCTAGTTTAGTATTCAAAAATATTGTTTTTCACGTAATCCTAAGACCCAAACCGTGCCTTGGGGTAATACCTAGAACTAAAGACCTATATCTTTCCAAAAGGTCAGGCACTCTCGTATCGGGCCTATACGAGTCGTTGCCTCCCTACCATCGTCACCAACATCGAGTGACGGGAGGCAACATCAATCCTATCTACTTCGTCTCTAATTCTGTCAACCCTGGCCCCTGGTAGAGAGACCCTCCTCCTCTTGGTTGGATTCCGTTCAACTCCTTATCCATATGCCGCACTAAAGAGTCCCCAATTAAAATAGTTTCCCCCTCGTTCACATCCCTATCCAACTGGGCGAAAGGGTTCGAAACCTCGACAGGGGGAGGGGGATTCCTATCACCTAACGTACGTGGCCTAGCTCCACCCTTAACTTCTCTAAATCCCTCCCCGTCTACTAATCTCGGACCAACCTTAACCCCTTCCTCAACTCTGTCTAACCTCCCCGATACTAGAAACTATGTTCCTCACCTCACCCTTCAAATTAATAACGTCTTCAACGTTAGTATAGGTTCAGCCTTCGTCAACTGTAACCCTATCCCTGCCCTCATCAAGCGTTGCAAGTCTTTCCGTCACCTCGCGCACACTACGTTTTATATCAACTATCTCTTCCCTTAAATCACAAAAGAAACAAACCGATCTCTCGGTAATCGCCATAGGACCGCCGTTATAATCCTTAAAATCCGTATACCACCGATTAACCCCACACCTAGCACACGACGCTTTTTGCGACGGCATCGCGCAAGTTAATTTAGTTTGCGTTTATAACCGTCACAAGTTTAAGTTAAATTAAGCCGGCACGCTATGAAAACTTCTAAATCGCTAAAAACCACTAATATTCAGTTACTTAACTATAACAATGTGAATATAAACACAAATATATAAAATTCAGAACTTTCCAAAAGTAAATTTATCGGCAATCTCCAAAAGTAGAAACAATATCAGAGAGCCCAGGGAATGCGTCCGCTCAGTAAGGAGTCTGGCTGACGAATGAGTAAGGAGTCTGGCTGACGAATGAGTAAGAAGTCTGGCTCAACACCGGTTGAGTAGATGAAAGATTGAAACTATCGATTATCCCTTGCGTTAGAGAGTTGGATAGAAAAGGCATTAGAATGTGTCGAAAGTCTGGTGCTGCGTGCTCTCCTTAAAGGAGGAAGCATGCAGTTAGAGAGTTCAGAAGAGCAGTATCCATTATAATAGCGATAGTAAAGAGAGAGTGAGGCAACATTGAAGCGAAGAGAGAGAGATTTCAGACAGTGAGTAAGAGGCGGGGAATTGATAAGACGGAAAGCCTTTTATTCCACCCGGTCAAGTAGAGCTGTGTGGGTTGAGCCACCCCACATATGAGAAGCATACTCCATACAGGGGCGGACAAGACCCCTGACAGATAAAGCAACTGAGCGGGGGTGAGTAGACAGATGTAGGCATTGAAAGCCATAATGTTTTCTCTGCCTCAATCAAATATAGCAGAAACATCAGAGGTCATGTGTCCCATAGCCGTCCCACGCGAATCATGAAGGAACTGCTGTGAGGAACGCTTTGGGAAGCTGGTGGAGAAGTGAAGAATGGAATCATCGTCATAGGAGTGAATAGGACAGGAAGTGCGAATTAAAAGCTCTTAATAAATAAAAGGAAAAGAGTGGATGACAGGACAGAACCCTGAGAAGAACAGTAGCCATCTACAACCGCAACTGTAGATCGGCCAGAAAGGAAATTAGAGATGAAGACAAAGATAGAAGGATAGAAACCGAAAGAGGGCAGTTTGGAAATTAAAGATTTGTGCTAGACTCTATCAAAAGCTTTCAATATGTCTAGCGCAGTAGCAAAAGTTTCACCGAAATCCCGGAAGGAGGATGACCAAGAGTCAGAGAGATATGCAAGAAGATCGCCAGTCAAGCACCCTTTGCGGAACCTATACTGACGATCTGAAAAAAGATTGCAAGAAGAGGTGTTTAAGAATCTTCGTATTAAGGATAGATTCAAAAACGTTAGAAAAACAAGAAATCAAAGCAATTTGACGATAGTTGGAGGTGTTGAGAACTGTTACCCTTCTTTGGGACATGCTGAATGAAAGCGAACTTCCAGCAAGAAATAATTTTTAATTTCCAAACTGTCCTCCTTCGGTTTCCATCCTTCTATATCTGCCTTCATTTTTTATTTCCTTTCTGGCCGACCTATAGCTGCGGTTGTAGATGTCCACTGCTCTTCTTCTAAAGCTGTTAATAGTGGTGTTCCTCAGGGTTCTATCCTACCACCCACTCTTTTCCTTTTATTTATCAATGATCTATTAAGTCGCACTTCCTGTCGTATCCACTCCTATGCCGATGATTCCACTCTTCACTTCTCCACCCGCTTCACAAACCGGAAATCTCAACAGACATTTAGTGCTTCTCGTGTGACGGCTATGATACACCTGAATTCTGATCTTTCTGCTATCTCTGATTGAGGCAGAGAAAACCTCACTCTCTTTCTAAAACAGCTTCTCACAGGTTAGGTGTGCTGTACCTGCGCCGCAGATTCTTCATCCTCACTCAGTTGCTCTCTCTGTACAGATATCTTTTTCGCCCCTGTATGGAATATGCTTCTTATGTGTAGGGTAGCTCAACCCACACAGCTCTACTTGACCGGGTGGAATCAAAGGTTTTTCGTCTCATCAATTTCCCGCTCCTTCCTGGCTGTTTTCAATCCCTCTCTCTTCGCCGCAATGTTACTCACTCTCTCTTTACTATCGCTATTATAGAGGACACTGCTCTTCTGAACTCTCTAACTGCATGCTTCCTCCTTCAAGGAGAGCGAGCAGTACCAGACTTTCGACACATTCTCATGCCTTTTCTATTCAACTCTCTAACGAAAGGGATAATCGATATTTTCAGTCTTTCATTTATTCAATCGGCCAACTCTGGAACAATCTTCCTTAATCCATCTTCCCCCCTTATCTATGACCTCCAATCATTCAAACGCAGTGTCCAGGCATTTGAAAAACCTTGACCTTGATTTTGGATCTTCTTTCTCTTTGGGGTCAGCGTTTTTGCGGGCATTAGCCGTTGGCTCCTCCTTCCTGCATAAAAAAAAGAATAGGTATCGGCTGTACCCTACAATCAACATTTAAAAGTAGTATATATGCTGTTAAATTATTTTGTTTAAAAACGAATAGTAGTTACTGCATATATCTGTAATTTATGCCACGAAAGCCATTCATATTACTTGAAGTTGTATATCTTTATTGCAGTAAGTGTACTAGTATCTTCTCCCCACTTATGTTTAGAACAATAAACAATCTGAATTTAGAAATGAAATTTAATAGTCTTAATTTTATTGTTGAGTACATTTCACTCTATTGTTGGGTTGTTTAAAATTTTTATTTGGTTGATCTAACATAAATATATACACAAAATAATCCATTAGGTAGGGAAACTTTTTCTTTTCATGAATTTTTTAGATGGACTCTCAGTAGTATGGGCGCAAAAGGTTAGAGTGCAATGCATTTACAAATGTTGATCAATGTTGCAAAGAGGGGGGTTATGCAACAAGGGGAGGGGTTATCCCCCAAGCTGCAATGAAGGGGACCTCCCCTAACCTCATTGGGGGAGAAGTTGGGACGGCCTCACCCCTCAAAGGGGTATACCTAACCTAAGAGAGGGAGAGAAAGGAGGAGGGTTTTTGCGGGAGGAGTTGGGACGGCCTCACCCCACAAAGGGAAACTTAACCTAAGCAGGAGAGGGGTGTTCGCCTGGCTTCTGCCAGACGTATAATGAGAGTTCATCCGAGTGCCAGCTGTCTTATAAGGTCCTAATCAGCCACTTGGCTTAGAATGCTAATTAGAAGGCGTAAATGGCTTGTTCAGGTGTATATTATTAGGGTTGAGTTGTGAGATTGCGCTATTTATTTAATTAAAGCATATATTCTTGACAGTTGGCTTAATCCGCCAGTTGGCTTAACCCGCCAGTTGACGTAGAAGATCTAGAAGGCAGGTGTGTATATTAATTGATTTTTCAGCTGCCACACTGCGCTATTCAGACATTATTAACAGTTGGCTTAGAAATCCGTCAGTCGGTTTAGAAGGCCTAACCAGCCATTTGGTATACATATAATTAAATAATAATATCGTTTATATATACAACCAAAATAATTAAATAAAACACCATTACATCATTCTGTTTATTTACACGAATTATTAGAATCAATTTCACGAAATATATAGAAAATAAATATACAATCCTATACAAACGATGGAATATATATGATCAAAAAATGAAAAAAAAAATAATAGCATAAGAAATACGAACGAGGAATATATACACACACACACACACATACATATATATATATATATATATAGTCATGCGGTTTGCTTCTACAAAGCTTCAATTTAATATTTAGGAGAAATCCAATGACAAGGAGGAATGTAAATGCCATGAAAAGTCTTCTTTAATGCGCAACGTTTCGAGCAATACGCTCATCATCAGGCTAGATAATAACAATATGAAATTAAAATCAATAAATAAATGTGAACAAGACAAAATAATTTCCATAAAACCTATTCAGTAAAAGCAAATTTTAAAAAGACTAAAAGAAGAGGGTTAAATTCAAAGTTATAAAAATTTACATATAAAATTAACCAGAAATTTAAAAAGCTATTTTTAAATTACATATAGTAAATTTGAAATTAGTACACTGGAATAATTAACACTAATACAATGGAATAATTAACACTACGAACCTTTCAATGCTGGTTCCGAGGCACGAGTAATTTAAAACAAAACAAAACAGGAAACAAGCTATGGGTTGGGCGGTTGGAGTTATAAGTTAGGGGAGGGGGGATTATAAAAAATTGGGGAGGGGGGAGGGGAGTCGGGGAGGGGGGTTTATAAAAAATTTAGAGGGACAGCTGAGGAATCCACGTTTAGAGAAGGGGTCAATGTTTTAATATAAAGAGATTCCAAAATTCTAAGTGAGTTAGGACAAGAATTACAACCGAGAATTTTAAAATGATCTAAAGTGACATCAGTTTTACATTTTATACTGTGTTCTCGAATACTGGAGGCTTCCTTTTTATTTAAAATTTTACCTGTTCGGCAACTTATTCCCATATGCGAATAAAATCTAGTCCTGAGGGAGCGCACGGTGCTGCCAATGTAAGTACCAAGGAGACACCTTGGGCAGGTAAATAAATATACAACACCGCTACGCAACGAATCAGGAGTTCGATCCTTCGCTGAGAAAAAGCTACCTAAAGACATTTTGTTAATAAATATAATGCGAAAATCAGTATGATAAAAAAATTTTCTTAACAACTTTGTAAATTTAAGTTTAAATTCTTTATTCATGGGACCCATTTCAGGTACCAGGAAATATTTTATATCTTTAGGCACTGAAATACAGGAAAGTTGAGGGCTATAAACATTATTTAAGAAAGATCTTATTAGTTTATCTACATATTGAACAGGAAAACTATTATTGGTAAAATATGATCTTAAATTATTAAATTCATCGTTTAGTAAGGTAAAACTAGAGGTCAAATTATATCCTCTGAACAAGAGAGTTTTAATACACGACATCTTATAGTTAAAATCAGTAAAACTAAAGAAATTCATGCCCAAACCAGTAAAAGTGGGTTTCCTGTAAACTGATGTAGTAATAGAATCACCTTTTTTCGAAATTAAAAGATCTAAAAAGGGAAGGGAGCCATTTTTCTCAGTTTCCATTGTATAAGTTATATTGGGGTGCAGAGAATTTAAGAAGTTAAAAAATTGTTGCGCTTGTACAGCATTATCAAAAACAGCTATCGAGTCATCAACGAAGCGTCGATAGAAAATTGGTTTACAATGGGTGGGAGATTGTCTAAAAATTACACTTTCTAAATGAGTCATAAAAAAATCAGCTGATAGAGGTCCGACGGGTGATCCCATCCCAACACCATCAATTTGTTGGTAAATCTTATTATTGAAAGTAAAATAACATTGCTTAAAAACCAATTCTAAAAGTTCCTTAAAATAAGACCATGAAAAACCATGAAAACTATCATCAGAGCTAAAAACCCTATCTAAAATAATGGCAATAGTTTCTGATACAGGTACATTCGTGAAAAGCGACTTTACATCAAAACTGACAAAAAACTTTTTTGAATCGAAATTCTTACTAAGAAGATCTTTTTGAAATTCATAAGAGTTATTTATAGTATAAGCATTTTTCGCAAAAGGTGACAGGAGACGAACAACAAATCTTGACAATTGAAAGGTAGGTAAGTTATACGAAGCTAAAATAGGACGGAGAGGTGTTCCAACTTTATGGATTTTAGGCAAACAGTATAATTGAGCAAGATCAGAACCAGATACGAACAACTGAGAGTAAGTATCATTTTTTATTATCTTTAAAGACTTTAATCGTGACAAAAATCTATTAACTTGGTCTTCCAACCTTAAAATGACTTTATTGACGGGTTCAAGAATTTGTTTGAATTTGCTAACATCACTTAGGATTTCATTAGTTTTATTTATGTAATCAGATTTATTCAAAATAACAACTCCGTTGCCCTTGTCCGGTCTAGTCACAACAATCTCCTGGTTCTTTGCCAAATTCTTAATAACCTGCAAGTCACTCTTCTTAAATATGAAAGATTTAAATTTAAGGTTTCTAAGTTTGTGAAAAAATTCATGAGTTAAATTAGCAAACTGACATTTAAAATTATTGAAATCACCGACATGGGGAACATTTTTCAAGCCATTAAAAAAATTTTCAAAGTAAAGAAAAAACGAAGGCTTATATATTTGAAATAACGGAAGCTTAAATTGCAAGCCAAGTGAGAGTAAAAACCTTTCCCGAGGGGATAGGGTGTAACTAGAAAAATTCGAAATTACTTTATCAGAATTGAAAAAATTAGGTGAATTCAGGCCCAGGGCCTTTAACTTACGTTCATGAGTTTCAGAAATGGTAGAATGAAACTTTTCAAGTTCACGTTGTACAAGAGAAATTATTAATAAATAATCCAACAACGAAAGGGTATTTTTAAGGGTAATTATATGATGCTCAAGCGACTTATTATGCGAGTCTGAAATTTTGATTTTATAATTAATTTCATTATTTAATAAATATTCCAGGGAAGATTGATAAAATTCAGAGTCATATAGATTGTCACGATAAAGTTTGAAGTAAACGAATTTCGGGAAAACCCTGCAGGTACGACACATTTCAAGAAAATAACAATCGAGTTTTGACTTGAGAAGCTTTCGTGAAGTCTTCCAAACATGGCGATAAGCCCTAAGGCCATCTTGTCCATACCTTGAGTATATATAGTCATGCGGTTTGCTTCTACAAAGCTTCAATTTAATATTTAGGAGAAATCCAATGACAAGGAGGAATGTAAATGCCATGAAAAGTCTTCTTTAATGCGCAACGTTTCGAGCAATACGCTCATCATCAGGCTAGATAATAACAATATGAAATTAAAATCAATAAATAAATGTGAACAAGACAAAATAATTTCCATAAAACCTATTCAGTAAAAGCAAATTTTAAAAAGACTAAAAGAAGAGGGTTAAATTCAAAGTTATAAAAATTTACATATAAAATTAACCAGAAATTTAAAAAGCTATTTTTAAATTACATATAGTAAATTTGAAATTAGTACACTGGAATAATTAACACTAATACAATGGAATAATTAACACTACGAACCTTTCAATGCTGGTTCCGAGGCACGAGTAATTTAAAACAAAACAAAACAGGAAACAAGCTATGGGTTGGGCGGTTGGAGTTATAAGTTAGGGGAGGGGGGATTATAAAAAATTGGGGAGGGGGGAGGGGAGTCGGGGAGGGGGGTTTATAAAAAATTTAGAGGGACAGCTGAGGAATCCACGTTTAGAGAAGGGGTCAATGTTTTAATATAAAGAGATTCCAAAATTCTAAGTGAGTTAGGACAAGAATTACAACCTCCAGTATTCGAGAACACAGTATAAAATGTAAAACTGATGTCACTTTAGATCATTTTAAAATTCTCGGTTGTAATTCTTGTCCTAACTCACTTAGAATTTTGGAATCTCTTTATATTAAAACATTGACCCCTTCTCTAAACGTGGATTCCTCAGCTGTCCCTCTAAATTTTTTATAAACCCCCCTCCCCGACTCCCCTCCCCCCTCCCCAATTTTTTATAATCCCCCCTCCCCTAACTTATAACTCCAACCGCCCAACCCATAGCTTGTTTCCTGTTTTGTTTTGTTTTAAATTACTCGTGCCTCGGAACCAGCATTGAAAGGTTCGTAGTGTTAATTATTCCATTGTATTAGTGTTAATTATTCCAGTGTACTAATTTCAAATTTACTATATGTAATTTAAAAATAGCTTTTTAAATTTCTGGTTAATTTTATATGTAAATTTTTATAACTTTGAATTTAACCCTCTTCTTTTAGTCTTTTTAAAATTTGCTTTTACTGAATAGGTTTTATGGAAATTATTTTGTCTTGTTCACATTTATTTATTGATTTTAATTTCATATTGTTATTATCTAGCCTGATGATGAGCGTATTGCTCGAAACGTTGCGCATTAAAGAAGACTTTTCATGGCATTTACATTCCTCTTTGTCATTGGATTTCTCCTAAATATTAAATTGAAGCTTTGTAGAAGCAAACCGCATGACTATATATACTCAAGGTATGGACAAGATGGCCTTAGGGCTTATCGCCATGTTTGGAAGACTTCACGAAAGCTTCTCAAGTCAAAACTCGATTGTTATTTTCTTGAAATGTGTCGTACCTGCAGGGTTTTCCCGAAATTCGTTTACTTCAAACTTTATCGTGACAATCTATATGACTCTGAATTTTATCAATCTTCCCTGGAATATTTATTAAATAATGAAATTAATTATAAAATCAAAATTTCAGACTCGCATAATAAGTCGCTTGAGCATCATATAATTACCCTTAAAAATACCCTTTCGTTGTTGGATTATTTATTAATAATTTCTCTTGTACAACGTGAACTTGAAAAGTTTCATTCTACCATTTCTGAAACTCATGAACGTAAGTTAAAGGCCCTGGGCCTGAATTCACCTAATTTTTTCAATTCTGATAAAGTAATTTCGAATTTTTCTAGTTACACCCTATCCCCTCGGGAAAGGTTTTTACTCTCACTTGGCTTGCAATTTAAGCTTCCGTTATTTCAAATATATAAGCCTTCGTTTTTTCTTTACTTTGAAAATTTTTTTAATGGCTTGAAAAATGTTCCCCATGTCGGTGATTTCAATAATTTTAAATGTCAGTTTGCTAATTTAACTCATGAATTTTTTCACAAACTTAGAAACCTTAAATTTAAATCTTTCATATTTAAGAAGAGTGACTTGCAGGTTATTAAGAATTTGGCAAAGAACCAGGAGATTGTTGTGACTAGACCGGACAAGGGCAACGGAGTTGTTATTTTGAATAAATCTGATTACATAAATAAAACTAATGAAATCCTAAGTGATGTTAGCAAATTCAAACAAATTCTTGAACCCGTCAATAAAGTCATTTTAAGGTTGGAAGACCAAGTTAATAGATTTTTGTCACGATTAAAGTCTTTAAAGATAATAAAAAATGATACTTACTCTCAGTTGTTCGTATCTGGTTCTGATCTTGCTCAATTATACTGTTTGCCTAAAATCCATAAAGTTGGAACACCTCTCCGTCCTATTTTAGCTTCGTATAACTTACCTACCTTTCAATTGTCAAGATTTGTTGTTCGTCTCCTGTCACCTTTTGCGAAAAATGCTTATACTATAAATAACTCTTATGAATTTCAAAAAGATCTTCTTAGTAAGAATTTCGATTCAAAAAAGTTTTTTGTCAGTTTGATGTAAAGTCGCTTTTCACGAATGTACCTGTATCAGAAACTATTGCCATTATTTTAGATAGGGTTTTTAGCTCTGATGATAGTTTTCATGGTTTTTCATGGTCTTATTTTAAGGAACTTTTAGAATTGGTTTTTAAGCAATGTTATTTTACTTTCAATAATAAGATTTACCAACAAATTGATGGTGTTGGGATGGGATCACCCGTCGGACCTCTATCAGCTGATTTTTTTATGACTCATTTAGAAAGTGTAATTTTTAGACAATCTCCCACCCATTGTAAACCAATTTTCTATCGACGCTTCGTTGATGACTCGATAGCTGTTTTTGATAATGCTGTACAAGCGCAACAATTTTTTAACTTCTTAAATTCTCTGCACCCCAATATAACTTATACAATGGAAACTGAGAAAAATGGCTCCCTTCCCTTTTTAGATCTTTTAATTTCGAAAAAAGGTGATTCTATTACTACATCAGTTTACAGGAAACCCACTTTTACTGGTTTGGGCATGAATTTCTTTAGTTTTACTGATTTTAACTATAAGATGTCGTGTATTAAAACTCTCTTGTTCAGAGGATATAATTTGACCTCTAGTTTTACCTTACTAAACGATGAATTTAATAATTTAAGATCATATTTTACCAATAATAGTTTTCCTGTTCAATATGTAGATAAACTAATAAGATCTTTCTTAAATAATGTTTATAGCCCTCAACTTTCCTGTATTTCAGTGCCTAAAGATATAAAATATTTCCTGGTACCTGAAATGGGTCCCATGAATAAAGAATTTAAACTTAAATTTACAAAGTTGTTAAGAAAATTTTTTTATCATACTGATTTTCGCATTATATTTATTAACAAAATGTCTTTAGGTAGCTTTTTCTCAGCGAAGGATCGAACTCCTGATTCGTTGCGTAGCGGTGTTGTATATTTATTTACCTGCCCAAGGTGTCTCCTTGGTACTTACATTGGCAGCACCGTGCGCTCCCTCAGGACTAGATTTTATTCGCATATGGGAATAAGTTGCCGAACAGGTAAAATTTTAAATAAAAAGGAAGCCTCCAGTATTCGAGAACACAGTATAAAATGTAAAACTGATGTCACTTTAGATCATTTTAAAATTCTCGGTTGTAATTCTTGTCCTAACTCACTTAGAATTTTGGAATCTCTTTATATTAAAACATTGACCCCTTCTCTAAACGTGGATTCCTCAGCTGTCCCTCTAAATTTTTTATAAACCCCCCTCCCCGACTCCCCTCCCCCCTCCCCAATTTTTTATAATCCCCCCTCCCCTAACTTATAACTCCAACCGCCCAACCCATAGCTTGTTTCCTGTTTTGTTTTGTTTTAAATTACTCGTGCCTCGGAACCAGCATTGAAAGGTTCGTAGTGTTAATTATTCCATTGTATTAGTGTTAATTATTCCAGTGTACTAATTTCAAATTTACTATATGTAATTTAAAAATAGCTTTTTAAATTTCTGGTTAATTTTATATGTAAATTTTTATAACTTTGAATTTAACCCTCTTCTTTTAGTCTTTTTAAAATTTGCTTTTACTGAATAGGTTTTATGGAAATTATTTTGTCTTGTTCACATTTATTTATTGATTTTAATTTCATATTGTTATTATCTAGCCTGATGATGAGCGTATTGCTCGAAACGTTGCGCATTAAAGAAGACTTTTCATGGCATTTACATTCCTCCTTGTCATTGGATTTCTCCTAAATATTATATATATATATAGTTATATTAAATAATTAAATATATTGAAAATAAAAAATAATATGCAAAACGATGGAGTATAATCATCAACATAGTACAGGAAATATATATATACACACACAATTATATTAAATAATTAAATATAATGAAAATAAATTTACATCAAAATACATTCGTTCTACTGCGCTTAACTATAACACTAAATTCGCACGTAATCGAGTCTACAGTCACATCATTATTGGTTTGCAGTACGCAGTAAATACGATTTAACATTATGTCACCGCTCAAGGTGTGCAGGCGCCTATACTCGATGTAAATGGCATTCATATCGTTCAATACTATTTTTTTGCCCACTTTACATTCGGTTGGCAAGTTATCTTTAAACACGGATAGAATACAATCAAAAGCACGCACAAAAAGGGTATCGTTAGCCACCACATCATTATTAAATACAAGTTTATAAACACTCCTTTCCAATCGAGGGTTTTTTCTTACCGACCCGAGCTTTTCAATCGTGAACTCTTCTTCACAACGCATAGCGGCAATTGAAATAATCTTCCAAGTCGTAACGACAGCTGCTCATTATATAGAGGTACAATTCTTCAGGGTGAACAGTGCAGGCGAGCTCTGCCCTGTACCGCTCAAGTCCTTTGTACCAAAGTTCTTGATATTTTGAAGAGTCTAAACTTTTTAAATAAGCATCCAGCTCTACTACCTACAAAGGATAAATACGGTCACATGTTTCTCTCAAATAGTGCACGGGATTGTTAATGTGTGAAGAACGTCTAGTGCGCATAAAACAACCGAAATTACCCGATGTGTCGGAAAATTGCCCCGTATAATAGTCACAAGTACTCGTATGATTCATGCTAGAACAAATCCGTACACGATTCAACAGCTTATGTGCTGACTCGCTCCCCCGTCTAACCAACCCACCCATCCGTGGCTCATAGTCATCTCAGAGCTTGAACCGACTGGACGTGCACTCCACGAATACGATGGAACTTCCTTTGAGAAGAATTCTCAATTCCGCGTACGATGTGTCCGTGACGAAGTCATTGCGCGTGTTCAGACGTGAAACCGGTGCCATTAACTATGTACTTGAAACGATTTGTAGACAAGCAAACTCTGGTAAACGTAATGTTATTTATTTAAGTGTTGATGAGATGAATAGAGTCTTCGTGATAGTTGAGAAGTGGGGTGAGGACCGTTATAAAATACCTGCAGGTGTAGGTACAAGAAGAGAACAGATTAGTGATTCTCCCTCATATGCCGTTGTTTGTACGTTGTGTATAAATAACGATCAGCCATGCATTGATATACGACTGATGTGGAAGAATGCATCTGATAATAACGTTCTTGTCCCTAAGCGAAACCGATTCATCCTCGACAGAATGTTTGAAATAGTCGGATTCCGCAAGCTGAAGCCTATATTAGACGCGCGTGTTACGGACATGATTTATTTTGACACTTCTTGAATATGCATGCACCGTTCTGCTCGACGGATTTATCGAATGTAGGAATGAATAGGGCGAGAATGGTCTAAAGCTGGATGCTTACTTAAAAGGTTTAGACTCTTCGAAATATCATTAACTTTGGTACAAAGGACTTGAGCGGTACAGGGCAGAGCTCGCCTTCACTGTTCAGCCTGAAGAATTGTACCTTTATATAATGAGCAGCTGTCGTTACGATTTAGAATACTATTTTAATTTTCGCTATGCGTTGTGAAGAAGAATTCACGATTGAAAAGCTCGGGTCGATAAGACAAAACCCTCGATTGGAAAGGAGTGTTTATAAACTTGTATTTAATAATGATATGGTGGCTAACGATGCCCTCTTTTTGCGTGCTTTTGATTGTATTCTAGCCGTGTTTAAAGATAACTTGCCAACCGAATGTAAAGTGGGCAAAAAAGTAGTAGTATAGACGCCCGCACACCTTGAGCGGTGAAATAATGTTAAATCGTATTTACTGCGTACTGCAAAGGAATAATGATGTGACTGTAGACTCGATTACGTGCGAATTTAGTTTTAGTTAAGCGCAGTAGAACATGAAGTATTTTGATGTATATTTATTTTCAATACTAATATGTTTCAGTACTAATATGTTGATGATTATACTCCATCGTTTTGTATATTATTTTTTATTTTCAATATATTTAATATTATTTTTCATTTTCAATATATTTAACTGTTTAATATATATATATATATATATTTCTCCTGTAGTTATATTGATGGTTATACTCCAACGTTTTGTATATTATTATTATTTTTTTTTTTTTATTATATATATGTTCCTCGTTCGTATTTCTTATGCTATTATTATTTTTTATTTTATTTTTTGATCATATATATTCCATCGTTTGTATAGGATTGCATATTTATTTTCTATATATTCCGTGAAATTGATTCCAATAATTCGTGTAAATAAACAGAATGATATAAGTTGTTTTATTTAATTCTTTTGGTTGTATATATATAAACGATTTATTATTTAATTATATGTATACGAAATGGCTGGTTAGGCCTTCTAAACAGACTGACGGATTTCTAAGCCAACTGTCAATATCTGAATAGCGCAGTCTGGCAGCTGAAAAGTTAATATATACACCTGCCTTCTAGGTCTTCTACGTCAACTGGCGGGTTAAGCCAACTGCTCGCACTGTTCATCCCTACATTCGATAAATCCGTCGAGCAGAGCGGTGCATGCGTATTCAAGAACCGTGTCAAAATAAATCATATCCGCAACACGCGCGTCTAATATAGGCTTCAGCTTGCGGAATCACACGATTTCAAACATTCTGTCGAGGATAAATCGGTTTCGCGTAGGGACAAGAACGTTATTATCAGATGCATTCTTCCACATCAGTCGTATATCAATGCATGGCTGATCGTTATTTATACACAACGTACAAACAACGGTATATGAGGGAGAATCACTAATCTGTTCTCTTCTTGTACCTACACCTGCAGGTATTTTATAACGGTCCTCACCCCACTTCTCAACTATCACGAAGACTCTATTCATCTCATCAACGCTTAAATAAATAACATTACGTTTACCAGAGTTTGCTTGTCTACAAATCGTTTCAAGTACATAGTTAATGGCACCGGTTTCACGTCTGAACACGCGCAATGACTTCGTCATGGACACATCGTACGCGGAATTGACAATTCTTCTCAAAGGAAGTCCCATCGTAATCGAGGAGTGCACATCCAGTCGGTTCAAGTTCTGAGATAACTATGAGCAACGGGTGGGCGGATCGGTTCGACGGGGGAGCGAGTCACACCATAAGCTGTTGAATCGTGTACGGATTTGCTCTAGTATGAATCATGAGTACTTGTAGCCATTATACTGGGCAATTTTCCGACACATGGGGCAATTTCAGTTTTAATGGTTTATGGGCACTAGACGTTCTCCACACATTAACAATACGGTGCACTATTTGAGAGAAACTGTGGCCGTATTTATCCGTTTTGTTTAACAATCGATACTCCTCTCTAAATTCTATTAAAAATTCACACAGTCCTTTAGCCACAACCTCACTGCGAACCTCGTCATGATATATATGAATGTAGTGGTAAAAGTACTTTAGCTTGTCCATGATGACAAGGTTTACATTCTCAGCCGCAAGGTACGCGTTCTCGGTATGATGCAGCATGATATAATACCGCCTGTCACACCACTCATTAACAAGACTCATTATCCATATCCGTTGCTTCTCTTCTGCGCGCGTTGTTTCTTTCACCTCACGGTATATGTACGCTTTTATGCAGTTTAGCCCTACAACGTAGTCCATTACGTCGTTTGTGCCGCGAAACCCGGCAATACTCTCGCCAGAATATCTATAGAGTATTTGAACATCTTGTTCCTTCGCACGATTCAATGTAGCCTTAAAAGTCTCAAAGAAGGGTGGGGTAGGTCGTGTTTCAGTATTCACAACATCTTCCGAGTTTACCGAATACCACTTCATAAACGTCGAACAAGGAATATCAAAAGTAGCCATCACTATTTTTTTCGTCTACATGAGAAAATACACGTCTCAGCTCGAGGGTTTGCAGAGGTCAACTGAGCACGCAGCGGTAGAGATATGCCCAGTTAGTATCATGAGTCACATGACCGAGCTCACAGTGGGCAGAGCTTAGGATTGTACACACGCACGCACACAAAGGAGAAAATGAAACCCTAATTGAAACAAATATACATAATAAATAAACATATCGTTAACAATAACATATATATTATATATATATACAGTCAAAGATTAAGGTATCCAAAGGGGACGACATCATAGGTACCAGGCACCTGGTAACGTTTCCTATAGGTGTTACAGCATACCTTCGTACCCCTAAGGTCCTTCACACAACCCAGTTTCTGCGCCCGAAAATTGTAGGTCCCCACAGTCAGTTGGGGTGGATGGTTGTCCTCATCTTCCAAGCACACTAGATCCTTCAACGAGTTAAAGTTAACGACTCGTCGGTTCGCATAGTTAAACGTGATACCCTTAGCCTTCACGACATAATTCATATCCTCCCCACTCACCCGTACCCCATAAGTTTTTGGCCTTGTTGATACAAATGAGTCAGCGTATGCACCATCACCATACTCATCCTTGATCTCGTCAGTTAACTCTCCGAGGAATTCCCCAATAGGAGGCATGTATTCACCCTCCCTCTCTGTGAATATTACGCTATCTGTTTCAGCGTACAGCACCCTCCACCCAAGATAGTACAGTAGTCCCCAAAGCTTGATGCGGGCGTAGGCCGTTGTGAAGCTGGCTACAGGTATGTTTGTAACCCGTGAGGTATCAGTGGCCAGTTCGGTGATGTTGTACTTTATTATGTAAGTATTACCTACATTCACGATCTCCATAACCTCTTTATCGGAAGCGTTGGCATAATCCCAGATTTCACTATAACTTTGTGCCAAATGAACGTTCCCTTTGCCAGTATTCTGTGCAAATTTTCCCCAAATACTGTTTCGACAGTTTTGCACTAAAGCGCTTGCCAGGATTCTTAACAATTTCGGAACGGTCAAGCTGTATACCTTCACGGGTACGGTAACGCTGAATATAAGCCGTTTTTTTCATCTTCGGTATGAACTCCTCGCGGATACCCCGATGCTTCTACCTTATCCTTCAAAAAAGCGTTTATATATGGCGTGAAAAGGTTGGGTAACTTCTGAAACCTCCACACCTCATGTATCTTCAATATTCTGTATTCATGGCGAACGGCTAGGGCCAGCTCAGGGCTTGTATATACACCTCTGATCTTACGCTGATTGGTTGTATGATTACAATCCCCGTTGTTCTCCTCTGCGCTCTTCACGCACAGGGGAAACATGAGCTTGTGATCTATAACGACGGGTAAGATCGGCATCCATAAATCGCGAGGGGGAAGCACGTCTACGAAAGAGAGTCCAAAGTAGCGCTCACTCAAGTTAGCTGAGAACTCCTCCATGGTTGGCATGGCGGGACCCACCAGTTTTTCAGGTGCACCTATGGAGTACGGATTGTTCTTCATCACGTAGGGATATAAAGAACAGAAGTCGTAGTAATGGAGCTTCACGCCCTCAGTAGGTGGAAAGTATAGCTTGAATGGATTTGTACGCCCTCTGAACAAGCTATCGCCGCATTTGAGAGGATCCAACACCATTGCACGCTTGATGGCCCTTATTTCTTCACGGTACTGCTCATCGGTTTCCATCCTTTCATCATACTCATGCTCCCACACGATTTTGTGAGTGAACTGGGAGCCTATAAGTTGATCGCTGTTACGGGTCCATGCGAGGCTGTCGGTGGGGTATCTTCCATGGAGGTCCCCTGTGACGGCACACTCAGGGCGCGGGCATCCATGCCACCAGCAGCCGTTAAAGGAGTACACAGACTTCTCATCAGTGGTTGAATCCTCACTTAGACCATCAACCCAACCCAACCATCAACCCAAACACGACCATTGACCTTAATGGGTTCTTCCCTCGTGTTTCAGCGTGTTTTATATATACACCCCGGTCTGTTGCAGTAGGTGTATGAGCCAGTAAATAGCCTTTTGCCCATAACTGCGGGGATTGTTTTTGTGAATGACGGCTAAGGTGTCTTTAGGCATGAAGTTATTCCTGAACACCGTAAAACATAATGAGGTGATCGTGGTTGCGACTTGCAGCGGATCGCATTTGAAACGGGCTATGTACATCCTTCTAAAGGCCTGGAAACATACGCTAAGCACGCGCACATCAATCGCGCAATAACGCTCACATTCATCAGCTATACTGTATGGACTAGTTTCATTAAAACTTGTAGCAGCGGTCAAAATATTCACGCTCACTATCACTCATGTTGGTGTAGTTAAAGTAATGTTTGGGTGGAGGTAGTCCTACGTAATTTAAAGTTTCGTTAGTGAGAAATGTGTAAGGGAAATACCCTTTTGAAACTTCAGCGGCTACACCCATCACCTTGGGTAACTTGGCTAATTTACAAGGTGTGAATAATAAAGTATCTTTGAACTGAACATTACCTCTTATCTGCATTTGTACAAGTTTGTTCCCCCTTTTCAAGGGGTCGCCTGTAAATATCTCCGATGACTCGTGTTCAAGCAATTCCTTATAAAGGAACTGTGTGTCAAATTTTGCCCCGTTATGGGCAAGAATATACAGGGTCATTTTTTTTAACCTGTCCGCTAATTTGACAATATAGGATACAGAGTTTCACAGGGCTGTCGTGTGCATTCATTTTAAAAACGTTTGTCCGTTTACCACATTTGTGACAAAACTGAGTACGCCATCACCCCCAACAGTAGCATATCTGAAGAGGAGAAAGAAGAGACCAAACGGCCAACCTTATCCACGTGTCTCTAAAATACGCAAATGGCTGACATATTAAGAAAACGCTATTATGACATTTCTAATCCAGCCTCCTATGGCGGTGTTAATAGGCTGTACAGAGGTGTTTACAATGATGGAGTAGGGAAAAAAGATGTTGAGAGGTTTTTGCGGGAGCAAGATGCTTATACACTTCATAAGCCTGTGAGAAAAAGGTTTAAAACGGCCAAGACAACCGCGGCTTCGATTGACTCTATTTGGCAAGCGGATTTAACAGACATGTAAAGATATTCAGTGTATAATGATGGCTACCGCTACATCCTATTCATAATAGATGTATTATCTGGATATCTGTGGCTAATTCCTCTGAAAAATAAATCGCCTGAAACAGTTGCTAAAGCTACCAAAACGCTGATGTTGAAAGAAAACAGGGTTCATGGCTATTTTTGTACGGATATGGGTAAAGAATTTATAGGCCGTGTTTTTCAGAACATGCTGACAGAGTTTAATATCAGTTACTACACTAGCAATCCTATACATAAGGCCTCTTTAACTGAAAGAGTTCAACGTACCATAAAGGAACGCATGCATCGCTATTTTACCCATAAAAACACATACAGATATATAAACATTCTGGGATCATTGGCCTCGTCATACAACCGTTCACACCACCGTACGATTGGCACAACGCCTAACGAAGTTTTAGAAAGAGGTACGCGCCCAGAGCCTGATGTGAGAAGAGATGGAGCACCGCCACCACACTCTACACGTTTCAAAGTCAATGATTATGTAAAGGCTATCGAGTCCAGGAAATAAATTCGCGAAGGGATTTGAGCAAGGATGGGCACGTGAGATTTTTAAAGTTAGTGCTATGAGACCTAAAGGCGAGATAATGATGTATTACGTTGAAGATTTGAATGAGGAGGAAATCGCAGGAGGATTTTACAGCGAGGAGTTAGAGAAAGTGGCTTTTAATTTAGGAAAAAATGTGTTTAAAATTGAAAATATTTTAGGCAGCAAAGGTTCAGGAGAGAAAAATGTACCTAGTGAAAGGGCTAAGGTACCCAGAAACCTTCAACACCTATATAAAAGTTGCTGCAATAATGAAGCATAAATAGTATGCAACATAGCGCCTAACCACTTCTATGTCACACTTCCGTCCTCTTCTTCTCTGTCTGTACACCCTAACAACACCCTGGCCAACTTTGTAACAGAACTCCATGGGCCCATTGAGTTGGAACGTGATTCGTACGAAGTTGGCTTTTGTGAATTCCAGCTAGCCACCAAATTTTTAACTCTTGAAAATGAACAGATCATATTTCTGATCCTCAGAAGAGTCGATGAGTGTGAAAAATTAGGCATACCCTTAGACAACACTATGCGATCAGTCCTGTTCGGTGAGGTACAGTACTATAGTACAAATGTAACACTAGGAATCGGTCATTATGACACAGCCACGGACATTGTGACGGGGTTAAACAAGAGTTTTGAAAAGTCCTACCTGACAAACGACTTTCTTTTAGAAGTCGTAAACATAGACATACCTGCACGCACGTTGAAGTTAAAATCAACGCTTAGTAGAAATATTAAAGACAAAGAGTTGTTCACAATTGTGGCCGAAGGTCGATATAGTGCAGCCCTCCAAAGAGACACCTTTCACGAGGCACAACATGACTTGTCCAGCTTAATGTATCAGTTGAAATTGGAAAAATTGGGTGGAAGCTATCCATCCCCAGATATGTGCTATATTTATAGCAATATCTTGGAGCATCAATTTGTTGGGAACACCCAGGCGCGCCTGCTGCGCATTGTACATATTCCCAACCGCAGAGGGAAGAGTTTGAGCATTACATATGACAAGCCCAATTATGTGAATGTTGCGACTAATCTATTAACCAATATCTCAATATATATAAGAACGATTGAGGGAAAAATTTCCCATTCGGTGATGGGAGCTTAACACAAGTTACACTTTCGTCGCATTCAGTTATAATGACCCGAAGGCTTTTCATAGTCTATCGAGGGGTGAGATATCAGCGTGGGAGTGGGCTTGGCTCCATTTTTTCAACCATACTACGCAGGGCTGTCCGATTGTTGAAGAGGGGTACTAGATATCTCGGGAGGAAGGCGTTACAATCAGTTTTTAACGCGGTAAAAGACATAATGTGTGGAACTAAGCCTAAAGAAGCTCTAAAAAAACATTTAAAATGTACACGGGACGAAATCATCAAAAATGCAAAGAGAAAAATGCGTGGTGGCGGAACGAAGAAGCAGAGGGCTGTCCGGAAGAAGGGGTTACCAACACGTGGCGCTAAACGTAAAAGGACATCAAAAAAGAAGTGTTCTAAGCGTATGAAGCCTATGGCTGATAATTTTTTAACTGATATAAGCTGAGGACACTGCTCTCACGAATCATAGGCTGATTACTACTTGGCGAGAGAGGTGGCACTATTTCTGATTCGTCATGGCGCGTTTCATCCATCCGTGTAGTTCACAATGTTGTAAATCGGAACTGTCCCTCTTTGATATGCCCCCTACACAGGTTTCTATTGAGCATAGCGACTTTATTACAATTAACCCATTAAACACAATTAGTTCACCGAGTGCCCCTAGAGAATTCGTGATACCCAGCTCAGGCCCATACTTTTTTGATCCAAGCTGTATGCACATATACACTAAACTGCGTATAGCCCATTCAGACGGAACGGACTGCGATGATAGTTACTCTGCATACACTGAAACCAACTTTCTAAACTCCATATTCAGCCAGCGTGATGTGTATTTAAATCGGGTTATCATCTCGGCAGGAACGGATTATTATCACCTACGAGCCTCTCTGGAAAATATCTTCAACTTTTCAAAAGAAGCAAAGGATACCTTTTCAACTGCCGAGGGCTATTATCAGACTAAAGACGAAAGTACTATAAAGGATAAATTTAAAAATTCTAAAAAAAAGATACAGTATACGAGTGTTTTGGACGTCTTTGGTTAACCTTTGGTTAGCTTCCGCCCGAATTATTCATTCTGACGAAGGTCAAGCTTTTCACTCCACCTTAGACCTACAGTTTAACGTGGAATCCGAACCACGCCCCATCAGCAGCCCAGCGTCTTAACCACTAGGCCACCTAGGGTACCCATTTATCTACCAACCACTTTACTGTGTGGAAGGATGAACAGCTGGGTTCTGCTGCGCGCCGGCTGCCGTCGGGTCTCGAACCCGGGGCCGAAGGATTCGTAGTCAGCGACGCTAACCACAACACCACCGAGGCGCTCAATACTCATGCATACAGACTTCACATTCCAGGAAAAACTGCTTATGAATGGGGTGGATATGAAGTTAAAGCTCACCCGAACGAATCCTAAGATCTGCATAAATATGGGACCTGATCAAGAAGAGGGCGCAAAGTCCGTTGTGATTCACATCATGGAAATATATCTGCGCGTACAGCGAGTGAAATTAAGTTCGCTGAAACATGTAGAAATTGAAAAAAATTTAATACACGCAACAGTAAAATACCCATTTAACAGAGTACAGATCAAACTATACACGGTGCCCGCCGGGTTGTCCTCGAAGCAGCTAGAAAACGTGGCCCTGATATTATCCCGACTTATCTATTAGTGTAAATACACACTTAAGTCCACAACACAGTGGGAACATGTCAATCAGATTGGAGTTCGCCGACCCTATAGACGCGACTATTAGTGTATCAGTATACCTCGAATCACAAGCTCTAATAGAGCTCGACCTTTTCAGGAACGTGGTGACAGACTTTTAAAATGGACGCGAATACACTCCAGAGAGTAATTGAAAAGTGACCGAGTCACACGCTCCAAATTTATCGGTGTTTGCGAAGAATGAAGCAATGAAATTGCCAACTACGAGAGATTGGTGTAGTCTTACCGTCAACACGGACATTGTGGGGGGTGAGGGGATTCATTGGTTTGCAATCTATTTTAAAAATAGGGAAAGAATGTACTATTTTCATTCACTCGGCACTCAGCCCTGGAGTGACCCTGTGGTTGTACAATTTCTCGAACAGCTACATATCCCTGAAATTGTCTGGAATCCTCACCGTTTCCAAGGATATTATAGTAATATTTGTGGCATGTACTGTCTTCCATTTCTCCGGCACATGTCACGTGGGAAGGGATTTATAAATTTTTTTAAATTATTCTATTTGTGCGACACTGAGATGAATGCACTCAGACAGATAAAAAAAGGTTCCCATTTGTACGCAATTGATGTATTATGTGACGTTTAACGTCTGTATATGTAATTGTAACGACATTGCGTAAAGTTTTACGTGTGTATATATATAATTCTTCTAAATAAACAGAATGATGTAATGGTGTTTTATTTAATTATTTTGGTTGTATATATAAACGATATTATTATTTAATTATATGTATACCAAATGGCTGGTTAGGCCTTCTAAACCGACTGACGGATTTCAAAGCCAACTGTCAAGAATAACTGAATAGCTTAGTCTGGAACTGAAAAGTTAATATATACACCTGCCTTCTAGGTCTTCTACGTCAACTGGCGGGTTAAGCCAACTGTCTGATAATGCCAACTGGCGGAAAGCCAACTTTCAAGAATATATGCTTTAAATAAATAGCGCAATCTCACAACTCAACCCTAATAATGTACACCTCAACAAGCCATTTACGCCTTCCAAGAAGCCTTCTAAGCCAACTGGCTGATTAGGACATTATAAGACAGCTGGTGCTCGGATGAATGATCATTATGCGTCTGGCAGAAGCCAGGCGAACACCCCTCTCTCCTTCTTAGGTTAGGTTTCCCTTTGGGGGTTGAGGCCGTCCCAACTTCTCCCCCAAAGGCCCTCCTCCTTTCTCTCCCTCTCTTAGGTTAGGTATACCCCTTTCGGGGGTGAGGCCGTCCTACCTTCTCCCCCAAAGAGGTTACCCCTCCCCTTGTTGCATAACCGCTTGCAACATTGACCAACATTTGCAATTGCATTCCACTCTAACTTTTTGCGCCCATCCTACTACTCTCTTGTTTGCAAACTGTTGTGTGGTCTTGCGTTATCGTGCAAAAGAAGGGCGTCTTCCAGTTTTCTCTCCAGTCGAACTCGCTTTATACGTCTCTGGAGTCTCTGTAGGGTAGCAATATATGCTTCTGAGTTGATTGTTTGTCCTTTCTTCATAATGTCCACCAGAATCACCCCAGAAGATGGTAGCCATAACCTTTCCTGCAGAGGGAGCCATTTTGAACTTTTTCTTGCGTGGGAAGTCTGCATGATGCCACTCCATGGATTGGCGTTTTGTTTCAGGTTCAAAGTCTCATCCCCTTCTGTCTCGTATCGAACGAACGACTCAGAAGCAATTTCTTTTCTTTGGGCTTCGTGATCTTCAGTCAGTTCGCGAGGAACAAATCGTGAACACACTTTTGAGTATCCCAGTTGCTGAATTATCGTATTCACACTTCCTTCACTAATTCCTAGCTCCAGTGATAGCGCCTTGTATGTGACGCGCCGATTTGATCGAATGATGCTGTTAGCACGTTGCACAGTGTGAGATGTGACAGCCGATGCCGGGTGACCGCTGCGTGGCTCATCATCGAGGCTGGCTTTCTCCTCTGCGATGATCTTACACGTTTGAACCAGCGTCCAATTGTGCTTCGATCAACAACAGCATCTCCGTAAACGTCTTGTAGACGTTTGTGAATATTTCCAACTGTTTCCTTCTCTGCGGTTAAGAACTCGATAACAGCTCTCTGTTTACGACGCACATCACTGTCGGACGCCATTTTCGAAACTGCGTTAACCATCGGTTTTATACAAGGGCGTTCAAAAGCGGTTTTATACAAGGAGGGGAGGTTCAAACTGGAAAAATCGGGTTATGTGAAGCGCCGAAAGTTCAAACGTATGGCCCAAAAGACATTTCAGCCCCATGGCCTATTATTTAGCTAAGAGAAAAGGGTGGGGCAAAATATATTGAGTGCCCCTAGTATATAACCTTGATTTTGCTCTCGCCCGAATTATTCATTCTGACGAAGGTCAAGCTTGTTGCTCCACCTTAGACCTACAGTTGAACGTGGCATCCGAACCACGCTCCACCACGGGTGGTCAGAAATTACAAAGTCTTTGCCCGGACTCGATCTCACGACCACCCAATCAGCGGCGCAGCGTCTTAACCACTAGGCTACCCAAGGTACCTATTTATCTACCAACCAATTTTTACTGTCTGGAAGGATGAACAGCTGGGTTTGCTGCGCGCCGCCTGCCGTCACCGGGTTTCGAACCCGTGGATTCGTAGTCAGCAATGCTGACCAGTACACCAATGAGGCGTATATATCCTGTAAAAGGTGTGCCAAATAGCAAAACGAAACAAAAATGAGAAAAGCTGAAAAAAATAGCAGTATAATAATATGAATAATAATGACAAAGATAATGATAATGACGAAGATAATGATAAAGCCGGTTTGTTAGCGCAACCCGTCACTCCTAATCCTACGACCTTATAGAGAATAGGATAAAAACTAAAATATTATAATTAGGCGAAGTGTGTCAGAGAACACACGTTCGAGCGAAGTCTTAACGACGAACGACAAACGAGAGTGTCTCTTTCCTCTTAAACCTTGCGGATTCGTGACCCTCCAGACACTCGCTCACAAAAGACAGGTTTCGAGGATCCTGCAAACGAGAAGAGGCTAGAGAGGTTTTAAGTATCATCGCACCATTCTTTTATGCCATTCCATATTCTAATGTAAGTATAATTCTGCTATTGTGTCATACCTCTCTAAGTATCATTTTCTACAGACCTTTTATAAACTGCAATGCTATTTCATTCCATGTATCATTCTCGAATAGGGTAGTATATATATATATTTGGCACGCTATTCTATGCCTTTCGTATATAAGTAAGAGTATCGTCGTAGAGGTATTTACTCTGATGATGTGTCGTGCTTGAACGGAATGAAGGTATACGAAGTGGATTTTAACTGGACTGTTAATTAATTCGTTCGAGTCGGCCAGATCGCCATGATCGCCGTTTGGCAGACATTATCAACGCTCCTTAAATTGCCTTAAATACTGTATTTATTTAACTTACTAATTCCACCATGATATATATATATATATATATATATATATAGAGCATCTTTCAGTATCCCAAAAACTGACAAACTGATATGCGATAGAAACGTGTTCTTTGAAGAACTACAAGGAGAAAGTATAACGGACTTCGACTTTACGACAGATGATATTACACAAGCTATAAGGAAACTAAAAGCACACTCAGCGGCAGGACCGGACAAATGGAATGCCACACTGATCAAAAACTGCAAGAATGCAATCGCTGAGCCTCTATATTGGATATGGAGACGATCACTAGACACGGGAGAAATACCGGGCATCCTGAAGTGGACGGAAGACAACAATATGAAGTTTAACACTGAGAAATCTCAGCTGTTACGGTACGGAAAAAGAGAGGACCTAAAATCCATGGAATATTATACCCCAGATGAACAGTAAATTCAGAGAAATTCTAAAGCAAAAGAGTTAGGGGTTATAATGACTGATGATGCGAAATTTGAAACACAAAATGAGATGGCAGTAACCAGAGCAAAGAGAGTAACTGGGCAGATACTGAGAACCTTTAAACGAAGGGATAGGAATATAGTGATTCATCTACTGAAAACACTAATCATACCCAAATTGGAATATTGTTCGGTCCTAACATCCCCATATAAAAAAGAAGACATTAGACAACTAGAAGGGATTCAGAGAAGCTTCACACCCAAGATCAAGGGGTGCAAAGAACTAAACTACTAGGAAAGGTTACGCGAATTAAAGCTATATTCATTGGAGAGGAGAGGAGAGAGATACACCATTATTTACACTTGGAAAGTAATGGAGAAACTTGTCCCTAATCTTACTCTGAACCCTGTAACTTCCCAAACAACAGTGGAAAGTAGAAAAGGAAGACTGTGTCGTGTTCCCAAATTAAAAGCGAAACAGGGAACATCCTTAACCGTGAAAGAAAAGTTTTGTTGTGAGAGGACGAAAACTGTTTAATCAGCTGCCCAAAGACCTAAGGAACACGAGTGGTGTTGCAGTGGACATCTTCAAAAGAAGGTTAGACGCCTGGCTCAAAACAATCCCCGATGAGCCGGGCGTACCTGGCTATGTGAGGTGGAGAGTACAAGAAACCAACTCACTAATTCACCAGGCCAACTCGAGAGGAGGGGCGACAAGCTTGACCTTCGTGAAATGAGGAATCACCGCGCGGAACATTTGAAAGGTTGAAAGGTATATATATATATATATATATATATATTATGATCGTGAGGTCCTGACTTTCTAAGATTTTCTAATTTTAAACTTCTTTGGTGGGTCGTGGGTCGAAATCTCCGTTAACTCTAGGTTTCAGGTGGGGCGGAAGCAAAAATCATATGTATACTAACTATATATATATATGCGCCACGGTGGTGGAGTGGTTAGCATCACTGACTACAAAGCCACATGCTCCGGGTTCGATTCCCGGCGCTCAGAAAACTCAGCTGTTCATCCTTCCATACAATAAAATTGGTTAAGAAGTTAGGCTGCAGATTGGGGAGTCCTGAGATCGAGTCAGGGCGAGGACTTCGTAATTTCTGATCGCCCGTGGTTGTGGTTCGGATTTGACGCTAAGCTATAGGTCTAAGGTGGAGCAACAAGCTTGACCTTTGTCAGAATGGACAATTCGGTCGTGAAACAAGCCCAAGGTGTGGGTATATATATATATATATATATATATATATATAATCAGAGTGTATTAGCAATAATTAAGGTACTACAAAATCTGATGAAAAATTATTTTACTGAACCTCTTCAATTTGACCAAAATTATTTACCACCGAAAGTAATTTTTTTACTCACTAACCTTTCATTATCATTTACGCTAAAAAAAAAAAAAGTGGTACTTTATTCGGTGTCTGCACAACAAATGCTAAACATTAGGCGCAATCAAGGCAAGAAACGCCACCTTCATTCAAAAAGCGAAAACATTAATTTTTAATTTATGAAGTGGGAAAGCGAGCAATATTCTTGCAAAAAATTCTCCCTTGCTCACGTTTAATTAAAGTTCAATAAATTATTGCCCGAAAGTGGCTCGTATTTGAGGTATAATTAAAAGAAGCGATTGTCATGAGGTCACGGACGAAGGGACGCTAAACGAGGTTAGAATGAAAAAAAATAAAAAATTTGCGATTCCATTCAACGTTGCCTCTGGCTTGGGGTTCGAGCCAATGAGTCAATGAAAATTCTTTTACATTGCGTTCACGATAATATATATATATATATATATATATATATATATATTAGTGATGTAGGTCACATCCGCATCCGCATCCGCACATTTTCTCGCATCCGCGTCCGCATCCGCACTTTGGACTGCGGATGTCGTGCGGATGTGGACCGTTGAGATAAAACGTCATTAATAAGCGGAAATTATCAAATTCTACTATATTAATAGAACTAGTTCATTGTGCGCAAAAGTGATGCAAGCGACAAGACGAGAGGCTGTTCTTGTATGAAGTTACTATCTTGCAACCTACTTAGATCCACGTTACAAAGCTAAGTTATTTTCACCTAGTACATTAGAACGAGTTAAATCATCACTTGGCAAAGCAGTTGAAGAGCTTCAATCTCTTGAATCTGTCGCTTCGCCACCCACCAAAAGAATAAAAGTTTCAGTGACAGAACCAATACCTTCAACAAGCAAATCTATCACAGAATCTGTCTCTCAGTTTCTTAAGTCAAGCAGCAATGACGAGACCTACGCGATGTCAAAAGATGTAGTAAAAATGATCGAGAGCTATCACCAAGAAAAACGCCTGGCTGCATGTGACAATCCTAATAGTTGGTGGAAAAATACGTAGAATATCTATCCATACTTGAGTAAACTTGCAAGGAAACATTTAGCCTGTCCTCCAACAAACGTACCAAGCGAGAGATTATTTAGCAGTGCTGGATTAATATATGATGAAAAGAGAAACAGACTGGCAGCAGAAAAGGCAGAAAAATTAATGTTCCTTAAGCATAACCTTCCTATAATTAAGTTTGAACATTAAACGATGAACATCTTAGTTTACTTTATTTTAATTACTCATTTATAAATATGCCTAATAAAACTTTAAACTTAATATAAATAGTTATCAAGCTAATTAAAGATCTCTTTCTACAGTATAAGGGTGGAGGTTGGGGAAAGAGGTCGGTGGGGTGCATTTGAGTTGGGTTCACGTCCCGCATCCTGGTAACACAATTATGGTTTCTAATTGTGGCTGAAACTCAACAAAATATAACGAATTTATTTGCAGACGAATTCACTAATTGATTTCTATATTAGTTAGATGCTTGATATTATTTTATATGTTCAGAGAAAAGTACAGCAATTATTGTACAATTAATCAATTATACTACATTATAGCTACAGCTCTCTCTATATAATAACTTATTATATACGTTAAACACAACAAATCTCGAATATATCCTAAAAAAATAACGAAAATGTAGACATCCGCATCCGCATCCGCGGATGTTGAAATCAAACATCCGCATCCGCATCCGCGGATGTGAAAAAAATGACATCCGCTACATCACTAATATATATATATATATATATAACAGGATGTCCCATAAGTCTGGCATCATAGGAAAAATTCATATTTTTCTATTTCTACAAACCATAATTCATATTTTTCTCTTTCTACAGGCCATAATATCTGTGAGCAAGGAAGAACGAATCCAGATAATTCTACTCATAGGATATCGGAGTCAAAGAGAGGCCGCTGCTGAATTTAACAGACTGCATCCAGACCGCGAGCCAATAACACAGAGTTGTGTTAGCAGACTTGTTGTAAAGTTTAAGGAAACAGGATCCATAGAAGATAAACCACGCAGTGGACCTTGAAGGAGGTCCACTGACGATGATACAGCGACTGCTATCCTGGCTCATTTTAACAGAAGTCCCAATAAGTTTCTCCGGCGATTGTCCGCCGAGACAGGAGTGTCGAAAAGTAGCATCCATCGCATTCTTCAGGCTCACAAATGGCATCCATATAAACTTCAGATCCTACAGAAATTAAACGAAGATGATCCCGACCGGCGGATGGAATTTTGTGAATGGACTACGGAACAATATGCTCGGGATGCCAATTTCCCGTCCACCATTCTGTTCAATGACGAGGCTGTTTTTTATGGAAATGGTGAGGTAAATCGACAGAACACCCGCTACTAGTCTCAAAACAACCCTCACTGGTATACCTCTTCAAAGGAACAAGGTGCATCTCGGGTGATGGTATGGTGTGGCATTTGGAAGGATCGCATCATAGGCCCCCTCTTTTTCGATGAACATGTCACTGGAGGCACCTACCTACGTATGCTCAAGGAAGAAGCATTTTCCAGTGTCTTGAACGAAGAAGGAAATTTTCCAACATGGTTCCAGCAAGACGGCACTCCTGCACATTACAGCACCCAAGTAAGGGAATACCTGTACCAACAATTCCCTGGTCATTGGATAGGACGTCGAGGGCCTGTGGAATGGCCAGCTAGAAGCCCGGATCTCACGCCACTAGATTTTTATCTCTGGGGCCACTTGAAAGCGCTGGTATACGCAGAGAAAATTAGGAGTGTTGAACATTTGCGGCACCGCATTATTGGGGCATGTAACACCATTACTCCTGACATCATTCACCATGTGCTTTCTGACTGGGTATCACGTCTGAATTTGTGTATTGAAAACAATGTGGACATATTGAGCACGTTCTGTAAATAAAAGCTTTTGTTTTGCCTTTTTTTATTATTTTCTATGATGCCGGACTTATGGGACACCCTGTATATAACCTTCAGAGAAGTATCGAGACGTTTTGAGTCTAAAGCCGGGTTTACACGGTGAGAGCTACTCGCGCTAGCAACTCTCACGTCTCCATATGAGAGTACTAGCATGAGATAATCTCGTGAGAGTGTCTGTTTACATATACTGGCTACTCGCCATGATCGTTGACTCTAGAATGCCATCGACGCAAGTTGTTGCTGCGGCGGCAACCAGGGTGTTTCTTGAAATACTAAAAACCTATTCGCTTAACACGCGTGAGAGTAACTGAAAAGTTGGAAGACTACCAACTTTGTGCGAGTGCAAAATTACTCGCATGAGAATGGGCGTAGCTAGTAACTGGCAACTACCGTGGTAGTTGACACGACGCAAGTAGTGCGATAGTTACTCTCATGAGAGTGGCTCGCGCGAGTAGCTCTCACCGTGTAAACCCGGCTTAAATACTTGCTTAGTTTTAATGTTTTTAA
This sequence comes from Bathynomus jamesi, assembly GCA_023014485.1. NCBI lineage: Eukaryota > Metazoa > Arthropoda > Malacostraca > Isopoda > Cirolanidae > Bathynomus > Bathynomus jamesi. Next base: position 94,478 of record JAJOZX010002775.1, read on the forward strand.
ATAATAAATTTCAATTTCCAATTAATATTGTGCTCTGCCTGCATGTATAAGCCATACAATAGGTGTAAAAGAGAATAATATATACTAACATCGTACATATACATGTATAGTTGCGCTCATTATTCTTAAGACACTCTTCAGAACAGATAGCGACACCTGGCATATATTTGTTGTGTACAACAGACGGTTGTAACATTTTATGAATGAATGTTTAGTAAGTGAGCGCTGATTAGTTCGTTGACTCATTGCCAAATGTCTTTAGAACATAATTATTTCCATTCCTCACTCTGGTTTCCATATTACCAAGGAAACATAGATGAATAAATAATTAAATAAAAATTCAAGAAGGGAATATATATATTAACAAGGGGGATGTCAATGAAGTGAATAAAAAATGGTCTTGTAAAAACTAAAAAAAAACCTTCGGACGTGATGACAGTGCTTATGGTATTGGCAAGCCTGAACAAACTAAAGTTTCAGTGTATAAAAACAGAGCCGTTGGTAGGCATTATTGCGCCCGGAGCAAATTCCAAATTGATTCATTTATTTATTTATTTACATTTAATATTCAACATAGATTTAGATATTATTTTGTGTTATAACAAAGGCAGAGCAAAAACATGATATATATATAAATACATATATAGGGGGGGTTTATGAATGCAAAAACACTGTTTTGATGCATATTAAATTTTAATAACATTATAACATTACCAGATTGATGGGTATCTGTAGGTTTCATACGTCACTGCTTAGAATATCTTCCAATTGGCAAATGGACGACAGCTGAATGGATACTACTGGTATGGCAGTGCTCTATCTGGAGAAAATGCTATTTCTAGATCAGCAACACTAATATAGTAGTAAAGAGTCACAGAGAAATATTATTTCGAAACGAAGAATATTTTGTATTGAGGTAACATCATAAATGGATATAATTGTTTTGTATTAATAAGTTCTATGTTACAACTTAAGTGTTGAAACACTGCAGCTGTAACTCTTGGCGGTGTCTCACCCAAAGGAGAGAATTACAGAAAATAAAACTATTAATGTGATTCATATCAATAAACATAGAGCCATTTAAACGATGATATTTGACAGTTTTGCAAAGGTGTTACACATTCATAATTACCATTGTATTTTAAATATTTTATACATGAACACAACAAATTTAATATCTTGTCTACCCACCGTTGTTATCTGTGACTTCCTGCAGTCGATCTGGTACAAAAGCATATTTAATACGCAGCCATGTTATCTAAAAGAGAGGCTATGCACTTATTATGCCCTGAAAAGCAGTGACTCACCTGAACTGAAAGCAGAATTCCTAAAAATGTGGCAAGATCTTATTGTGAAGTTTGAGTTTGCAGAGAAAAAAAATCGAGACAACAACGGTGACTAGACAAGATATTAAATTTGTTGTGTTCATGTATAAAATATTTAAAATACAATGGTAATTATGAATGTGTAACACCTTTGCAAAACTGTCAAATATCATCGTTTAAATGGCTCTATGTTTATTGATATGAATCACATTAATAGTTTTATTTTCTGTAATTCTCTCCTTTGGGTGAGACACCGCCAAGAGTTACAGCTGCAGTGTTTCAACACTTAAGTTGTAACATAGAACTTATTAATACAAAACAATTATATCCATTTATGATGTTACCTCAATACAAAATATTCTTCGTTTCGAAATAATATTTCTCTGTGACTCTTTATTACTATATTAGTGTTGCTGATCTAGAAATAGCATTTTCTCCAGATAGAGCAACATGGTTCCAGCAAGACGGCACTCCTGCACATTACAGCACCCAAGTAAGGGAATACCTGTACCAACAATTCCCTGGTCATTGGATAGGACGTCGAGGGCCTGTGGAATGGCCAGCTAGAAGCCCGGATCTCACGCCACTAGATTTTTATCTTTGGGGCCACTTGAAAGCGCTGGTGTACGCAGAGAAAATTAAGAGTGTTGAACATTTGCGGCAGCGCATTATTGGGGCATGTAACACCATTACTCCTGACATCATTCACCGTGTGCTTGCTGACTTGGTATCACGTCTTAATTTGTGTATTGAAAACAATGTGGACATATTGAGCACGTTCTGTAAATAAAAGCTTTTGTTTTGCCTTTTTTTATTATTTTTCCTATGATGCCGGACTTATGGAACACCCTGTATATAATATATATATATATATATATATATATATATATATATATGTATGTAAGATTGCACATTCTTCTTATTTGTTCAAATACAAGGTAAAATATTAAATATTAAATAGTTAAATATGAAATACCTTTCTAAGTGAGTATCCTCGTAGTCTTAAAGGCTTAGATCCTTTGATCTTAAATATATTTACTTTTTATCTTGTCATTTATTATTATTTGTTTTGCTATATACTGTGGGAGTATACATTAATTTATTATTATGGAAATATGAAAAGGAACACAGTGTTATGACTTCTATGATTTGATGAATTTGACTTTGTTTTCTCTGGAAGGCTTTTAATGTGTGTGCGGAAATTTGTACGTCAACATTTGTACGACGGAAATTTATACGCCAGCATTTGTACGCCAGAACATTTATAAGACTGGAAATTTATACGACTGACATTTGTACGACGGTAATTTAAGTATGCGCTCTACAGGACTTTTTTGACTTAAGTATGCAATCTACCCATGATAATAACCGTGACTTCATTTTTTTATATAAACATAAGCACAGGTGCAAAAAAAATAAATAAATAAATAAAAGTAAACATTATTTAAATATTTTGAAAATAATTTCAATTTGAAGAATTTTAAATTTTATCATGTATCACAACGCATTAAAGGATTAACAGGTAGGCAAATGGTTATTGAATAGGTACAGGTGGTTAGGTTAGGTTAGGTATGGACATTAATGAGAAAAAACTCGCAAGATTTGTTCTCCGATTTTTTAAATGACATTCGTTCTGTATGTCGCTAGTTACATTTTCTCATAAATTGATAAGCTGAAATCTAGTTTCAATTATGTATTTAATTATTGTAATATGTAATTTCATAATTTGTGATAATTTGTATTTTAACTTACATAGTTTCAAATTCAATTTTATTAACTGATCATGAATTTCTCGCGTATAACGTATAAATTACCGTCGTACAAATGCTTGGCGTATAAATTTCCAGTCGTATAAATGTTCTGGCGTACAAATGCTGGCGTACAAATTTCCGGGTTTCCTTTTAATGTGATTTGGTCCTGTGGAGCATGAGGATCTAGCCGCATAATCTAGAGTGCAATTTGGTTTTCCGATGTACATGTCTGATTGTCCTGTGTTAAAACGGCATTGTGTTTGGGAAGCTAATGCTTTGTTTTGGATGATTTCTGGTACAGTATCATGGACGATTTGATACATATAATATTATGACGGAATGTTTAGCTTGTAGATTTCTCCTAGCTTGAGAATTTTTAATTCGCTTAACATTTTGTCCGTACTTTCAATATGTTTGTTCGATATATAGATTTTCTTAATTATTTTTTTCTGCATTACCACCAGTGGCTGCATCAAATGCAGTTGTGTAGGTGTTTGTACACCATGTATATGAATCTGAGAACTTGTTTTGGAAGTGCTGCACCTACTTTTTTAATTATTTATTAATGAGGCCTTGGCTAATTTGTTGCGCAGATTACACTGTGTAACACTGATTCTGTTTATATAGAATTTTTTGTTTTTATATACATTTGTGGGCGCTGAGTCCAAATCTGGCCTTGGTTTGTGTGTATCATCAATGGTTTCAGAGATAATCCATTTTTCATGTTTTACCAGTATAATATTATGGGCGCAGCAATATCAGAATAATCAGGAATTGTTGAGAACAATCCGGATGTTCGTTGACAGTTTCTTGCTCTAGAAATTGCCCGAAACTTCCACTGTGCTATATAAAGAAGAGCGCAGAGTCTGAGAAGTCAGTCAGTGTGAGCACACAAAGAAAGCAGGTTGTTTGTCTGATGGTTACCAGCACTGAGGTACTGTGTTTCTGTGCTAACGATTTGAGTGTTATCGATCCTTTTTTATTGCGAACATTATTTCAGTGTTGTGAATACATCTTTTTTCTGGAATCTGTAATCTGTTGCAGATTTAATAACTCTTCTCTCTATATCTGCAGGTTATGATTAATGTAGTACAGTTTGGTAAAGAGAATGGCAACTAGAGCTTGTAAACACTCGCCGGATATATTCTGCTACGTTTGTGGGTATTACATAGGCCCCAAGCAAGTATCGCACAAGATTGTGAAAGGCACCAAGTTCTGGATCGCGTATCGGCTCTATTTTGGTATGCTTATGGGTGACCAAGATAAGCCCTGGGCACCACATGTGATCTGTGGAAGCTGCCGCTCCACACTTGAAGGGTGGCTGCGGGGAGTACGCAAGGCAATGCCCTTTGCGGTACCCAGAATATGGAGAGAACCAAAGAGCCGCCACGACGATTGCTACTACTGCATGGTAGATGTTTCTAAGTACAGGAAAGTTAAAGGAAGGCAGACTCTTCAGTATCCAAGCATAGCGTCGTCCATAGCTCCTGTACCACATGGCGAAGGTCTTCCAATACCACTTTACCTTCTGTATTTACAGACTGTGGGTCATTATGTGTCGATTTTTCTTAGTGCTGATGCTTTTCTACATATATAGCTATGCCTATATTTGCTACTACTGCATGGTAGATGTTTCTAAGTACAGGAAAGTTAAAGGAAGGCAGACTCTTCAGTATCCAAGCATAGCGTCGTCCATAGCTCCTGTACCACATGGCGAAGGTCTTCCAATACCACTTTACCTTCTGTATTTACAGACTGTGGGTCATTATGTGTCGATTTTTCTTAGTGCTGATGCTTTTCTACATATATAGCTATGCCTATATTTTGTTTCTTTGCTTTGCAGGTTGAAAATGAGGATGCAGTTAGCTCATCTGAGATGTCGGCTGGTGAGGACAGTCATGATGAAGAATATACAGTAACTTTCAGTACAAACCCTCGCTTTCCAAATCAGAGGGAATTGGACGACTTAATTAGAGATTTGGGTCTGATGAAATCAGGGTCTGAGCTTCTGACCTCCAGACTCAAAGAGTGGAATTTGCTTGGAGAAGACTGCAAGAGCACTGTATACCGAAAGCGGCATGAAGAGTTTGCAAGGTTCTACAATGTCAATAGCTCTCTCTGTTATTGCAGCGAGGTTAATGGTCTATTCACAGCTACTGGGTTAACACATATACCCTCAGAGTGGCGCCTGTTTATTGACAGTTCAACTCGGAGTTTAAAAGCTGTTCTACTCCACAATGGGAACAAATATCCATCTATACCAGTTGCACATTCTGTTCAAATGAAAGAGGACTATGAAAATGTCAAACAACTGCTCACTCAAATCAGGTATGAACAATATAACTGGGACGTGAGTGGTGATTTCAGAATGATTGGTTTCCTGTTAGGTTTACTAAATATTCATGTTTTCTTTGCCTGTGGGATAGCAGGGCTTCAACTGAGCACTATAAAACAGTTCAGTGGCCTCCACGTGAAGGACTGCAACCAGGACAGTACAATGTACTCAGGGAACCTCTTGTGAAGCCTGACATAGTTCTGCTACCACCTCTCTATATTAACTTGGGTCTAATTAAGCAGTTTGTAACTGCGTTAGATTTTGGAGGGGAAGTTTTCCAACAGATTCGGGTCATGTTCCCTAAACTCTCTGAGGCCAAAGTCAAGGCTGGCATCTTTGTAGGACCACAAGTCAAGGCGCTGTTGAATTCAAAGAACCTTGAAGCCAAGATGACTCCGATCGAAAAAGAGGCTTGGTGTGCTTTCCGTGATGTGGTTCGTGGGTTTTTAGGCAACCATAAAGCACCAAAATATAAGGAGTTAGTGTCAAACTTGATTAAGTGCTATGGCAAAAATGGGGTGCCGTATGTCTTTAAAATTACACTATCTTCATTCACATCTAGACTTTTTTCGTGATAACCTGGGCGATGTGAGTGAAGAACATGGCGAAAGATTCCATCAAGATATTCAAACGATGGAGAAAAGGTACCAGGGCCATTGGAATGCTTCCATGATGGGAGATTACGTATGGTCGCTGATCAGAAAGGATAAGAATGTTCATACGCGGAAGTCGCGTTCTTCAGTGCATTCTTAAGGAACGCACACTGCATAACTAGGCTTGTTATTCTCTTATCGGTTCTCCTCATGATATACATTATATCCTTTGCACCATTTTGTGTTTGTCAAACAATTTTGGCTCAATAAACATTAATTTCCAATAGTGTTTTTATTTTCAGAAAATATTTATGTAAGCCTGCTTTATGTACTTTGCCATATGAAAAGTGTGATAGCCTATATTTTTGAAACGGTTGATGATAGAACAACACCAATATCATTTTTGGAATCAGCGCCCCGAAATCATTAAGAAACGACAGAAAAATCACAATAAACAGAAAATTTTTCAAATTTTGTTACCCAGTGTTATCAGTGTTTTTTGAATGAAAGGTTTGAAATGATGGTATTTCTATAGAAGTTTGTCCGATTGCACTCGTTGAACGGGGATTCAATTTATATTTAGGTTGAGAGAAGGCAACGTTTTCTTTTTTTGTGATGACTATAATCTTTTTTTTTAATATTTAAGGTTAGTTTGTTGGCGTTAAGACATACATATACTCTTTGTACTTCGTTGCTGGTGGTTGTTTGGAGTGGTAATAAGTCTTTTTTTAGAGGGTATGACTGAAGTATCATCTGCATACTGGAAACACGAAGCATTATTTAATGACCGGTGAAAGTCAATTATATAAAGGCGAAACAGGATAGGTGCCAGAATGCTACCTTGACGAGAGATGCATCTTGTCCAAAATATATTTTGAACCTTATGCCCTTAAATAATAGAAATGAAAACGTAAAATAAATATTGGAGGAAAATGACTTAACAAACCTTGTGATGCTGTATGGGTTTCAAAACATACAATAACTTGTATTGTGTTCTCAGAGCCATTTTTACCGTTTAGCTAAACGAGTACATTCATTTCTTTTTTCAGGTTAAATATACAGGGTGGGCCGTAAGTTTCCATACATAGGAAAAATTAAACGTTTGTTTTTATGTTTCAGATACCCTAAGAATATGCGTTTGACGTAAGATCTTGTTTACTGATGAAGCAAATTTTTACGTCAATGGAGAGGTTAATCGGCAAAACATACGTTATTGGAATAATGCTAACCCTAACTGGCTGAGTCCGACGAAGATGCAAGGGGCCGGTAAAGTGATGGTGTGGGCCGGGATATGGGGTGACAGAATTATTGGACCAATTTTTGTCAGTGGAAATCTTAATGCCGAAAGGTATCTTAACATGTTGCAAGAAGAGATTTTCCCATCCCTGCTAAACGAGGAAGGTAACTTCCCAGTTTACTTCCAGCAAGATGGAGCTCCACCTCATTATGGTCTTCACGTGCGTCGGTATTTGGATCAGCAGTTTCCGGATGCTTGGATTGGTCGGCGTGGTCCTGTGGAGTGGCCTCCCAGATCCCCAGATCTCACCCCCCTTGATTTCTATCTTTGGGGGCACTTGAAGGCCATGGTGTATCAGGAAAAGATACGAGACATAAATCATCTAAAGGAACGTATCACCAACGCCATTACAAGCATAACGTCAACTGTGCTAATGCGTGTTCATCAACAGTGGGGAACACGTATTGAAATGTGTTTTCAAAACAATGGCAACCATGTAGAGCATATTATATAAATAAAAATGGTTGTCCATAACAAAGTGTTTATTTTTCCTATGTATGGAAACTTACGGCCCACCCTGTAGATGTTACAAAAATCAGACTAATAACAGTCTATTTACTATTCAAATTCTGAATTAATATTAGTATTATATGAAATTAAATAAAAATATTAAACAAAATTAAAATAAACCCCATTTTATTTTCAATTATAGGGGTAACTTTTGCCTTTCCTAATTAAAATTCATTTATTCTTCACTATTATGAAATGAAAAGGTTTATTCGCAGACTATATATAGTCCATATGACAAATATTATTAAGCTACATTATGCAGATAGATTGACCTATAAGCGTTTAACCAACATACTTATTATTTACCTTCAATTACCAGCTTAAACATTATTATTATTATTATTTGTTTATCGTTATTATATATATTATATATATATATATATATATATATGTTACAATCAAAGTGTATAACCAGCCATTTCGCGTAATGGCTGAAACTTTTAGTCATTTCGTGAAATGACTAAAATCTTCAGGCATTACGCGAAATGACTGAAATTCCACCTTGGTCATTTCGCAAAATGGCTAAAATGACTTTTGTCATGAATTCATAGAAATAACAAACATTACAATAAAATTGGAAACCTTTATTTAACTAAATCTGCTAAAACATACATACATCCACAGGTCTGTTCAAATAAGTGAGAAACTCTCTTCAAATACACATTTGAACACATTTGAATTTGAATTTTCAATATAGAGGTTTTCAAATGCTAACCGGGCCTGCAATGTTATTCCGATGTCCGCCATTGAAGGCCCAGTTAGGTCACCTGGATCAATCCCAGAATAGGCACCTGAAATCATTTTTAGGTGCTTAATCTGGGATTGAGGCAAAACACAGGTGCTTAATCTGGGATTGAGGAGAAAAAAATATAAACAGTTTTTAGAGATATAATTTCATTGTTTTTATCAATATTTGAAAAAATCAACTCTAAACTAACCTAACCTAACCTAACCTAACCTAACCTATACCAATTTATGTGGCAAGATAGATTTGCTTCAGATGGATTCAGAAACATTCGGGCTCATATTGCAGGAATTTATAATATCTAAAATTTTTCTTTATTCATTAAACCACTTTAAACCTTTTATAACTTTGCCTTTATTACATTTGTAATAAACTTTGTATAAACAATAAATTTTGTAATCATCAGGTTTTTTTTTATTTAATTCCTTGCAAGGTGCCTATTCTGGGATTGAGGTTGAACGCAGGTGCTTCATCTGGGATTGAGGTACATCAGGTGCCTATTCTGGGATTGACCCGGTCACCTGTATGCCCTTGACAATTGGTTAAGTTAAGTCGTGTTATTTTCGTTAAAACTAACGAAAATAACACAATTTCACTTAACCAATTGACAAGAGCACGCAATTGACCTAACAGGGCATACAGTTGACCAAACCGGGCATACAGTTGACCTAACCGGGAAAATGATCTTGTACGAAATGACCAAGGTGGAATTTCAGCCATTTCGCGGTAATGGCTGAAGATTTTAGTCATTTCGCGAAATGACCAAGTGAAACAGCAATTTCGCGAAATGACTAAAAGTTTCAGCCATTCCGCAAAATGGCTGGTTACACACTTTGACTGTAACATATATATATATATATATATATATATATATATATATATATATATTTGATATGTTTACTGATTCAAAGTAGTTGCATAATTCTTTCATTAAGTACGATAATCACAATTGGCAACTCAGTTCACAATCTTGCCAGATTTTCCAAACTAAATAATAAGCAATTTTAAACGAATGTAATTTTTTCTAGTGCTTTATCTGTAACGAGAAATAGTTATTATTATTATTATTGTTACCAATTATTGGCTATAAATTACACAGGCCTGCGAATGAGAACTTTGTAAGAGTTGTTTTCTTACTAATAACTAATTTTATATAATTCAACTACGCTGATTTCGAATAAGGTGTCCATTTCTCTATCACGTAAGGATTTTCTGGAAACTGGAAGGGAAAAACAGCTACATAAATAAATATTATTTATTTCAATTTACATCAGCTACCTATTTCGCTTTGTTATGCTAATTACAAATTCAAACAATTTTAAAAAGAAAGATGGCTATTAACGTCAATTACATAGCCATCTTTATTTGCCCTGAGTTTTCTTGTGAGATCTATGCCTTTTAGTCTCGAATGTACTCGCTGTTCCTTTTCTTTTATGTAATAATTCTGGAGTATCCTGTTTCAACATACAGCAGTAATCAGACATGCTGATGTCCCACCTTCCTTGATATCTCTCCTCCATTTTGTTTGATGTCTTGGCGAGTCAATTTTAATAAAAATTATCAACGTGTAATATGAAATATGACATTTTGTGAAAAATTTGTACATGATGGCGAAATGAATATTATTTTCGGAATCAGCGTGCAAAAATTACTATACAAGTGAAAAATATTTCGGTAAAAATTAAAAAGGGGCGAAGCACGCTAGATGCAGCAATTAAAACAAGGTAGTTCATTGATAATGATAAATATTGACCCCCACTTTACCGTCAATTTTTAATTCATACCGTCACCTCTTAAATCAGTATACAGTCTTCTTCGTTATATATTGCTACAAAAATTGCTATATATATTGCTACAAAACGGAACAATGTATTTTAACGCTGAGCTTTAAAAATTTTATTCAGAAGCTTACGAATAATATGAAAATATTGTACGCAGCCAATCTGAAATATTGCATGCCTATTTTTAGCATATATGTATATAGTGGTGGACAATTTGGCCCACTAGTTAGCCTATAAAATACACTAGCGTTTTTAGTACCTTCAATAAGGTGGGGGGTTTTCATTCCTTCAAATCGATATGTTAGTTTTCATATTTCTGTCATATTTCTGTAAGCCAGAAAGAAGTGCAGTCACTTTCAGATCACGACAGATATATCAGGAGTGTTTAGCATTAGGGCGGGTCGTACTCAGGTGACAACATGAATCTGAAGGAAATCCTACCATCAGGGGTGTCTAAATTATGTGGTTTTACATGGGGAATTCAAATATGAGCTTCTTTTTTGGATAGGATAACTCTAACCTACATCATTTTGTATTTCTAAATTGCCAATTTTACCCTTTTGAACCCCTTTATAATATATTAAAAGATATAAGGTAAATCATTTATATTGACAAGGCCAAATCAACTTTACATATATTTATTAATAGGTGAACTGCATGTATATCACTGGATATAATTACAAAGATCATTCTCCTGACATCTTGAACTTTGCCAGGTTGCACAAATCCTGCTTTGACTCAGACTTGGACATCAGCTTCCTGCTGGTCTCCTGAGCCCTGATCCCTCCATCCCTCTTTTCTTGTGAGAAGTACTTAGCAGAAGCCTCAGTCACCATTTTAACAACCCTCTCAATGCTTTGTGTGTGGCAAGGCCAGTTGCGCACCTCCATGGGGGTGTTGATGAAGTTTTTCACCTCTGAGGTGCTTAGAGAGCAGGTGAGAGGTGGCTCTGACACACCTTCTGACCAGCTGATCAAGTCACCGATGCTGAAAGCATCACAATTGATGTCAGGTGTCCTTCTGCTCCTAACAGAGGAGTCCCCCAGCTGAGTGTCCGGGTCCCCCTCTCCCCTGATGACCAGGATTCTCTCCACCCCTTCAATCCTCTCCTTCTGATCCTCAGAGCAGAGTAGTGTTTGGAGGATGACTTCACTGTGGGCATACCAAGCAGATCTTCTCACAGTTGGCATCACAATATCCAGCACCTCCTTTCTCTGGGACTTGAGGCAGTCCAGCTGAAAGAGGATGTGCCTAGGCCCTTCGATCCAGGAGTGCTTGACCTTCACGTTGAACCAACATGGGTAATACACTCCAATGATGAATTCCACAATGAATTGCAGAATCTTCAGGTTCTTTCCTTTAAGTCCGTGCTTTGACACCCAGAGCCTGAGAAGTCTGTTCGCTGTGGTTTACTGGTCCTATCTCTAACAGAGCCAGCCCTGCAGGAAGTACTCCATCCCTGACTGCACAGACAATTTTATAGCCATAGTATTGATCAGTTGAGAGATCTTGAATGACCTTGTCAGGAAGCTTGATCAGTGGAGGGCCAACAGAGATTCGGGTGAAGTTTGGATTGATATCAAAGTCTGTAGCAGAATCAAGGAGCTTTCCTATTGGCCCGGATAATTTTTTGTCTGACAGAGTAGGGCCATCAAGGTCAACAATGAGATGGCGCAGGGGAAGTTCAACAGTGTGCAGGTTGCACACCAACCAGACCAGCTTTCTCCCCAGGTGCAGCTCCAGCTTCCGCATTACTCCAGCTTTCACACCAGTGTTGACATTTGTTGAGTCTCCTCCAATGGCCAACAAGGTCTTATCATAACCCTTCTCTTTCAGCCAGGCAAACAGAACCTTAGCAATCTTCTCCGCATGTGACTCCTCTTTAGTTGCTTTCTCTTGGGTAAAGTGGAACAGATAGTAGCTGCCAGGCTCACTAACAACACTATAGTGTTCTTCCTTGATCTGTGCGGGAAAAGATTGGTCACTGCCCTCAGCTTCCATCATCACATTGGTCAGGTCAATCCGCCCATCAAAGAGGATGCAAGAGATCCCCCCCTCCTCCCTGCACTTCTTCTCGAACTGTTCCCCCAGCGATCTCATCAACTTCTCCTGTGCTCTCTTGACCTTGCTTTTATCAATCACTTTACTTGTATTGTCTTCTGTGATGATTCCTGCGTCAATCAGAGCTGGTGGTGCTATCGCTGCAGTTGGCCTCAGCCCTATGCCATACCTTACACTAGCAAGGGCAATGTTTTGAATCTCATCATAGCCGAGGTGGTAAAATAGCTTCATAAATCATGAATCATTTCAAATATTTCACAAAACGTTTTAGAATGTTCTGAAACGTTACATTCTAGCCTCTGAGAAAGGTGGCTCAGAAAATGGCCTTATGCGCGCCAGAAAACCGTCAAAATATTTTATATACCAAACTGTATGATAATTACAATTAAGTGGAATGGCACACCTTTTTATTTGAGTATTTAAATATTATTATTATTATAGGAATTACATTATATGTGTTTATATGAATTAGTTAGAACAATGCTCTATGAGAGAGAACGTGAGCAGCCATGATAGAAAACGTGAGAAGACATATTCTGGGGTAACTACAATAGTAAAATAATCAACAATTTAATAATAATCAACTGCAAAATGATGTAGTTTAGGGTTATCAGAATTAAATATTTTCTTTAGAATTGTGTTCTATACACCAAAATATGTCATATGAACACCCCTCTCCATTGATTTAAAAAAATGCATAGTATGACCGGCCCTAGTTTAGCATAGACAATAAGTTTCAAAAGTAAATGCATATTGTTACACGATCCCTTCATATGAATTTTATGTGCAACCGGAGCCGAAGGATAGTTATTACCGTTGTGCGATAGTACAGCTTTCAAACTCAAGTATGATGAATCGATAAAAAGACTCCATTCCTTAGGATTGCGCTCCTCCATATATATACACACACTGTATATAGTGTAGTGTCCCCAAATTAAGGGGGAGATATTGAATCTATTCATCGCTGAAGGAAAATAGCTTCGTTGTCAGTGAGCCAAGGCTTTTTAAACAGTTTCCAAAGAATCTCAGGAGCGCACAGCAGGCAAAGTTAAAGTCTTCAAAAGAAGATTAGATGCTTCGCCCAGTACGGTACCAGATGAGCCCGGTGTACCTGACTATGCTTGGCAGATAGTGCAAGAGAACAATTCACTCATTCACCAGGCCTAGAGGCAAGTTCCCCCAGCATTGTCTGTGTGAAGATAGACCAATGCACGGAGCTGCTACGAGGTTGCGATATATATATATATATATATTTAAACTGCAAACACGCAGTATAATTAACGTAAAGAACGACGCTTGTATAGGAGAATATTCCGCGCAAGATGAGAGAGAGAGAACGAAACAAATGAAAAAATGAGATAACCACCCGGGAACCTTGGGGCATTGGTTTCTGCGCGTATGTAGAAGAATTACGGCATTTGATTGAGTGAGGCCCATGGTGTAATGGTTATCATATCTGACCGGCAATCGGAAGATCCCGGGTTCGATTCCTGGGTGGTTACCTCATTTTTTCATTTGTTTCGTTCTCTCTCTCTCATCTTGTGCGGAATATTCTCCTATACAAGCGTCGTTCTTTACGTTATATATATATATATATATATATATATATATATATATATATAAAAGCAATAAAGGAAAATCCAAATTACTTCTATAGCTATGCGAAAAGGGAAACAAAAACAAGCGACGCTATCGGACCCTTAAGGAAGAGAAATAATGAAGTGACTGACGATCTAAAAGAAACATCTGAAACATTCAGAGCTCAGTATGAATCAGTTTTCAGTACCCAAAAAGTGACAAAGCTATACCTGACATATATGCATTCTTTGAAGAGAAATTGCGAGGAGAGTGTATAACAGCCTTTGATTTTAATATTGTAAAAATGAAATAGCTACACCTTGATACTGGATATGGAGAACATCCCTAGACACTAGGGAAATATCGAGCATTTTGAAAAGAGCAAACATTGTCCCTATATATAAAGGAGGGGATAGATCTCAAGCAAAGAACCAGTCATTGAGGTCCCACCTCACTAAAGTATTTGAAAGAACAGTTAAAGATAAAATCTACGATTTCTTGGAGACACTGGAAAGATTCACCGAAAATCAGCACGGATTCCGATCAGGTGATTATGCCTATCACAACTAATAGAGCGTTATAACGATATCCTAGATGCACTGGGAGGCAATGACAACTACGATATTCATATACGCTGATTTTGCTAAAGCTTTTCGACAAATGTGATCATGATAGCACATAAAATGAAATATATGGGAATAACAGGCAAAGTGAGAAAATGGATCTCCAAATTCCTCAGAGAACGTCTACGGGTCGTCAAAATTCAAGGTATATCATCATCAGAATCGGAAGTACGCACCTCAGTACCACAAGGTACAGTACTGGGTCCCACTCCATTGTTATGCTAACAGATATAGACAACGAAGTAAACAGCAGCAGTATAGTAACATCCTTTGCAGACGATACAAAGATCAGCAGAAAAATCAGCGATGTAAATGAAGTGGAGGGCTTGCAGTGGGATACGAACAAAATATACAAATGGTCAGAAGACAAAAACATTTCAGCTCTTGAGATATGGTAGAAATGAGGAACTTAAACAGACTGCATATTATACCCCAGATAGAGATAGACGGGAAAATTCAGAGAAGCACGAAAGCGATGACCGATAATGTGAAATTCGAAACACAAAATCAGATAGCGATAAAGCAAGAAAGCAACTCGCTCCTCCATCAAGCCAGTCCTAGAGGATGACCACCAGCTTGACCTTCGTGTGAAGAGAGACCATCATACGGAACATCAACGAGGTTATCGAGGTACATATATATATGTATGTATGTATATATATATATATATTTACACGAGGGCCACTCAATATATTTTTCCTCACCTTCTTTTCTCTTTCAACGTTTCCTTGTAAGTTCCAGAAATTTTGAACACAGTTACATCCGTTTTTTAAAAGTTTTTATTTTTCCACATAGTCTCCATCCTTTCCTACGGCTTTCTTCCACCTCGAAACAAGGGTCTTTATTTCTTGCTGGCAAAAGTCCGTGGTGTTCCGCTGGAGCCACCTCTTAACCTCCTCAACAACCTCATCGTCACTCCGAAACGATCTTCCACGAATAGCGTCAGTCATTGGCCCAAACTAATGGAAGTCTGAAGGTGCCATGAAGGCTGTATGGAAGGTGGGGTAACACAGTCAAGCGCATTTTTTTGTTTGGAAACTGTTGTGGTCTTGCTTTATCGTGCAGAAGAAGGACGTCTTCCAGTTTTCTCTCCGGTCGAACTCGCTTTACACGTCTCTAGAGTCTCTGTAGGGTAGCAATATATACCTCTGAGTTGATTGTTTGTCCTTTTTTCATAATGTTCACCAGAATCACCCGTTTCTGTGTGTGTGCGTGTGTGTGTGTGTGTGTGTGTTGTTGAAGATGCATGATGCCATGAAGCACAATGTTTAAAAACTCAAAGTTTGAGAAGTATTTCGTACATGTTTATTTTTATTGAATTTTTCATGGCTTATAATTAGCAGCTATTTTGTAAAATTATTGTCATACCATATAGCTATACACGTGGATTTGTTTAGGGAAAAACAGAAAGAATCGCGAAAATAGGCTGATAAAATATCTTTCATATATTAGCATTATAAAAACTAGATTGTTCTACAAGCGTGAAGTATGTGAACTTTTATTTGTTCCTGTAATTTAGGACGCTACAAACGTGTCATCTGTTTGTAGGGATGATCTCTGTTGTGCAGTTTTTGGGCATTTAGGCTAGAATGATTCCCCTTTATTCTCAAATATACATTGTAAAAGAGCATGAAGCCGACATTCTACCAGAAACTCTAATAGTTGTATAACTCACAAATTACTAAATGGGTCTTGATGGGGAGATTCTCAAGTCGTTCCGGTTCCGTCTACTTTTTTATTTATCTATTTATTTTTCTAGCATCGTACGATTATTTGTTAAGACTCATACTATGACGTTACACGCTCATATGCGTGTGTATTCAAATTCTAACATTCCCAACACTTATCAACCCCTACCAGTGACGGTTGGTGGTCAGGTAGAGTAGGGAGGCCCAAAATTGCCTATAATATAAGCAATATAAATAGAATAGATTACAAAGTGTTAGAAACTTAGATACCATACTTTCGGCATACCACAATCGTGTAGAATTAATGCTATCAATAAAATCCTCTTTCATAGTTTACAGTGATAAAAATAGAAGAGGTCCGGCCTCCCATGCCTCCTCTGAAAAGCCGTCTCTGACGGCTTGTGAAGAATGGGTATGCATAAATTTCACTCATAACTTATTAATATTTCTATTTTCTTTGCTTTGCTAAGTTCTTTCTTTGGTGTATGTATATATATGGACATATATTTGAGGCGGGGTGCTGCAGAGAGATCGTCCGTAGGTCGACCCTGAACCATCGCTCAAACTCACGTAAAGTATATACATGGAGTGATCAAAAAGTATCGATAATTTTATTGCTACGGACAAATAAATGAAAATAAGAAATAACCGTTTACATATGTGAGTCTTCCTGCCCTCTGGCGTCTGCAGTCTGAAGCAAAATCTGCTACCATGAGTCAGTAGTTGGTTGGAGTGCTTAAAAGGAGGGTGTGTTTTTGCAGTACGCATAAATCTCTGAAATGGAGCAACGCACGTTCGGAGACGAACGAAATGATTAAAACAGCTTTTGGAAATGATGCTCTCAGTGTAGTTAACGTTTACAAATGGCACAAAAAGTTTAAAAATGGAGAAACATCGCTTGAGGACAAGGCACGCAGTGGCCTCCTTCTATTTCTCGTACGGATGAAAATGTCGCAACAGATTCGATTTCTGGTACGAGCAAATGTTTCTCCATTTTTAAACTTTTTGTGCCATTTGTAAACGTTAGCTACACTGAGAGCATCATTTCCAAAAGCTGTTTTAATCATTTCATTCGTCTCCAAACGCGCGTTGCTCCATTTCAGAGATTTATACGTACTGCAAAAACACACCCTCCTTTTAAGCGCTCCAACCAACAATTGACTCATGGTAGCAGATTTTGCTTCAGACTGCAGACGCCAGAGAGCAGGAAGACTCACATATGTAAACGGCTATTTCTTATTTATATTCATTTGTCCGTAGCAATAAAATTATCGATACTTTTTGATCACTCCTCGTGTGTGTGTGTGTGTGTGTATATATATATATATATATAATATATTATAATATATATATATATATTATATATATATATATATATACCTCCTCGTTAACCTCGTTGATGTTCCGTGTGATGGTCTCTCTTCACACGAAGGTCAAGCTGGTGGTCCATCCTCTAGGCCTGGCTTGATGGAGGAACAAGTTGCTTTCTTGCTTTATTTATCGCTATCTGATTTTGTGTTTCGAACTTCACATCATCGGTCATTATTACCCAGATCGAACGCTTTCGTGCTTCTCTGAATTTTTCCGTCTATCTGGGGTATAATATGCCGTCTGTTTAAGTTCCTCATTTCTACCATATCTCAAGAGCTGAAATTTATCGGTGTTAAATGTCATGTTGTCTTCTGACCATTTGTATATTTTGTTTATATCCCACTGCAAGCCCTCCACTTCATTTACATCGCTGATTTTTCTGCTGATCTTTGTATCGTCTGCAAAGGATATTACTATACTGCTGCTGTTTACTTCGTTGTCTATATCTGTTAACATAATAATGGAGTGGGACCCAGTACTGTACCTTGTGGTACTGAGGTGTGTACTTGATGATATACCTTGAATTTTGACGACCCGTAGACGTTCTCTGAGGAATTTGTAGATCCATTTCCTCACTTTGCCTGTTATTCCCATATATTTCATTTTATGTGCTACCATGATCACATTTGTCGAACGCTTTAGCAAAATCCGTGTATATGACATCGTATTTGTCACTGCCTTCCAGTGCATCTAGGATATTGTTATAATGCTCTATTAGTTGTGATAGGCATGATCATCTGATCAGAATCCGTGCTGATTTTCGGTGAATCTTTCCAGTGTCTCCAAGAAATCGTAGATTTTATCTTTAACTGTTCTTTCAAATACTTTGGTGAGGTGGGACGTCAATGACTGGTTCTTTGCTTGAGATCTATCCCCTCCTTTATATATCGGGACAATGTTTGCTCTTTTCAAAATGCTCGATATTTCCCTAGTGTCTAGGGGATGTTCTCAATATCCAGTATCAAGGTGTAGCTATTTCATATTTACAATTTTTAATCAATAATCGTTCCATTTGTCCGGACTTGCAGCTGAATGCGGTTTCATTTGTCTTATAGCTCTCGCTACATCTTCTGGGGTAAAATCAAAGGCTGTTATACACTCCTTGCAATTTCTCTTCAAAGAATGCATCTATGTCAGGTATAGCTTTGTCACTTTTTGGGTACTGAAAACTGATTCATACTGAGCTCTGAATGTTTCAGATATTTCTTTTAGATCGTGTTCATTATTTCTCTTCCTTAAGGGTCCGATATCGTCGCTTGTTTTTGTTACCCTTTCGCATAGCTATAGAAATAATTTGGATTTTCCTTTATTTTTTTCTTCTTACTTCAGCAACCAGGTAGGCTAGTTAGCCTGTCAGTGGAGCCAGCTTCCTTCGCCACTCCGCCCTGTCCAGCAGCACTCCCGTTTCCGCGAGCTCTTGCATGCTGGGCAAGTCGTATCTTCGCAAGCTCTCCTCCACTTCGTCCCTCCATCTTCTCGGCCTCCCCCGCGGTCTTCTGCCATTCCCTGGTCTCCACTCCCAGCACCTCCTCGCAGTTCCCCCCTCCTCCACTCTCTCCAAGTGACCCAACCATCTCAGTTTGGCAGCGTCGATTTTTCTCAAAATCGGCGTTACTCCAACATTGGCTCTTATTTCTTCATTTCTTGTCCTATCTCTTCGCGTCTTTCTCAGAATAGTCCTCAGCGGTCTCATTTCTGCCGCCTGAATTCTACTTCGATCCGGCATGCGCATTTTCCAGTGTTCCGACCCATAAATCATTATTGGTGTTAAAACTGTTTCGAAGATTATTTTCTTAGTCCCAAGGGGCATATGTTCATTTCTCAGTAGCGGGTATAACATTCCGACATTTTTACTAAACTTTGCAATTCTTTCAGTTATTTCTTGCATATTACCACTTTCTTTAGTAAACATACTCCCTAAATATTTAAATTTTTCAACATTTCTTATTTCCTTATTTCCTTATCTCCTATTTGAACTCCAAATTATCCTTCTTCTCTTCGACATACACTTAATATTTCTCTCTTTTCTACATTCATTTCCATTCCCCCCTCCTTCAAACATTCATTTTAATCAATTAAAGCTTGTTCTATATCTTCTTTCTCTGTCGTCCAGAATACTATGTTATCCGCATATGCCATTATTCCATTATTATTATTAATTTCATGACGTCGCTTGAAACTTGCAATGACTGTGTCCATGTAAGCTATAAACAGGAGTGGTGATATAACACTGTCCTGTTTCACCCCTGTTCTAACTTCAAACTACTCATCATTTTTGTGTCCACATTCTTCCTCTGGGCACTGTATCGAATGCCTTTTTAAGATCTATGCATATTACATAGATGTTAGTATTAAATTCCCATGCTTTTTCTATAACAGAACTAAGGCCAAAAATAAGATCTACCGTACTTCTATCTTTTCGATAACCATGAGGTTCCTCTCCGAACCTTGCTTCAATTATTTGCTTTGCTTTTTTTTCTTATTCTTTCATAAAGTTTTGTTATATGATTAATAAGCGATATTCCCCTATAATTCTCACATCTACCTGAGTCACCCTTTTCTTTATATATTGGAACGATGATTGTTTTTCCCCAATCACCGGGGGCTTGACCTTCTCTCCAATATTTATTGAACAGGTTTCGAATTTTTTCTTTCATGGCTTCGCCTCCCTCCTTTATAAGTTCAATCGGAAACTCATCCACTCCCGTTGACTTTTCATTCTTCATTTTATTAACAGCCTCTTCCAGTTCTTCTCTGGTAATAATTACCTGTTCTGCTAATTCCTGGTATATTCCATCCGCTTCCTCCACTTCTTCTGGATCTCCATTCAATAGATCTTTAAAATAATTTGACCATCTTCTATTAATTGCTCGAGGTTCCACTATCACATTTCCCGCTTCATTTTTAATACTGTATACTTTTTCTTTTCCTTCCTATAAGATCTTGCAAGGCTATAAATCAGTTTTTTGTTTCCTTTCTCATCTTCTCTCAACTTCTCCCAATTCCCTCATTGCCATTTGTTTTGCCCGTCCCTTCTCCCTCTCAGCTTCATTTCTTGCTTGCACATATTCCCGTCTTGATTCTTGTGTACGTTGCCTCAACCACTTCCTATAGTTTTATAGTTTTCTTATTAATCATATAACAAAACTTATTCTTCCTCCCCCCACCCACTCAGTTCCCAAAATCCCCTCCGCAACCCTCTTAGCACAATCTCTCACGGTTTCCCATTCATTGTTTTCCTCCGTCTCAGCTATATTTCTTTCAAGTTCCTCTCTGAATCTGACTCTAATGTTCTCATCCTGCAGTTTCTTTGTCTTAATTACCTTCCTCTTCTCCTCTTTTGTTGCTACTATTTTCTGCATTCTCAAATCTGCTATCAGTAATCTGTGGTCGGAGTCTAACGTAACCCCTGGTATAACCTTGACGTTTCTAACAATTCTCTTATCGGAGCATATGAAGTAATCTATGATGGATTTTTGGTCAAAGTTTCCTGTCACTTGGTTCCACCTGTATCTCGTAAACTTATGGGTCTTCTGGTGTTTGAAAAATCCGTTCATGATCTTTAGTTCGTTCCTTACGCAGAAATCTATTAGTTTCTCTCCCTCTGCATTTCGGTTCTGTTCTCCGAAAGGTCCAATTACCTGCTCCACTCCCTCCCTCTCCCTTCCCACTCTACCATTGAAATCTCCCATAAGCAGTCCCACCTCCTCTCCTCCCACTTCATAATTGTCATCTAATAGTTCCATGAAGTTGGTCTTCTCTTCACTATGCCCCTGTTGTGGCGCATAAACCTGGTCGAGAATATGTTTTATTCCTAATTCTTAACTTACATTTCATTAGTCTTTCGCTTATTAATTCTACAGTCTGTATGTTTGGGGACAATCTCGGTCCAATAATCATTGCCACTCTGTGCATCCTCCTCCGACCCTCCTCCACTCCTTTGTACAAGAGCACAGATCTATCCCCCATGTCCCTTGCCAGTTCACCCATGTGCCTTGTTTCTGCCATTCCCAAGATGTCGACTTTCCTTTCTCTCATAGTGTCCAGAATTTCATCTTCTTTCCCCCTATAAGTTGCTATGTTAATCGTTCCGCATCTAGTCCTAAGTGTGTCCATTTTCCGTGTCTAGTTTCGTTTCCTTGTCCGTGATCTGTTTATCAGTCCTGGTTCCGAGGCTGGTTCTTGAGTTTCTTCAGCAATAAGGTTTTTACACCACCGGCTTGCTAGGCCTGTCGTGGCAACCCTCCTCTTTTATCCGGGCTTGGGACCGGCTTGAGATTCCAGGTGTCATTCCCCATGGCAGAGTTTTTCCTTCATTGCTTATATATATATATATATATATATATATATATATACACCTCGCAACCTCGTAGCAGCTCCGTGCATTGGTCTGTCTTCACACACAGACAATGCTGGGGAAACGTGCCTCTAGGCCTGGTGAATAAGTGAATTGTTCTCTTGCACTGTCTGCCACGCATTGTCAGGTACACCTGGCTCATCTGGTACCGTACTGGGCGAAACATCTAGTCTTCTTTTGAAGACTTTAACTTTGCCTGCTGTGGCGCTCCTGAGATTCTTTGGAAGCAGTTTAAAGAGCCTTGACTCACTGACAACCAAGCTATTTTCCTTCAGTGATATGAATAGATCCAATGTCTCCCCCTTAATTTGGGGACACTACACTATATACCGTATATGTATGTATATATATATAATATATATATATATATATATGGAGGAGCACAATCCTAAGGAATGTAGTCTTTTGTCTTCTACAAGTGGGTCAGCAGAGCTAAAGAGAGTCATTATCCACAGAAAGAGGGTCCACTTCGACAAAATTTGGTTCCAGACCAAAAACTATGTTCCCCTGATGGACCAAATGCTTATTGCTTACCAAGCCATGGGGTGTAACATGTCTTTGAAAAATGCTGATCCTGCACTCCCACCTCATCAAAACCTGATATTGGCCGACTGAATACTTATAAGAGAAGCCCCTAGTAATATGGGAATGAACGGTTCTCTGAGGCTATCTATAATACACACAGACCATGCATGGAACAAGAAACTCTTCTGGAAAAATCCAATCCACTATAGTCCGAATAAGTAATGGTAAATGACAAACACTATAGTTTTTTCCTTTTCCATGATGTTAAACCTACGTGGGTAACGGGTCACTCGCAGAGGTCCCAAAATAATAGCTTCCCTCACCAGCTACCTGCAAAGCAGACAGGATACAGCTTTGGGACAGGATCTAAGGTTTAAAGAAGCCTAGCCCTGCCATATCCAGAACCCCAATATAAGCAAAGGACTCGTTGCATTCACGTCGGATTGAATACATTAAAGAAAAAGGGGTAACTATTATATTTTTAGCCAAAAACCAAAACTTAAACCTCAACTGGTAGAATTGAGCGTCCACTTTTCAAGGCACATAACATGTCCGTTTCAAGATGGGAATGAACTCAGAACGGTTTTCTGAGGCTATCTATGATACACACAGACCGTGCATGGAACAAGGAACTCTTCTGGGAAAATTCAATCCACTATAGTCCGAATAAGTAATGGTAAATGACAAACACTATAGTTTTTTTTCCTTTTCCATGATGTTAGACCGACGTGGGCAGCGGGTCACTCGCAAAGAGGTCCCAAAAATATAGCTTCCCTCACCAGCTATCTGCAAAGCAGACAGGATCCAGCTTTAAGACAGGATTCAGCTTTGGGACAGGATCTAGGGTTTAAAGCAGCCTCGCCCTGCCATATCCAGAACCCCAATATAAGCAATATATAAGCAATATATCCTGTCCCAAAGCTGGATCCTGTCTGCTTTGCAGATAACTGGTGAGGGAAGCTATATTTCTGGGACCTCTTTGCGAGTGACCCGTTGCCCACGTCTGGCTAACATCATGGAAAAGGAAAAAACCTATAGTGTTTGTCATTTACCATTACTTATTCGGACAATAGTGGATTGAATTTTCCCAAAGAGTTCCTTGTTCCATGTACGGTCTACATGTACTTGTCTTCATGTACTACAAAAAAAAATTTGGTACGTTTGTCCGACTCGTAAAGATCATTTCACTAAGCGAACTCACTATATGGGTGTCATTAAATCGTGTGTCGTAGTATGGGATGGGAAGAAAGAGAGTGGGAGGTGGGCGGGGACCTAGATATGTATCGAAAGACTGCGCAGTGGGTGAGACATAATTCTGAAATATCGTTCAACAGTTTATTTAAGAAAGCAAAGGAAATAAAGACCGTAAATGTGTTCAGTTGATTTTATACGAAATACAAGTAATGTATTCCTAGATACACGTTGTACAAACTGCAGAAGGTGTGTTCCGTTTAGGGAACGTATCCGTACCAGCAGTGTATAAAGTGAAGAATTTGGCTGTATTTCTTAAAATAACAATCATTATTCCACGAGGGAAAAGTGTTTAATTTTTCCATACATTTCAAAGGAGTGTCATAAAGAAACAACCTTCTTACCAATATTCCCGTGAAGATTCTGAGACCTAACTAAAAAGTACACTCTCTACATAACTACTCGTAATATTATAAAGTACTACGTTCAGTAAATATTCCCAATTGCAAGAAGTTTAATTAAAGGAATGAAGCCACAATTAGAAATGGATTTGTTTGAGCGTTTAAGCTTTCGGCCTATTCTAACTTCGTCAAGCGCGAAGACCTTAGAATAGGCTGAAAGTTTGTGCTTCTAATAAATTCATTTCTTACTGGGGCTTTATTTCCTTATTATAAATTGTTGTATGGCGCAAATTATTATATAGTATCTTAAGATTGAGCGTTATTTCTGTTCAATGAATCTTCATTTTTACTGGAAAGAAAATCTTTTTATTTTTTGTGTGAAACCATACAAATCATACGATGTTTTCATTGTCGTCACCTACCCATTCGCTCGAACATGGGCATCAAGCGTAAAGGAAGAAAGAAAAGTAAATTAATTTCTACTTCTGGCACTCACATGCAGTGACGTAAAATTTTACCACCTGTTCCTGATTTAATGAAAATAGAATTATATTGAGTGCAATTTATTAAAAGTTATTTGTAAGAATTTCATCATGAAAGAATAAAGAAATAGAAACAATCCCGTTCCTTTTCAGTGAAAATGAATTTATTTATTTATAGCAGACATTTTATTTCGAATTAATTAGGAGAGGACGATATAGATTTTAACGTGAAAACATATTGTACAGGGTGGGCCGTAAGTTTCCATACATAGGAAAAATTAAACGTTTGTTTTTATGTTTCAGATACCCTAAGAATATGCGTTTGACGTAAGATCTTGTTTACTGATGAAGCAAATTTTTACGTCAATGGAGAGTTTAATCGGCAAAACATACGTTATTGGAGTAATGCTAACCCTAACTGGCTGAGTCCAACGAAGATGCAAGGTGCCGGTAAAGTGATGGTGTGGGCCGGGATATGGGGTGACAGAATTATTGGACCAATTTTTGTCAGTGGAAATCTTAATGCCGAAAGGTATCTTAACATGTTGCAAGAAGAGATTTTCCCATCCCTGCTAAACGAGGAAGGTAACTTCCTAGTTTACTTCAAGCAAGATGGAGCTCCACCTCATTATGGTCTTCACGTGCGTCGGTATTTGGATCAGCAGTTTCCGGATGCTTGGATTGGTCGGCGTGGTCCTGTGGGAGTGGCCTCCCAGATCCCCAGATCTCACCCCCTTGATTTCTATCTTTGGGGGCACTTGAAGGCCATGGTGTATCAGGAAAAGATACGAGACATAAAACATCTAAAGGAACGTATCACCAACGCCATTACAAGCATAACGTCAACTGTGCTAATGCGTGTTCATCAACAGTGGGGAACACGTATTGAAATGTGTTTTCAAAACAATGGCAACCATGTAGAGCATATTATATAAATAAAAATGGTTGTCCATAAAAAAATGTTTATTTTTCCTATGTATGGAAACTTACGGCCCACCCTGTATACACATATTTATGTTCAGTCACAACTATCAGCGTCTATGTAGAATTTTAGCTATCGTCTGTAGCTCATTGGGTAACACATTTTCCCTATGGTAATAATAATAATAATAATACAAGTAGTTGGCCTGAGCGTTGTGCCAGTTTTCGACCATCTTGACTGATTATTAAGTAGAATTTTATAAGAGTGTATATGTACTAACCCCTTCGCTACGTCATCATATAGTCGAACGTGTTAAAACTATCGATTTAAAAATTACATCTCTACTGAAGTTCACTGTATGCAAGCAGCATTTTAAAAGGTCACGCACGCATAGATGCTTTACTTTCGGCTATCTCTTTTCATACAACACTCAGCGGATGTTACACTCCAATTTACACAAAGAAATAAAGTGGTAAATTAACACTAAGTTTGGATAACAATCTGTATAATAATAATAATTAGTGGGGAGTGTCAGAAACTAAAATCATTACAATTAATGAGTTTTACGGGAGAAATCAGTTCGTGCAAGAGGTATTCGAGGCTTAATGCTTCTTTTTATGAATTCAGTTGGTTCGGATAAATTCGAGAGATTATTTTTTAGGGTAACATTCCTAAAGAATTTCATTGACATCCGATGAAAAGAAAACCCCTTTACCCGTACCCAAACAATAGTAAGAATAAGAATAATAAAAAGAATAATAATTTGAGCGAATATAATTGTAATATTGTTTCGCAGTATTCTGAATTAATGAGTACCAGAAACTGGCATTCTGCTCAAGCCAGACGAACTTGTCCCATTGCGCAACTTCTGGATTGTTATTAGCGAGTACTATCGGGAATCGAACCTCCGCCCTCACCGTCTTCACTTCGCTTCTCGGGAAACGGTATTTCCCACTGAGCCACGGCACTGATTACTAGTCGACATAACTGAGTTAACGAAATGTTTATTATTGATTTGTAAGAGTGTGTTTAAATAAGTAGCATGGCAACAGTATTCATGAAAAAAATAGCTCTATATTTTGTCGTTTACCTATATTCCCACCTTGTTCCCTCAATTTTACACACCAGTTATAGTTATGATAATTAATTCCATCCCAGTATAACCATAAATCTATCCCAGTATAACCATAAATATTGAAAAACATTGAATATCCCTAGCCAGTCGAGGTTATTTAATATTATACAGTACATATAAAGATTTTATATTATAGTCCAACATTGAAAAATGTGTGTTCTTGAACATAAAATCGAGTTTATTATCGCGTTAATCACGTCATTAACTCAGATTTTTGGGCGTATTTCATTTCATGCAACGAATTAACTGTATAAACATTGACAGTTAAACTATTACTTGATTACTAACTCTGACAGTATACAGTTTCATGGAGATAAGTGCGAAATTAAGAAGTGTAACTTAGGTGCAACGGGACAAAATCGAACTGCACACTGTAACTACATGAAGTTGACTTTTACTGTATAATGTCGAACGCAAAATTTCCGAACCTGCATAACGCTGAACAATTCGATCTTATGCAGGTTTATTTAATCCAGGTTAAAATAGTTTAAATAAAGTTCGGTTCGGTTTGTGTAAGTTAGGTTACACTATGTCCCGTTAGGTAACGATAAATTAAGTTAGGTCACAGCTGGTTACATTACTGTAGGTTAATGATTTTCGCTTAAAATCTGGAAGATAGATATATGAAGGGAGACAAGCTTGACCTTCGTGATATGGGGACTCATCGCATGGACATTTGAAAGGTATATGTTAGTCGCTTTTAACTGAAATGTTAAACCAACTTTATATTCATTTAAATCTTAAATGGATGAAGCTGCATAAAATGTCGACATGCAGAGATTGAATGTTGACTTCATGAAATTCGATTTTGTTCATATGTATAATTCATAACTTGTATGAACTGAGTTGCCAAATGCCAAAATATTCAGCTCCATTAAACACTCATACTGTATGTATAGCCTAAATTAGGGGTTCCTAACCCTTTTAAGGTTGACGTACCCCATGCTTTTCTAAGTACCACAGTGAGAAAGGTCGCGGGTTATTCATCTACAACTAATATTACTTTTTCCACACATTATCATAAAGTTATTAACAATTAGCACGCTGCTTATTAAAACGCTTTTGCATACTACCTAAAAGAGCTCCGCGTACCACAGGTTGAGAATCGCTGTCTTAAATAATGGGGGAACCATCGAAAACTTAAATGATTTAATTATAATTTAATTTGAAAACGTTCATACAGCATTCGGTAGGAAGAATTTAATAATAAGAATATTTAAGATAACTTAAATTCTTGTGTAAATCCAGTAAAAATGAAAACTATTTGGTCTGCCAATAAACTCGGAAAAATTAAGAGATTAACTCCGCTTTTAGTTCAGAAACTCGACTTATTGTTAGATTAAAATATGGATGTGGAGTTAAAATTTTATGCATTTTTTTTCAGAGTAGAAAAAGAATGTGTAAGCTTAGCTGAAGACCATTTATATTTAAATATACGTGATCTCCAACTGTATGTCCAGGTTTTATGTTATCTCATACAGCATCCTTTGTTAACCCATAATATTTGTTCTTAATTTTACAAACTTTCCTGCCATTTAACTAATTGTAAATAATCTCTACGTTGTGCACTACAGTATTTAAGAAGATTTGTCAAATAACCCAATTCTGCCACTAAAGCATGTAATTTCCTTGCAGAGTGTATGTGGTATATATATATATATATATATGGTGTTTCACAACCGGTGTGCCATACTTTGGGGGGTGATTTACGGGATGATATCGAGTTTTAAGATGTGCAAACAACAAATCCCTACTTGTGTGTAATTCGATAGATGGCAGCACTGGTGGTAGTTTCGGTTAATGAAGTTACCACTACTAATCCTCAGTTTTTTCTTTCACTTGGTTCTGATCTGTGGTACGAGACATTATGTTGCGCTAAGGTGAACAATCAAAATGAATCAACAGCTCACACCCGCTGAATACGCTAATATCCATTTCAGGGACACTTGTTCCACGTAACCAAGAACATGTAGCACGACGGCCCGTTGCTGGGGAAGAGCGCACACTGGACTTAGTACAACGTAGCCCAACTATTAGTGTTCGAAAGATTTCTAGACGAATTGGTGAAACCACATCGCGTGTATGGCGCACTATACATGATGAGGGTTTGTATCCCTATCATTTGCAACGTGTGCAAGCTCTTCAACCGGATGGTTACGATAAACGTGTTCAATTTTGCCAGTGGATGGTTATGCATCGCCAAATTCTTAATCGCATACTATTTAGTGATGAAGCACAATTCATTCGGGATGGAATTAACAATAGACGAAATTCCCACTTGTGGTCCACCGATAATCCTCACGTTTTGAAAAAACTTTCAACATCGATTCTCGTGAATGTGTGGTGCGGTGTAATTGGAGATCAGCTGACTGGACCGTTCGTTTTGGAACAACGATTAACTGCTGATATTTATCTGAACTTCCTGACAAACGAATTGCTGCTTTTGATGGAGGACGTGCCCTTGGAGACAAGGCGCAGGATGTTCTTTCAGCACGATGGGGCGCCACCACATTTTGGTCATGTTATGGATTACTTGAATCAGTGGTACGGGAATCGTTGAATTGGTCGTGCTGGTCCAATATCGTGACCCCGAGCTCTTCGGACCTAACCCTATTAGATTTCTTTTTATGAAGCCTTATGAAAGAGATGGTCTATAAGACCAAAGTACAAACGAGAAAGTAACTCCTGCGTCGGATTATGGATGCCGCTGCTTACATACGAGAACACCAGGAAATGATTCAATGGGCAGTGGATTCTTGTTTGGAACGAGCAAGGCTATGCATTGAAAACCAAGACGGACATCTTGGTAGCTCCGCAACGATTGGAAATAGCACCGATGTTGTATTAACTTTTTTACTCGATATCACCACCCAAAGTATGGCAGACCGGTTGTGAAGCACCCTGTGTGTGTGTGTGTATATATATATATATATATATATATATATATATATATATATATATATAATATATATATACAGTATATATATAATATATATATATATATAAACTTTGGTTGCATTTACCGCAACAATATAAGATCACCCAAACCCGCAAGGAAAAAGATTCTAAAACAATGTTTAAAAAAGCTAATTAATTTCGGCCGGTCAAAACGAAGCCCTTTTCAAAGCCATAAACTAATTACAATGTCTAAAAAAAGTTATAAAACTTCCGTCCCGCGGAAGAACTGAAATTAAAATGACTGTGTTAAGGCATAATCACCGCCAGAGAGATTGTGGCTGTCGTACGTCTGGCAGTTGGAAAAGGCAAAATAATGCCCAGACTTCGAACATTCGAGATGAGAAACCTTTAAGTAAAAATCAATCCTGTATATCTGGCAGCCGGTCACGACCCGAAATTGCCCTAAAATATTTTAAAATGTTAAAAATAAAGCTATCCATACTGTAAGACAGCTTAATATTTGAAATTGTGTTTTCTCCTAAAATATAAAATGCCTCCTATATTTGCCTCTGTTCCTGGTCCCTGACCTTCATGATAGGTTTAGAATTCTAGAAGTTAAAAATATGATTATGATGTTCTCTATGCTGAACCAAGCTACTGTAAGTATTACCCGATCTCCGGTCACGTTTGTGGGAATTAATCGTTCTCTGAAAATCAATTGTGTCTCCGATGTATTTTTGAGGGCAGCCTCCACATGGGATTTCATAAACTACGTCAGAATTGTTGGAAGCTTTTGTAAGAGGATGACGGATGAACGAAGACAATTTATTTGGCACAGCGGAGACCAACTTATCTGCTGTGGCAAGAGTGAGGAAAGCCCTTTGTTAACCTCAAAACGCACTTTCAGGAATGAAACGTCTTTATCCCGGTTCCTAGTTTTGGGAGAAAAGAAAGATCTCCTAGCGGCGAAATAAGCTTTATCAATGAACCCAAACCTATAAATATTCTTTTAATATGTAAAACTTCATCAAGATAAATGGGGTGACAAATCCTGAAAGCTCTCAAAGAGAGACCCGAAATAACGCCTTTTTTCACTACAGAGAGAATTATTGGAAAAAGCATGACTGTAGCTGTCTGAATGCGTAGCCTTTCTAAATACTTTGAAAGAAGGTCTTTGGTTGGAATCTCTTAAAATAAAAACATCCAAAAACGAGAGAGATCCACTAATCTCAACTTCATACATAAACTGTATTGAAGGTACAAAACTGGTAAGAAATCCCACCAGCTCATCCAAATACACACGAGATTCCAAAATAACACACGTGTCATCAACGTAACGGAACCAATTGACTCCCGGCACCAAAGATTCTGGCAAAAAATGAACTTCAAAAAATTCCATAAAAAAATTAGCTAAAATTGGAGAGCGAAGAGCCCATCAGTAAACCTGTCTTTTGTCTAAAAAATGACCCGTTAAAAGAAGAATAATTGTTTCGAGCAAGGTCTAACAAGCTCCAAAACAATTCCATAATCAAACGGAATGGTCTGAGGGTGATCATGAAGCCACTCTTCTAGGAACTGCAAGGTTGGATTCAAAGGGACTCTGGTAAACAAAGATACCACGTCAAAACTCACCAATTTGTTTCCTGATAAGTCTGTTCCTCATAGTTTGTCAACAAACTCTGCAGAATTTTTAAGATGTGCTCCAGAGATTTGGTCCACTAATGGCGAAAGGAGGCTCGAAAGCCATTCAGACAGCTGTTCAGTAGAACTTCCCACATTAGAAATAGTAGGGTGCAAAGGTACTGAGGGTTTATGCACCTTTGGAAGCCCATATATATAAGGAAGATGGGGCAAATAAGATTTAAATCTTTGAAAAAGTTCGGGAGAATCCTTAATGATTCTTCCCAACTCCTTATTAAAAGAAACCTGGAAAGTTTTTAGTGGAGCATTGCTGACTTTGGAATAAACGGATTCATCGGCCAACATGACATTTATTTTAGCGATGTAATCACACGTATTCAGGATAACTACTTTATTTCCCTTATCAGACTTCATAAGCATAAAGTTCGAGTTATTCTTCAGTCTGGAAAGGGCATCCACAAAATCTTTGGAAACCTAGAGCCATTACCCAAAGAGTGAAAGATTTCATTGAAAAGAAATCCCTTCAGAGTAAATAAATTAAGGTAAGAGGCTTTGCAGTATTTGGCAAAGTACTCGAACGAGCTTAAAAAGATGACCAAACAACTGGCATTCGCAGTAAAGGAAAATTTCAAACCGAACCCTAAGGCGGCCTTTCCAAATCAGAAAAATTTACATTTGTAAGATTGGCTGCAGAGTCCAAATTGCTAAATTTAAACCATGGACTGTCCCTGAATAGTTAATCAAACTTCGAGTCAAGGTCTCGTTTAACTGACACCAAAGAAAAATTTTTGCAAGAATGATCATAATCTAAAATCTTCGTAAGTGTAAAATTGTTAAAATTAGGAAAAGGTTTAATCGCTCTCAAATAAACCTCAAACGTGGTTCTTACCCTGTAAAAAGCTTGGTGTTTGGAAAACTTAACCGAATGAATCCTATTAATTAAAACTTGTTCAGCCCAAGGCGGGATCTGAACAGGCCCGTAGCCAAGGGGGGGCCAGGGGGGTCAAAGCCCCGCCTGGAAAATAATATGCCCCCCCCCCCTGGGAAAACCAACCGCAACGGCGTTCCATGCTACAAAAACGCCAAAGCCAACTTGTTTTACTTGCCTTTGAAAATAAGAGAACGAAGCAAATAGACATGTTTGAATTCCTAAAGAATTTCGCTAAAAAAACTCGCCGCATACAGTTATTCTAAAATTAAAAAAACTTACAAAGACTTTTATTTACACTAAATTTAGACTAAATATTGTATTCTATAACCCAATATGCCTATCTATATGTATCGGTTTGATCATTTTTTTATTTAGCCTACGGTGTTTTACTTGTTATAGTTTTGAATGTAATTTTCTGTAGTATATTTCGATATTCACAAAAAATGACATTAAATTTTTTCATTGTCCTCCCTGTCAATTTCTCCGCCTCTCCTACTGATTTGGTCTGGCTACGGCCCTGGATCTGAAGGTTCAACCTGAGTAGAACCAAAAGCCAAAGATTTATGTAAAATCTTGTTATTTAGACACTTATATAAAAGGTTCAACTACAATTTTGCTTTATGGCCTTTAATTACAGCATTTTTATAGTTGTAAAGCCTACGCCTAAGCCTACGCATTCAGACAGCTACATTCATACTTTTTCCAATCATTCTCTTTGTATTAAAAAAGGCGTTATTTCGGGTCTCTTTTTTTGAGAGCTTTCAGGATTTGTGACCCCATTTATCTTGACGATGAAGTTTTACATATTAAAAGTATATTTATAGGTTTGGGTTATTCCAAATTGTTCATTGATAAAGCTTATTCCGCCGCTAGGAGATCTTTCTTTTCTCCCAAAACTAGGAACCAGGATAAAGACGTTTCATTCCTGAAAGTGCCCTTTGAGGTTAACAAAGGGCTTTCCTCACTCTTGCCACAGCAGATTAAGTTGGTCTCCGCTGTGCCAAATAAATTGTCTTCGTTCATCCGTCATCCTATTACAAAAGCCTCCAACAATTCTGGCGTAGTTTATGAAATCCCATGTGGAGGCTGCCCTCAAAAATGCATCGGAGACACAATTGATTTTCAGAGAACGATTAATTCCCACAAACGTGACCCGAGATCGGGTAATACTTATAGTAGCTTGGTTCAGCATAGGGAACACCATAATCATATTTTTAACTTCCAGGATTCTAAACCTATCATATCAAGGAATAAGAGGACGAAGAGATAGTTCGTGTTTATTTACAAACGTTTTGGAAATTTCAATTTCCATCATTAGTGCTAAAATTATAAAATCAAATATATAAAAAATAAATAAATAAATATAATGAATGGAAACTTATACAGTATATTTAAATAAATGTGTGATATTAATGGTGTGTTTACAGGACATATTTAAGTAATTAAAATTAAAAATAAAATAATATAAAATATAGAAGAGTGATCAATAGTCAAAATATAATGTTAAGTGTTAACAAAATTGAGAAGCGTCTTTCCGGGTTATTATCGGGGTGAGGGGACTAATTGAGCAGAGGGTTGGGATATGACAGTTTATCTGGTTATGTTTAAGTTAAAGGCAGAACTATAATCGTTGAGAGTTGGTTTAATACTGAGGATATATAGGGACTTGAATGTGGAGGTCGGTTAGATGGTTGGTTGCGTTAATAATTTTGAAATTGGAGGAAAGTAGTGGGTGGTTGTGAAGGTGGCAGTGATCCCTTATTGCTAATTTGGAAGGTTTATTTAAGGGCTGCGATGTTCTGGTAGAAATACCGCGATGCTCGTCCACTCTTGTTTGATATTGGCGAAGATACCAACATATACCGGAAACAGATTCAACAACGACATAATAGAAAATTAAACCAATTGGAGCTATTGAAGAATAGGGACCCCAGCCTTCTTTAGTTAGCTTTATAAGGCTAACTAACGAAAATATCATGACCTAACCTAACCAATCGTCAAGGGCGTACAGTTAACCTAACGATTGGTTAGGTTAGGTCGTGATATTTTCGTTAGTTAGCCTTATAAGCCTAACTAAAGAAGGCTGGGGTCCCTATTCTTTAATAGCTCCAACCAATTAGGCCTAAACACCAACCTTCAGCCCCTAAATCCTGATTAAACAATCTTTAACTTTTCTTATAGAATTTTAAGTACCAATGAAAGTCGACTCTTCTCTTTTGCCCTAGATTTTAAATTACCAAACTTTAAGATAAACTATTTTAAACACTTTTTTATTATTTGAAAAACTCTTTCTTAGTTTAAAAACTTCTCAATAGTTGATTAGACAAAACTTCCATTTTTAGTCTTCAATTACCCACATCACAAATAAATACTTTTATAATTTTAAACCTCACAAACTTTTTTCCCCTCTAATCAATAGAAAAGACCTCTCTTGCCTTAAAGAACTATCTAAAGACGACTCCATCATAATCTCACGCCCTGACAAAGGTAAAGGCACAGCTCTTCTTAATAAATCGGATTACATTAATAAGGTTAACAACGTTCTCAACGATTCCACCAAATTCAGAAAGATTAATGACAATCCCTTAACACTTTCCCTAAAACTTGAAGACAAAATCAACCGTTTTCTCAGAAAACTATACGATCAGAATAAAATTTCGGAAGACATTTACAACCAAGTACATTCTTCCGGCTCGTCCCCAGGTACTCTTTACGGACGGCCTCCCCAAAATACACAAACCCAACTTACCCATTAGACCCATCCTTTCGGCCTACACCACGCACAATTACAAACTAGCAAAATTTCTAATTCCCACCTTAAATCCCCTAACCCAAAACGAATATTCCGTCACCAATTCCTATGAATTCGTCAAAGAAATACTGACCAGAAATAATTCACACAACCTCCATATGCATAGTTTTGACATAGTATCCCTTTTCACCAACGTACCAATTAAAGACGCCATCGACACCTTTATCAACAACTTATTTGCCAACAATCTGAACACAGACCTTAATTTAACGAAACAGGAATTCACCAAACTGCAACGCTTGCCGCTTCAGACACCTATTTCTTTTTTAATCAACAACTTCGTCAACAAACCGACTCACTAGATATGGGATCCCCCTTAAGTGCCACTTTAGCCAACATTTTTCTCAGTAACCATGAAAATAACTGGCTATCCATTGTCCCACCCACTATCTATATAAAAGATACGTTGACGACACCTTTTTCACAATGCCAACCACGCCCCCCCTTTTCTTAACTATCTTAATTCCCAACACAAAAATATTAAGTTCACCAAAGACGAAGAATCCAATAACACCCTACCCTTCCTAAATATAACAATAACAAAACAAAACAAATTCAGCACCTCCATATATCGAAAACCCACATACACAGTCCTAGGTACTAATTACCTAAGTTACACCCTTTCGCCATATAAAATAAACAGCATCAAAATCTTAATCCATTGCGTCTATCAACTTTGCTCTTCGTACTTATCCCTCCACAACGATATAGAATTCATTCATAATTTTGGCATTAACAACTTCCCAAATCATCTATTAAAATTTTTAACCAGAAATTTTCTTAATAATATTTATCAATACCTCACCCCCTTAAAGTCCCCACCGCTAAAAAAGACGTACAATATTTTTCCTTTCCCTATCACGATCATATCAGCCACAAAATACTCTCAGAACTCCGTCTCCTACTCACCTCTCTTTACCCCCAAATTAATTTTCAATTCGTTTTCACCAACAATAACAGCATCAAATCATACCTCAACCACAAAGAAAAAACACCCCAGCCCTTTGTTTCGTCCACCATCTACGTTTTCAACTGTGTTCGCTGCAAAGCGAACCATATTGCCAGCACCATTCGCCAATATCAAACAAGAGTGGACGAGCATCGCGGTATTTCTACCAGAACATCGCAGCCCTTAAATAAACCTTCCAAATCAGCAATAAGGGATCACTGCCACCTTCACAACCACCCACTACTTTCCTCCAATTTCAAAATTATTAACGCAACCAACCATCTAACCGACCTCCGCATTCTAGAGTCCCTATACATCCTCAGTATTAAACCAACTCTCAACGATTATAGTTCTACTTAAACATAACCAGATAAACTGTCATATCCTACCACTGAGAAGAAATCCACCATCACTCCATCTGGCTCCAACTCTTCTAATATGGACTCCTTCCAACAACCAATCATTCCCAACCCTCTGCTCAATTAGTCCCCTCACCCCGATAATCACCCGGTAAGACTCTCCTCAATTTTGTTCACATTTAACTTTATATTTTGAATATTGATCACTCTTCTATACTTTATATTATTTTATTTTTAATTGCTTAAATATATCCTGTAAGCACACCATTAATATCACACATTTATTTAAATATATTTTATAAGTTTCCGTTCATTATATTTATTTATTTATTTTTTTATATATTTGATTTTATAATTTTAGCACTGATCATGGAAATTGAAATTTTCGAAACGTTTGTAAATAAACATGTACCATCTCTTCGTCCTCTTATTCCTTGTTAAGCTACGGTTCCCCAAGAACAAATCCTTCACTCACGTTTTATTTATTTATATATATATATATATATATATATATATATTAATATATATATATTATATATTGTCCCACCAAAAATACACCTACTTTTATTTGCTCGTTATTTTATAATGGATGAGCATTTTATTACTGGGGTTTCTTCTTCAGAAAGGTAACAGATTGGGGGTTTTATTCCGCGTATACATATACATTTCTAATTTTTCATTGCTTAATAACTAATAAATATTGTAAATTCAAACCGTTCTTTCACCATTTCATACTTAAAGCAATAACTTTAATAAAGATGATACCACAACTAATAGACTAGAGCCTAGTAAGGCCATAGAAAGACTTACTAGGTTACGTCTTTAAGGAAAGCTAAGTCTTGACACACTCCAAACACTTCCACACACTGCCTGTAAAAGTCGCATTTTTTTGCAAAAAGCATTTTTTAGGTCGACTAAGCTCCATTCATGAGCCAGTGGAATGCCCCCTACGCTCACCTGACCTTACACCCGTGACTTTTTTTTTGTGGGGTTACATAAAAGACAGGATCTATTCTACCAAGCCTAAGACACTTGAAGACCTAAAGACCAATGTCTATGAGGTGATCAACAACATCCCATCTGAACTATTTCTAAAAATCATGTCAAACTTGTGCAAGCTGAAAATTGTTAGAAAAAAGGCGATTACACTGAACAATTTAGGGTGACCACTTCTTATAGGGATAAAATTTGAAATTCAAAAAAATTTGCCGGCCATTTGTCCAATGCTGCCACCCTATGAGGAAACACCGTAGACGAAATCTCATGGAATTCGGAAAGCATTTAGGGGTGCCTCGAGTCACATGAATGAAACTGTCGCACGGAAGAAATTTCAAGAATGAACGAGTTTCGACAACACTTCAAAAACAAAAATGTTTCGAGAATGCAAGTGTATTATATAATTTAATAGAATTGTTTCCTTTATTTCATACTATAGATTATGCAAATCGATTAATTTATTTCATTAAATTAAAATTTTCATAAATAAATCGTTAAATAATATGATGTGTATCCATCTTTGGATGATCAGCTTTTGGTGCTTCAAGTTCATTTTGCATACGACTGCCTGACTGAAAACAACGCTTAGAAGTTCTCTCCCGATTCTTTTAAGATATCTAAGGTAATATTTTTTATTTTGATACATTGATTATATTATTATTGGAAATTGTTCTAGAAAAGTTTCATTAATTGTTGGCATAGTTTGATGTTTAAATTATATAAATTTGGAACTGAATTTGATTTCCTATAATAATATACAGTATATACAATTTGCCAAGATAAGTACAAGACCCTGTCAGACCTTCCATCGAGTCTGAATGAGAATCGAGAAGAACTGATCGCTTGCTGGAATCTGTATCTGACAAAACATCAGCCGAGGGATGATTACCGTGAATTCTTGGAGTTGTCGATTACAATCCTTGGAGGTAATTTACCTAACTTTAGGTTTCGGCGACCTGGAGCACTTCACCGAGCACGTTGGATGGCAAAAGTAATTTATTCATTAAAAATCCTGCTGCTTTCCCATCAGTTCAGACTTACAACTCGTGAAATGTCTGGCTTAAAACGATTTGTATTTTTTGCCCTGGAGTTATATGTCAGCGCGTGGTTCACGGCCAGCAGTCCTTCATCTGCTCCTGCGAACGATTTGAAGCTTCTTCAAGACCTAGCAAAGTACCACGAAAAGATCTCAGCATCCTGCCTTAGTGTCCTCGGTCGTCACTTATGGTACCTCAGCGAGTACTTGATTGGTCTCGCACTCTTTGATAAATGTATCAATGCAACGACAAAAAAGAATATCGCTCAATCAATCCTCGAAAAAGAAGCTGCTGAAGATCCTCCAAAGCGAGCCCCAATACCTGCTGTTTCTTCCATTTCAACAAAGCAGCTCTCGGACTTTGCCTCGAAAGGATCAAAGCTTCTCTTTGAACTTCTAAAAATTAATGATGGTTTCTTGTCCAAGGAACCAGAGACCTGGCCGGACGACGAAGATTTCAAGACTGGTTTGACTATAGTTGAAGGACTAAAAGTCGTCAATGACATGGCAGAGAGGGGAATTGCCTTGATCCAGGCCTTCAATACAAAGATTACGAAGAATGAAGAACAGCGCCAACATCTCTTGCAGGTTGTTGAGGATCATAGGAAGTCTCAGCCTGGTACATTGAAAAAGGGGTATGGCTTGAGGATAAGCAAGAATTAATGGGTGGTCTACAATTGAATGAAAGACACCCTGGAATATATTTAGTAAATATATTATTTACTTATTACGATTGGAGTACGCCTGCACTTAAACCTTATGAACTAAAACTAACGTTTATTTACATTAATTAAAAAAAATATTAATTTATTTTTACTAGGTAATGAATCATTAATTTTTGTTATAAGGAGAATTATTTACCTCACTTGAGACACCCTTAAATATTATCTGAATGACCTAATATTTACAGTACATTGTTTTCTCATGTAGTAGCAGCATTGAACAAATGGCCAATAAAAAAACTCCAACTTTCGATTTTTATTGTCACCCTACTGAACATGTTGTTTAAGTAAGGTCAATAAACTCTTATGTTTTATGTACCTATTGCTACTGCGTTTGTCTTTGTGTCTAGATTCCTTTTCTTTTTTTTAGCTTAGAACATTTATTTAGAAATAGGGACATTTTTTGGGCCATCTGGTACATGAAATCCTTTATTGATCTATTTTTATATATTGCTTATTACATCCATTTGCGTGTTCCTCGTACAGTACCTGCATGAATAGAACAATAAACGAGATGAAAAACCATCAGGTTACAATATAAACCAACATGATTTCGGTCATAATGCAAACCCAATGAGCAACATTTAAATAATAAAAATTATTTTAGGGCATATAATCTTTGCCAATATAAAAATTAAATAAATACTCTCTACCCCTCTTACGATATGGACGTCTTTCAAACAACTGTACCCTCATAATACGAGTATTATCATCATGCATAGAATGAAATAACAGGACTAAACTTCTTTATCCATGGCCTAATTGCATCCTGTTTAGCTTCTGCAGTACAAACACGTGGATTGTTGCAGCTTCCTTCAATACCCGTTCCTTCTACAAAATTTTTAATTCTCAAAAATTTATTTAAAAAATTATTTAAAATCTTGAAAAGATTAAATAATTTAAATTCTTTATGATACAATGATTAATACGCTTTATTGGTGATGCTCGATCGGGAGATTCGCTTCAGGCTTTAGAAGGAAGAAAACGCTTAGTGAAGTGAATTGAAAAGTTGATGACGTCTCGTAAGAATGATTCATAACCAGTTCTTTCCTCTATTAAAATTATATACAGTATTAACTCACTTTTTATACACATATCGAGAAATAAATTTATCTTACGCTTTTTAGTTTATTTTTTAATAAAACTAAATAAATCTTGTATTATAGCCTATTTAAAAACAAAGTGTAAAACTAGAATTGGTCTCGAATTGGTCTCCAACAACTTATGGTGCAAAACACTCATTCTCCACATTGACACAACATTTAAACTACAAACCTTAAATGATGTCATTAAAAACTTTTATTTAAGGATATTTATCGCTGGCAAACAAACTTAAACATTTACTCTTCCCACGAAAGCATACATGACAGACCATTTATAAAACAGATGAGCTGTGTCATGGTATGTCACAGTCTTACTTCTCGGTAAATGAATGAACTGTTCGGCAGTTTGGGAATGACCGTCCTCCGCGTTCAGATGATGAAGTGACCAGCGTTCGAATGCCTCCCTTCCCCAAACGTTTGAAAACCTTAGTACCATGTTAATAACTGTTTGTACTGTATTTGTGGAGCAATATATATATATATATATATATATATATATATAACGTAAAGAACGACGCTTGTATAGGAGAATATCCCGCGCAAGATGAGAGCGAGAGAACGAAACAAATGAAAAAATGAGGTGGTTACCTCATTTTTTTCATTTGTTTTGTTCTCTCGCTCTCATCTTGCGCGGGATATTCTCCTATACAAGCGTCGTTCTTTACGTTAATTATACTGCGTGTTTGCAGTTTAAATGTATATAATGTACGGCATGCGGGAGGTGCCCCCTTGGGGCATTGGTTTCTGCGCGTATGTAGAGGAATTACGGCATTTGATTGAGTGAGGCCCGTGGTGTAATGGTTATCATATCTGACCGGCAATCGGAAGATCCCGGGTTCGATTCCCGGGTGATTACCTCATTTTTTCATTTGTTTCGTTCTCTCGCTCTCATCTTGCGCGGAATATTCTCCTATACAAGCGTCGTTCTTTACGTTAATTATACTGCGTGTTTGCAGTTTAAATGTATAATATATAATATATATATATATATATATATATATAAGGTCTTAAGCACATTCCTAATAATTACTAATTAATTAAGCATAAATATGTAATTATGGGAAAGTTGATGATTTTGGCAAAGATGTTGCAAAGCGTTTATGCTTGAGAGATATGATTTTTTTTTAATTTCAGACCATTTGCAGAGAGTTCTCCACTCAAAAGTCGGCTTTGTTTCTTTTCAACTTTTGGTTGTCATAAATAAATATATATAAAGGAATTACACACCTATAATTTACAAAAATGAAAAAATAAAGAAGAAACGGATCGAATGTAAATACTATGCAGCCAATCGCTCTATTTCATAAATGCAGTTACATTATCAGGCAAACTTTATCATGATCGTATGTATAATATTACAAAAATTAAAACCAAATTCGTTTTAAGAATGCTAAAATTTGTATAGAATTTGGATAGAAAAAGGTTATGGATTCGATTAAACTCTCTCGGAACCTTATAATACGTTTACGATAACAATGAATTTGCGTTTAGATAAATTTCGAAAACGGAAACAATTTCATACAAAAGTCCTCTCATCATTCATAGTCAATACTGACTCATGGATAGCTTAATGGAAGCGAGAGATTACGCATCTTCTACGATGTCGTAAATTTGATAATGTTATTTTATTATATTTCGTGTTGCAATATCAAATTTGACGGGAATGGATTTACATATTATTTTGTACGAAGAGCTGGCCGGGTCTACTTTCAGGGGACTATTAGTTCTCTGACCCTCTAAAGGAGGAATATAAACCCTCCCCAACCCCAATAACTGCGACTTCCGAATCCCCAGCCCTGAGAAAGTTTTGTTTAAGAAATATTTTTAGTATTTTTATTTGTAATCAAAGATTAAATTATGAAAATGTGGTACAAAGACCACAACTTAAAAAAATAAAATAAAATAAATTTCCTTTAGTTATGTATTTTTACTGTACTTTTGTTATACTCATATAAAGGATGTATGGAAAAGCACTTTACCCAAAACGTACTGACAACGTTCCTGTTTTTATGTTACGGGATGTCTCGTATTTATCGTGCGATGTTTTCTCTTAACCCGAGGTTAGAAGCGGGCGGGCATTAGTGTTGTATGAAGTTGTGCCAAGTTCTCTGTTGGACATCCCATATCCAAGGGAGGATCTAGTGGGAGGGGGGTCGGCGACGTCAGGGCCCCCTTCAATTTCATGCAAGTGCCCTTTTTTCAAGTGCAAATGCCCTATTTGAAAGATGTGTATCAGGGTGGAGTGAAAAAAACTTTTTTCAGAATTCAGTTTTGTAGAGGCACCCAAAAGTTAGTCTGTGGTACCAATAAGAAATCTGTAAAATCAACTTCACCGGCCCCAAGGAGGTCAAAGATTTTGCCTTTCAGGTGCCCCCCAAAATTAAGGAAAATCCAAAGATTTAAGCGTATCTTCCGTTGTATTTATGTTAGGAAGATCATTTTTGTTTCATTTGATTTCTCTATTTATGGTCTTTAACTTTACTCTTATTAAATACACTTTTTTCCCATTCCTCAGAAATGTGCAAAATTTTGTATTTCATGAAAAATACTAACAAGAAATAGGAGTTTTTATTGCTTTCGTTGATTGGGTGATGTTAAGCCTCATTCAGTGATTGTTTTCTTTTAGAAGCTCATAAAATAGCTGCATGGCTTTAAATATATTGGTTTATTGGAGCAGCTATCCGCTAATTTAAGCTAGATACGAGCCATGCATATCTCGACTTAAATTACCCAGAACTCACCACGTGGAGGTGGCTCTTTGAGTTCCACCCTAACCCACCCACCACAATAATTTAAAAAGCTTCTAATTCAGTTTTGCAGTCTCTCTTGGTTTCAAATGATTTCATTATTGCTTGAGACGCAATTTTGGTTTTAACGTAGCCATCTCTCCTCTCACTTCCATAAACTGTTCTTGCCGCTTCTGTTACGAGTTTGATACTCCTTTCTACTGCTTGTGTATGACAAGGGAATTGAGTTTTAATTTTTTTCGCTAGTGTTCTCAGCCAATGACGTCAACTCCTCTTTGGTTAAGTGTTTTGTCAATGGTGGCTCAAGCCTGATGTGACTATCTGTCCAAAATATAATAGTGTAGTCAAGTGCATGGAAATTAAGCTTCGTCTTATCTTGCTTCTGTCGATCACTGAAGAAGTATCTTCATTACTAATTAATTTTAAATCTTGAAAAAAGAGCAGGTGCAAGAGCTGCCCCAGCACGGTCAGATATTCCTCTTCGATCGCATTCTCTACCCACTGTTAGCAACCGCATTCTCATTTGTGAAGGTCCGGGATTAATTAATGGCTTTGTCGTGAGTTTAACCCTTAGACTGCGACTATCTTCTATAGAGGTCCGTGTCGGTAACTGCGACGGTCTTCTATAGAGCCCAAAATTAAATGACGTATTTCAAAAATTCGCGCCAAGCCTTGACGCCAGAAATCGTATCATACAGCACTTTCCCCTTCCACCACGACTAAACTAAGGTAGATAAATGATTTTTTTTTCACTCTCCATTTCTTTGCATGCATACCTTCCATTATAAGAACAGAATGAGGTTTTCTAAACTTTCATTTATCGGTGTTTTTTGTACATACGACGATCGTCAGATAAATCTTTTGCCACATTCTAAGGGTTAAACGGCTCACTGCTTTCGTCCGTTTCGCTGGAACTTGACAAAACAGTTGCAGCAGTATCAAATTCTTTCATTCCTTTCGAGATCCGTGCTGTATATTACTC
This sequence comes from Bathynomus jamesi, assembly GCA_023014485.1. Lineage (NCBI taxonomy): Eukaryota > Metazoa > Arthropoda > Malacostraca > Isopoda > Cirolanidae > Bathynomus > Bathynomus jamesi. The sequence continues at coordinate 138,325 of JAJOZX010002775.1, forward strand.
ATACCTTTGTGTAGCCTTTTTATTTTTTTCCATCTTTTTGGTGACCACTTTATCTTCGGATCCAATCATCATTTTTCGAGACGTTCGTTGGTCATTAAGGAAATCCCTTTCCAGAACAGGAACTTTTCGGTCTTTCTCACGACATTTCAGGAAGTCTTCACATTTACAAGAAGCTATATCAAAGAGCTTCAGTGAGTCAAGTTTAAATTTGTGAAGCAATGCTTAATAGGATGCTTGGTCTTTCCGCCCTTTGAATTGTTTCAAGACATTTTGATATTTTTCGTACAAACCTTGGATGCGCTGCGTTATGGTCTTATGATGGCTAGTTGTAATAGAAGCACGATCCCATACAGACTTTACTTTTTGAGCAACGACTGTAACGTCGTCATAAATTTTTGGATTAGCTTCTCCTGACTTAATTCTTTCCTGTCTAACATAAAGGAAACACTGAAGTATATGTTCGGACGAAGGCAAATAAATCAGTGAGAGATCCTTCGGCGGTCCAAAGATTGGATTCAGCTGTTGAGTATTCCTTGTCTTCCTTTTTGCTGATTCATTCGAGGCCATGGAAACCATAGCTAATTTTGCTTTGTGCGTCGGAATAGAATTAGACTCTATTAGTGACTGTAAATGTTTTTAGCGAATCAGATTCAATATAAAAATTTATCAAAGCACTCAAATAATCTGAAAAAGAGATATAAATTATAATGTAATATAGTATAAATAACAAACCGTAAATAATATAGGGTAATGATGAAATAATTTAAATCTGTGAAAATCTAAACAAATGAAAACCTTAAAATGATGCTAAAATATTTACTAAAGTTGAGAAACTCGACGAAAGATATAAAAATTTCTATTTTTTGTTAGTATAGGGTGATCGAAAAGTCGGTGCTACTGTAGTATGCGGTCTACCGACGATTGGTTAGGTTTAGTCATGATATTTTCGTTAAAACTAACGAAAATATCATGACTAAACCTAACCAATCGTCAAGGGCGATTGACAATGGGATGTAAACAAACAATTAGTAAACAAGATAAGAAGCTATAATTAAAAGGTAGACCGCCGAATCGTAGGTAGACCGCATACTACAGTAGCACCGAAAAGTCTCTCCGCAGTAGTAATAAGTAGAGGTCGGAATTGTAGGTGATTGACCTAAAACCTAGGTTTTCACCTAAAGTAGCAATTTTAGGAAAAAAGACCTAAATCCCGTGTTTTCACAAAATTACCTGATGTGCTCTATATCTGGCCTAATATATAGTGTTTTATTATTACTTTACCGATTTGTTTCATTTCATCAATTGATTTCCTCTTTTCATTTACTTGCTTTGCAAATCGTTTGCTGTCTTGAAGTTTGTTTCTTAAACTTTTTCTATTTGTTCCAGATATATTTTTGTATCGTATTTTGTTGCAATGAGCTCCGATCGTTCGAGAAATAATTGGCTTAAGGAGTTCAACGATCGTGAAGAATTTCCTTTTAAATTCTTGTCTGACAACAAAACATGTTACTGCAAGTCTTGTGAGACTGCATTTACAGTAGTTAAAAAGTCCCAACTGATTCAGCATTTCAAAACTTAAAAGCATATTAAGAACAACCAACTGAAAGTGGCTAAACGAACTGCAAAACAGGCACAACTGGACTCTCTACTTTCGAACCGAGCACCAAGGATGAAGTCTCAGACTCTTTCAAAAGAACTCTGCGAGGTCATGCTTGCGGCAGACATTCCGTGGTCAAAACTACAAAATTCTAAACTACAACAGTTCTTGGAGAGAAATATTGGGATACAAATTCCTGCCAAAAGCACTTTGAGGGAAACGTATCTCAACGAGTGCTACGAGGATGTCATTGAAGTCATTCGGGATGAACTCAAAGACTGTCCACTGTGGATCAGTGTCGATGAGACTACAGATTCTTTAGTGAGATATGTAGCGAACGTCATCATGGGAAAACTGGACAAGGAAAAACAGCATGAACCATTTTTGGTTAAATGTGCATTTCTGGAGAAGACTGATTCTGCATCCATTTCTAGACTGGTTATGATTCTCTACGGTTCTCCTGGCCAAATTTTAAAGCTGATCGCTTGAAAATTTTTCTCACGGATGCTGCTGCTTATATGCTGAAATCGGGTCGAGATCTGAAGGTATTGTTTCCTTCAATGCTACGCGTCACTTGTGTCGCGCATGCTTTGCACAGAGTTTGTGAAGAAATACGAGAAATGTTTCTAAACGTCAACAATCTGAGTGCTGGTGTGAAGAAAGTATTTCTGAAAGCACCCTCTCGGGTTGTGAAGCTCAAGGAATGTTACCCCGAACTGCCTCTTCCTCCGGACCCGATTCTTACAAGATGGGGCACGTGGATAAATGCTGCGTTGTATTACTCTGAGCACTTCGACGAAGTGAAGACTGTTTTAGAACAGTTCGATTCAAGTGAATCAGCAGCAATCAAACAAAGTAAGGAAGTCATTGAGCGGCCACAGCTGGTAACAGATTTGGCGTACATTGCTGCGAACTTGTCGTTTCTCTCAGCGTCGTTAAAACAGTTGGAGAAGGGAGAAATTTCCCTCAACAAATCACTTTCCATCATGGATCAGGCTGAAAACCAGATCGAGGAGAACGGCTGCAAACCAAGGTCTCCGCTGTTCTTGCGCGAAATCCGGACATCGACGTGCTGCGTGCTGTTTCAAGAGTTTTGGAAGGATCGGATGAACCACTTCCAAAGGAAATGACACCGTTGGATGTTGCGCAGTTGAAGTATTCTCCACTTGTCAGCGTTGACGTGGAGCGATCGTTTTCGGTGTACAAGAACATTCTGTCTGATCGCCGGCAACGTCTCACTGCTGAAAATATCAGCAAAATTATTGTGACAAACTGTTTTTACAATCGAGGACAGTGTGTATGAAAGAAGTATTTTTTTCGTAGATTAGTTTTGTTAATCTGGTAAGGTTCTTTTATTGTTTGTTAAAACTATTATTCCTAAAATGCATTGTGTGCAATAAATTGGGAGAATAGTGTTATTGTAAGGAAAAAGTAGTTTTTGGTTTTGTTGTCTTGTGTTGCTAATCTGGAACGTTTCATTTTTTGTTAAAGCTGTTATTCCTAAAAAAGCATGGTCTGCAATAAAGTTCAGGAGTTAGATGGTTTTTTATTCCCTTTTCCAAATACAAACACATACAAACACATACAGACACTTAAAATAAATGACCTATTTTGTCTTTTTTGTAACCTATTCTGTAAAAAAGTTGCACCTAAAAAGGTACCTAAAACCGCTTTTACGTCGACTTAAAAATCTGACCTTTAGTAATAAGATATTTACTTTATTGAAGTTAGATATTTTAATGAAAACTGTACGATATCGTGAAATCTTTAACAAAATATTGGCGATGTCAAGGCTAGTCTAAGCTAAGTCTTGCTACGTTACTTACTCTAAACAGGTAACAAAGATATGTCATTACATTTATAAAATTCTTATATCTCCTTATGTAAAATTTCAATAAAGTAAACATCTTATTACTACTGCGGAGAGACTTTTCGGTCACCCTGTATTTTTCATGAAATACCAAATTTTCCAAATTTCTGTGAGGAATGGGAGAAAAGTGTATAAGGGAAAAGTTAAAGAACATAAATAGATAAATCATATGAAATAAAAATGATCTTCCTAGCCTAAACACAACGGAAGATACGCTTAAATCTTTAAATTTTCCTTAATTTTGGGGGGAACCTGAAAGGCAAACTCTTTGATTTCCTTTGGGCCGGTAAAGTTGATGTTGCAGGTAACTAATATTTTACAGATTTCTTATTGGTACCACAGACTAACTTTTGGGTGCCCCTACAAAACTGAATTCTAAAAAAAGTTTTTTCACTCCACCCTAATGTGTATGCCTCTGAAAACATTTTGCTTTTGTAAATAGATCATGGTTATTCTATTTTCTTCAAATTCTATTTTGAGTCTTTATCCGTATACATTGTATTTCCAAATTTGTAGTTATAATGGTTTTCATAGGTGCCCTTAGTATTGGTGCAGCCATATCACTATTTTTATCTTCTTATTCTGATAGCAGGCCCGTAGCCAGGTGGGTCGGGGGTCGAACGAACTCCCCCTTGACAGGAAAGGTCCATTTTTGTAACCATAGTTATAATTTATGATGTGATATTATAATATATAACATCAGGTAGTA